>CM038672.1:534721006-535296251 GCA_021605145.1 Aegilops bicornis
TTCTTGAACATTTTTACAAACATGAACCTTTTTTAAAAATTGCGAAATTTTTTTGGAAACATGAACAACTTTTCAAAATTGCAAACATTTTATGAATTTGTTTTTTATGGGAAAATTGAATTCCGATCATTTTTCAAAAAATGCGAAAAATAACTGAAGTTCCGGTTTTTTTTGAAATACAAACAATTTTTTTAAAATCTATTGCACATTTTATAATTTCCTGAAAATTAAAATGAAAATAAAAACCAATAAATAAATAAACAGAAAAACAAAAAACAGAAAAGTAGAGAAAATTAAAAAAATGTGTTCCGCAAAATGGCCCCGCACAGTCCACATCACCCTGTGCGTTTTTGAGACTATTTGATGCAGTGAGGGGCAAATATGGTTCTCTCTTATTTCCATGGAAAAAAGATTTTAATTTATTTTAAACTGAAGGAAGTTTTTTTCTTTTAATTTTTTTAAAGTGACCAAGGAGAGTATTGGCTATGTTAAAAGCCCATAAAGCAACAAACAGCCGCCTAACCATACTGAATGAAGTACGGCTCAGCTTCAGAAATCATCATATTAAACAGTACGCATGCATGACGGGCGTGGCCCAAAATAGTGTTTACGGGACGGAGAGACTAATAAGCCCACATAAATAGAAAGACGGTCCTTTACTCGACCTGACATGTACACGCAGCGGCGGACAGAAAAAACAGCGGGTTGGAAACATGCGCAAAATATGTGAGCAGGTGCCATTGAGTAATGCTAGACCCACGAAAATTTACGCGACCATTTTACGTAAAGGCTGATGTGGAGGTAATTAATTGGATCAGGATTAGTGGTTGGGGCCCACCTCAGTTGAATTGGGGGGGGGGGGGGGGTTTGCAGATTAGTTAGAGATGGAAAGTTTCATAGCCTTTTTGGATGCCATTTGTTCTGTCCGATGGTAGAGGATGATGTGGCAGTGCAAAAAAGCAATGCCATGAGAAATAAGTATGTCACTTCTATTTCTCATCTAGATGTCACATCGAGATACTTATTTGCTACCTCCATATCAAAATATAAGACGTACTATAGTTCATGATAGTGTCTGCGGGATCTGCGGTAATGGAGAGGAAGATGAATTCCATGCTGTTATATCATGCACAAAAAGTACTGCACTTAGATTCGCAATGAGAAAAGAGTGGCGACTCCCGGATGAGCAAGAGTTTTGGTACACTGGGAAAGACTGACTGCAAATTCTTTTGGACAAACAAGATTCAGAGATGAGGGTAAAAATCATGCTGCTGCTGTGGAGAGCCTGGTTTCTGAGAGAGAACTGTGTACATAATGATGGGAAAGAAACGGTCTCACGCTCCGTGCTCTTCCTGCTGCAGTACGAGGAAGAAATCAGGAATCTATCACAGCCTATGGTCGGAGATAAAAAAAAGTGTTGCTGGTCTCTGTCTGCTACTCGTCCTGCGTGGAATGGAATGACAGGAAACGGTCGGGCATCGGGCCAGTGGGAAGCTCCGCCACCGGGAGTGCTGAAACTGAATACTGATGCAGCATTCCTAGCTGACACGGGTCGAAGCTGGGCCGGAATAGTGGCACGAAATGATAAGGGACTTGTGTACTACTCTGCATGTAAGGCGATGAACCCCAGCAAAACAGTTGAAGAGGCCGAGGGTCAGGCTATTCTGCTCGGCCTAACGGCACTGGCGAGGTTGTACAATGGACCGATCATGATTGAGACTGACAATACACTAATAGCAACTGAACTGAGAAGCAACGGAACCTGCCGCTCTGAATGCTTTTGGATTGTCAATGAAATAAAAAATGCATGGCATACATTCAGTTCAATCCAAATCAGGACAGTCAAGAGGGAGCAGAACCGGCTAGCACATCAGCTAGCGGCCAGAGCTAGGCGGTATGAAGACTGCCTGATGATTGCGGACGTGCCGGGAGAGCTCCGTCCGCTGATGCTATCTGAATGCACCGAGTAATTTCTTTGGCTGTATTTTGGGTAGTTTTCCTAAAAAAAAGACGTTTTGCACTTGTTGAAGTGTAAAAACGTCTTATATTTTGATACGGAAGAAGTACAAGTGATGCAGCTTTCGGACATGTATATAAAGTAGCTTTTGTATCAGCTTAGGAGATGCATGAGCATATTACCTGCCATGAGAAGACCAACAAGGACGCTCTTGCCACAATCTCCTGATAGATATTTCGTGATATTGCACTTGGACTTGGAAACTGTAATATTGGACACACAAGTGTAAGATTGACGAAAAGAGGGGAAGGGAGAGTAGTAGCAATAATATCAAGAGTTTGACTTCACATATTTGAACTAAAACAACGTCACTTATTTCCTAACGGAGGGAGTAGTACTTAGCAATTTCAACATGATTCAAGCACCAATTTGAAGAACTCTACTTTCAAAACATTATATTTGACATGCATGTAAACAGAATTCCAAGGCCAAGCGCTAACCAACCAGCTAGTTAGCTACTCATTTACTCTCACCGGCAAATCTCTCAAATATCAGACGACGTTACACTTCATGCAATTTTATCCAGCAAGCATAAGTTATCTCAACTATCGATAGACAATCGGTGGTCAACAAAGATTAATATTTTGCAAAGTTATTTTTGGACCAATTTCAGTGTCTGTATTGCACGTGAGAATCTCCTGAGAAAATTTAGTGATGCGTCATTTTTACAGTATGAAATGCAAGGCATTGTTTTCATTAAAAAGAAAAAATAATGGCCAGCGCCAGGCATCGGATGGGTGATATTTCACCCGATCGGTCTCCTCCACCATCATCCTACTTTAAGTGGCAAATCTAGGAGCACGGATCATACACATACGCAACATCATTGTAACATTTACCACCACACACCCGTAAAAATTCATTCGGGAATATTGCAGCATTTCAAACAGGCCACACAATAAAAATTCTATGTAAGCAACAATCTCCATTCATTGATACAAAAACGCTGAAAATATGCTACCATACTTGCAATATAACAACAAACATAAGCAACATATGCGAACAACACAAACAACAATAAAGGAACACATTTGTAACATCAGAACAATAGGTTCCTTTGTCAAGATGAATGTATGTAACAAACAACATATGTGCTTGCAGACCATGCAGGTAGGAGGACAATCAGCGGGGGCGGCGGCGGCAATTTTCGAGGAGTGTTATCACTATGCCTGTGATTTTGTCACGACTAGATTCGAACATTGTAATAGAGAGGCAAATAAAGTAGCTCATGAACTTGCTAGATTAGCTAGATTTTCTTCGACTTCCGACTGGTTTGAGGAACCTCCAAATGAAATTGTAACGATCCTTACAAACGATGTACTGGTTATTTCAATGAATAAAGTTTCATTTTAAATAAAAAAAACATATGTGCTAGCAGCGTGTGGAGACAATCTAGCTAGGCAACATAATAGAATCTCACATTCACGAACCTCTCACCATCAACAATGGAGACACCACCCTTCGCAGATCCAAGATCGTCGCCCGGTACCCATTCCTCATACTCGCAATGTCTCCCCGAGGTTGGTGGTGCAAAGCCGTGGCATGGTTATCGGTGAAGTGTTGGAGGCACTTAAGTGGAGGAAAACCTAGAAGGAGATGCGTTGTCGGTGATAGAGGTGCTCAAAGGAGATAACGACGCCAGATCGACAGATAGGAAAAGGAGATCCTGGATTGAGAAAGAAAGAGGAGCATGCGATGGGAGAGAAGAAACTGAAAGAGGAGTACCTCTCGGGAGAGTACGCTCCGGGAAAAAAAAAAGACCCTATACCCGGGTAGAGCCGATTGATGGTCAATTTGATCAATCATTTCCCCCTGAAAAAACATTTAACATGGGAAGTCGGCCAAGAAACGAGCTGAATCCACACGTCTTGACAATGCAATAAGATGCAACAAAGAGACACACCATCTAAACACGCAAAAATGATACTTCCCGCTGCCGCCGAGGACCGCTCTGCCCTCCATGAGGTCCTCCTTTTGAACCAGCACGCCACGAGGTCCTCGTGCCATTTGCGATGCCTAACTAACACGTCGCCAACTAACGGGCCGGGAGTAACGTGAGAGAATTCAGCAATGTGCGTTTTAGTCCACAGTGTGAAATGTAATGGCTACCAAGAAGGGGACGGAGCCACCTTATCCGTGAGAATTTTTTGTGAGAGAAGTCGGTGGGCAGGGGCGCAGGGCCGTTCGCGGTTTCATTGAACACACAACCAGGCGATATGATCAATTCTTGCCCGTCTGTCTTTAAGGTGCCAATGGTCCACAATTCTAGGTGCGCAGCCGACGCCGGGGATTGTTAGTTGCGTGGTCAACGAGAGGGAAGGCGTAGAGTAATGGCTAGTCTGTCTAGCTCGCGCAACTTGACTCGCTAAATGGAGAAGGAAAATAAAGAAATACTCATTGTGGTGCGAAGCACTGACCTTCCCAGCAACCGGTGCCGTCGACGAAGCCGTCGCCAAGGAGGCCCTCAGGGCACTCGCACCGGAAAGCCTCCTGCCTCGCCGTTGTCGCGGTGAACTGGGTGCAGGTGGCTCTGGGAACGCAGCCGCACCGCCCCGGCACCCACCAGTCCAGCTCCAGCGCGCCGAGCAGCAGCGACGGCCCCTGCTGTGCATCCGAATAGCTCAGCGCCGACACCAGCCCGGTGCAGTTGGAGCTGAGCACCTCGCTTCTGTTCAGAAAATGGTGGCCGCTGGTGTTGGTACGAAGAGGAAGGCCGCTGGTGCTGTTGACACGATGAGGAGGCAGGATGCAGCGGATGGATTCGTTGGCGGCGCAGTGGGACGAGGTTATGTTGATGTAGCGGTCCGGCGGCTCGCTGCTGCAGTTTTGGAGGTGGGCAGCCTCGGAGTTGTTGCGGCAGGAGCTGACGACGAGCGTGTTCCCGGAGGCGGGCGCGTAGCTGTCGGAGAAGAGCACCGCGACGGACGCATTGAACGAGCGAGCGCAGTCAGGCTGCATGTTGAGGATGAGCGCGCGCCGCGTCACGTTGCGCACGAGCAGGCCCAGCTGAATCGTGCCGCCGAGGAACGCGACGCCGGTGCCGGCGTTGCAGCCGAGGCGTACCGTGCAGCCGCTGGAGAAGCCGAACGGGTACGGCAGCTCCATGCCGCCGCACCTCCGCTCGCAGCTCCCGTTGCCCCCGCCGGCCGCGGCCGCCGCGCGCAGCAGCACGGCCGCCAGCAGCGGCAGCAGCAGCGCTGCGCCCCGCATCTCCGTAGCTGGCTACCTTAGCTTATCTTGCTCCCGAGCTCCGAGCAAGCCGTCCCTCTCATCTTAGATGTGTTCCTATAGCTAGTCAAGCAAGCGAAGCAAGCTTGCTGCTAGCTGCGGCGCAGGGAACGAAAGGAAAGGAAAGGAAGGCGCGCGCTGCTGGAGTTGGGTGATGGTGTTTGTGGTGGTGCGCGCGCTTGCGTCCCCGCCGCGTCGGCTGTCATTTTTGTTGGTTCATTGCAGTGGAATTTTCCGCATTGAAAGCCGAGACCAACGACCAACCTACTCCTACTGCTCCTGCTGTGCTGTGCTGCCCCATCCCCTCCCACACTGCACACACAAACACACTGGCACGCAGCTCATCACTACTATCCGTCTAGAGTAGCTAGGCCCAGAGAATCCAAGCAATCACTCCAGCATTCCGTCCTCTCGTCTCGCCTCGCCGTCATGGGAATGCGGGGCCGTACGCCGTCGTCGTCCGCCCGAAGCTCACGGGCACCCGTTCCCACAGCCACAGTCCGACTACCTTGTTTACATTTCTCCATAGATGATCCCTCCACCGTGGCCGTGCAGGCGTGGACCGGAGACCTCGGCCTCGGCCTCGGGTAGCCGCCAGCTAGCCGTCCCACCCTCTCCACACGCTGCGCCCACTTGCCGTGCGCCGCATGCCAACGAACGTTATGACGGACTAGAAAAATCCCGGGCCAAACGACGACCCGGGGTCCGACGACGCAAGGCATGCAACTGGTCGTTTTCTTGTCCGGGAAACGGGTAATGCAAGTGCGCACGTACGCCCGTGGCCTTAGATTAAGAGAGGACGTGACCTGACAGGGATTTCAGGATTAGGAGAAGCTAGTTTAGTGGCACCACGTACTAGGGGCGGCTAGAGGCGCCCTAATCACGTAGGATGGTGGAGACACCCACCTAACCATGCAACTATCTGCTTAATAATGCTGTTTAATTTGCTCGTAGGCCAAATAATTAATTAAGGTCAACCTACTCTACGGTGCTGATGAGCAACTAATGGATGGGCTGTGCAGTATTCAACGATGCTGATGCTGCTATTACAAGCCACGCTGCTCCATAATTTAAATTAGTTGATTTGATTGACTGACTATACATATATCATATTTTTCAGCTGCCGAAGAGGAGAAAATTTGATCACGAAGTAAGAGGAAAACTGTTGCCAAAAAAGAAAAAACATGTCGTCAAAGGAAAAGTAAGAGGAAAACAAACAAATTTACACTGCCGACAAGCTTGAATACCTTTTCAACCATACCTGGATAACCTGTCCCTGATAGTACTAGTTATCCCCGAAGAAACGGCCTTGGATCCTGATTAGCGGCTGCTTCCACTTTCCACACCGGCCAAAGTTCCGAGTTCCGCTCGTCGCCGCAGTCAACAGCTACAGCTTGCATCCGCCAAATCAGCATGAAAAAGAGATGAGATAGGGGGGCCACACACAAAGTTCCATCAAAATCAACTGCTCGTGTGTAGTACTAGTAATATTGAAAGTAACACAGTAAGGATGCAATTAATTCCGACGTTTTGCTACAGCGGAAAGGAAAACAGTGACATCTTCTGCCAATTTGCTGATGAGAGCCTCTTGTCCACTAGCAGTTGCTCGACTCTAGTTGCCAAGTTGGATGCAGTTATCCGGCATCGCTTTCAACCCTATACAAGCAAGAATTCGGAAATCCTGGAATCTGGTTTCTTCAAATCTACAATTCAATACAGGAATGTTTTTCTTCTCTGGTATACCTGGTATCATTAATCCGACAATGACTCATGTGGTTTCTTATAAACAAGCAAACCTGTATTCGAGATATGATATAACAGTTTACTAAAAGGTGTAACCACTTCAGTATTTCTTCAGAAAGAAATTGCAACCTCAGATTTTAGCAGGTACTCCCTCTGTAAACTAATATAAGAGCGTTTAGATTACTAAAGTAGTGATCTAAACGCTCTTATATTAGTTTACGGAGGGAGTAATATACATCACAGTGATTCTGAACATGAATCTCCTCTCATTACATGTATCAAAAGGTACGGTCTGTGGACCTCAGATTTCCAGTATCGTTCTTATCTGCTCCGGCGAATGCTTGACCAACGATCTTGGGTCAGGATAACAGTTCTTTGGATCCATCACCGCCTTGTAAATGAGCTCGTAAGCTTCTGCTAGAGCTCTCGCCAAACCGTAGCACGCGTCTGAGCGTAACCTTGGAACCTGCAGCTGCTCGAATTCCGGCAAGGAGCCTTCTGTTCCAGTCACAAGACCATAGAATGCCTTCAAGCACTCCAGAAGCATTTGTGGTGATGTCTCCACAACATCTGCCAGAGGTCTTGCATCATCCTCGCCGTCAGTAGAGCTGTAGTTCTTTATGTATGGCATCTTACTTGACAATCCACATTTACTGAGAATGCTATCAGCTTCTTTATCTACCAAGGCACGCGTGTGTGTTTCGATCATAGAGCGAAGGTTTTTAACATAGCTTGTAGCAACCTCCTGATCCATCAATGGTTCCTCAATAGCTGATAAGCAGTTGATGAGGTAAACTTTTGACGAAGATTCACCACTCTGTACATTGCATAATATTGAAATTACTTGGATGTAAGCAAATGTCTAAAAGTTGATTTACGCAGCTAAAGCGAGCTAGCCTACCCAGTCAAAGGCTTAAGCAAAAAGGTTTCTGATCCAAGCATAAAAAATCACAGTTTCTTTAATCTGATCAGTGCCCAAAAGGTTATGAAATAAAATTGAACAAGGCAATCATGAAATCCAAAACACCGGCTGCTCCTCGTAAAGCCAATTATAATTTTATTCTGGGACCATAAAGCGAGTATAAAGGAATGTGAATTGGAATTGCATGCCTATCGGTACATGTAGGATCAGTTCATCAATTACTATATCATAAGTGTTTCCCATGTCGAATAGTGCTACCGCCAAATGAATGGAAGTGTTTGATCTTATCCATCTCTGCCCCGCTAGTTGTCTCCACTTTTTTCTCTACAATTTGCACTAGCAAAGGTGCCAGTTTCACTGTTGCGGCTACAGTGAACTTTTTGAAATTTCTTGACTTGTACCATCTGTATTTTACTAGTCTAATAACTGTATGGTGTGTGGTTGTGACTGGCAACAGAAAGAAAAAAGGCTGTCTATTTTACTAGTTCAGTTCATGACCAGAACATAAGTACTCCCTCCGTTCCAAAATAGATGACCCAACTTTGTACCAACTTTAGTACAAAACTGGGTCATCTATTTTGGAACGGAGGGAGTACAAAGGTTGCTCCACAATAGTCACAGGTCCAAGGGATTCACATTACGATGCACATGGTAAACAAAAAGAATTATGCTACTAACCAGGACAGATATAGATGATTTCTTTGATAGAATAGCATCAACTGAGATTGAATCTCTCTTACTTCCGATAGGTTCAGAACTAGTTCTACCACGCCGTGCAAGTGCACCTTTTGACTTTTGTGCCTCTGCAGCTTGCTCACACATCTGAAGAGTAGGTCAGGAAGTCAGGATTAGCACTAACAGTACCACATGTAGATGAGGACTCCAGATAAACCACAATGCAGATAACGTCACATTCTGTGGTAACAACAATAAAGGAATAACAAAACTACTTGTAAAAGATAAGAACAGCAGATATGGAACGCCTTTTGCACCGATAGCATGTCATCTGTAGTAACTGGCTCCACTATTGCATACTCCCTCCGTAAACTAATATAAGAGCGTTTAGAATACTAAAGTAGTGATCTGAACACTCTTACATTAGTTTACAGAGGGCTTACTAATATATTAGTTTCTACAAATCACAAGTACTGATGCAAAATGAGTAAAACGTACACACTTGTTACTTCATATTAGGTGCAATCTAGCATTACTTTATACTATATGATTACCCAAAAAACATCCACATGGAACAGACACAAAAACTTCTAGAATGAAATGAAATGTTTTGGAAGTGAAACTAAAACACATAATTACTTTGGAGATATTAAGCAATTGTGTAATATTGATAGCTCACTTGAGCGGAAGATAACTTGATGGCAAATGCAGACACTGAAATACTGCTAGTTTCAAGAATTGTCACATAACATTACTGTAGACATAGAGGATAGGAAGATAAATCCTATTATTACAAAAATAATAATATAGAGTGCTCAGTGGATACTTGATAGGATCAAAATTCAAAATTGCGCCAAGGGTAAAATTAGTCAGATCAAGCAATAAATTTTCAGCTTGCCGGACATGCTTTTTAGACATCTGTACAAACTAAAGTACATCGAATGCAGAAAGCTTACCTGAATTATAGGATCCAGTATTGCAGAAATGACTGGATCAAAGTTTAACCCTTTTCCAGAGGCAGAAATCATCATGCTATTGTAGGTACTTATGAGCTCAAGCAACAGAGAAACTCCCTCCCTCACTGCTGGTGGGGGAGAGAGGTCAACCGCGACAAGTGGAGGATATCGCAATAACTTTTCTCCACGGCTCTTCAGGATGTTGAAGAATGTCCGCTGAGTTGCATCTCTAAGTGACCATATTGTATTGCACAATGCTGTGTCTACACCCAGAAGTTCTGATATCTAGAATAGAGAAGGACCATGTGTGAACTGAATAAATCTTAGCTTTACTAAATAGCCAGAACTAGAATTTCAGACTCACCGTGTAACCATAAAATTCCAGGGTATTACTAAGTTTGTAAGAAACTATCAGACTTGGTTGTGACTGCAGAACTTGCTCGACTCGAACTTTAAACGGTCGGCATGCCCCTTCAAATATTCTATCGAGAACAAAAGTGAAATCAGATTCTCCTTTGGATGGATCACCTTCTCTTACAGAATGACGATGATTAGCTGGACCACTGTCACTTATTGCATCCGGATCAAGCAGCGCAGCTATAAGCTCTCTTTCAGATGCAAGTGCCTTCAAACATTAAAGCCAGAAGTTTAGAAAGGCTAAAGGAATATCTTTATGTTGCAGATGAATGATGCGTATGTATGCATGTTATTTGGAAGGGATTTTATTTAACAAGCATTAATTAGCTCATTGCATACTGACTATTAACAAGGATAGACCAAGGAAATCACCTGATGTAGCCATCCCAGCATATCGCCTACATAACGAAGAGGATCATGAGCATGCACTTCTATTGGTCTTGGGAGCCCTCCGGGTCCACCTCTAGTAAGAGCACTTATAAACCGCCTGAATAAGGCATGATGCCTCATATTGGCAACCTATGGATGTGGATAACTAAACTATCAGACACTATTTGAATTAACTGCAACTTTACTATGTAGAAGGTAAACTCAGGTATCATAAATATTTACAAGGTATGACATACCTCTTCTGCGCAGTACTTGAACAGAACAGGCCTTTCCTTCAGGCACCGAACAGCCTTCTTCAAAAGTTCACCTACTTCAGGATTATCAGTGTCACCTAGTTTTTTACACTCAACTTGAACCCACCTGATGGCAGGGAAATTGGAATTATGAAACTTGAACATCAAATGTCAATTGATCATGTTATATAGAACACAGCACAATAGCAAATTTAAGCAAGGTATTCGGCAACAGTTCATTCAACAGTACTTATCATGAGAACTTATTTTTCAGTAGTGTCTAGTGAATGAAGTCAAGTATAGATGAACGTTGAACACTAGCTTTGGAACGGTAGGTAAGGTCAAATTAGAGCATAAAACAAGAACTACAAAGTTAACAAAAGAACATCCCAAGGAAATGTTAGGTGCCATATTGTCAGTAGCAGTAAAAGCAAGCAAAAGTGCGTGATCGGAAATATATCTCCAATTATTGAGTAAAAAACAACGACATCCAGTGAAAGGAAAAGGAACAGCAAAAGATTAGATGACTATAGAACGATGGCCAGTACCTGCATAATCTTTCATAAGCTCCTTCTTGGTACACGGACATCATATCCATAAGTTCCAAACCAGCACGCTGAATAAATAAAAAACAGGGCATTAACACAAATATTCTATGGAATCAGCTATTAGAAATAGGTTCCCAGTGTCAAAGCGTCTAGTTCTTGGTGGAGTGTAGGGTCATCTCCTTATGGGCTCATTCGGTTTGCAGTTCTTTTTAGGATTTTTTTTTCCTATATATGGCATTCGTTTCATAGGAACAGAGCAACTAAGATTCCTTACGATTGTGTAGTTTTATTAGGAATTTTTCCCTATATATGGCACATTCAGTTTGCAGTTTTTTTAGGATTTTTTTGCTATATATGGCAGTTTTTTTTTAGGATTTTTTTCCTTCCCGAGGAAGAGCCTATTTTTGACAGACAGCTGAGAATCCATTCTTCTAATTGAGTTGAAAGACTGGCAAGAGAAAATGTTGATGTTGTCGTGATCTAGAAAATTAAGGCAAGAAAAAATCTCAAGGATAAAGTGAAAATACCTGGTGGTGTGTCCGCAGCAGAACCTTGCAGTTCGAATGGATTTCTTGGACATGCAGTAGTGCGTTAAAGAATTTTTCATCTATATCTTCTTCCCGCAGTGCATGTATCTATTAAAGATAAGGTTCTGTAAATAAACATACTACAGATTGTCGTGCCACTAGATGGGCAAGACATCACACCATAGCAACCAAAGAATCATTGGAACAACTGATTTCGTTTAAGTAGAGAGTAGTACCTCTTCATTTGAAAGTTGGTAATCCCGCAGGAAACATGATACAATTTCTTGGCGCTGAGTGATAACCTCGAGTTCTTGTTGCAACCTCTCCGTTGTACTGATGATATCCCCTGTACTTGCACTACAGCTGCTCAATGCTTCTTCAATCCTAACACAATGGTGGTGAATAGCATTCAAGTTAAACCGGTTGATCCTGCTAGAAACCTTTTGCATCTACAGCTTAGCATTATCTATATTTACTCCAATGTCTTAGTTAGGACCAGTAATAAAACACTAACTGCAGGTTCTACATCTAAACTCACAAAGATTGAGTGAAAACATGTGCTCACACAATGTGACAATTCCCCTAAATCTACATGTTTGAGCTGAACCTAGCGCAAAAAATATCAGAAAATAAACTAAGGTTCCATTTCCAGGCAGGCGCAGCAGAAGAACAAAATGCCAGAATGGACTCACTTCTTCCAGGAATCGTCCAGCGCGTGCACTTCCCCCTCGACGCGATCCAACGCCTGCACGCGAACAAGAAAAGGAAAACAAGCAATCAGGCACCAATCGACCAACGGACGACGTGGGGAGGAGAGGCGGGCAGCAATGCGGCAAGAGCGCGCACCTTCTGGGCGGGGAGGGAGGCGTCGAGGAAGTGGCGGTTGATGGCGAGCGCGCGGTGCTCGACGGAGGACTTGAGGTTGCGTCGCGCCTGCGGGGTGTTGTGCTCGTAGAAGGTGGAGAGCGCGCCCAGCGAGGCCAGCAGATCTGGGCTGTCCGTCCGCGTCTCGAGCACCTTCTTCAGCTTCCGGGACACCCCCGGGGCCAGCGCCGCCGCCATCCTGCCCCGCTTGGCCGCCGCCCCGCCGCTGCGCGCAACGCCGCAGAGCTCGCGATCTCAATTCGGAGGTGATCTTCCCCTCCGTCCTCCCTTCCCTTCCGCTGAGGAGTTTGGTGATGACCGTCTGGGATCTGGGGGAGGTGAGGCTTCCGCCGTGCCGCCGTGCCGCCGTGTGTCTGTCCGTGTTGGGTTCAAAGGCAGGCTCACTTAAAGCCCACAAGAAGCCCGGCAAGTAAGTGGGCTTGCACCACCCACAGATGGGCCACAATTCTTGGTTCCCACATTTTCCTACCACTGTCACTGGAAAGAGGTTATCTTTTTGTTCTTCTAAAAAAAACAAAAATAAGGCAAGAATGTTTTTGGATTTTCTAACTCCGCGCATCAATATTTTAAGCAAAAAAACGCCAGCTAGTTGTAGCATCAGAATTTCTCAAAAAAAAGTTGTATCAGAGAAAAGATTGACGCATATCAAAAGTACCTTTCTACACCCGGGCTCAGTAAAACAAAAAAAAAAGAAAAAAGTTCTGAATTTTTTTCTGTGGCATACTTTAAGAAATATTGGTTGTGCATACAAAATTTCATCACGAAATCACATTGGTGAAAATCATGCCAAAAAAAGACAAAATCAGAGCTCCAAAATGCGTTTGTAAGTAACATCTTCAGAGTATCGATTTCGGGTTTTTTACCAAGCCTTCCACCAATGTGATTGCATGATGGAGTTTTGCATACAGTCCAAACATTCCTTAAATTTTGCCACAAAAAAAAAGATTTTTTTAAAAAAATTGTTTTTTATTTACTGTTCACCCAAGAGCATTTATGCCCTGGTGTAGAAACTCCACGACCGACGCATGTTTCAATTTTCAAAACACAGCTCGAGCTAATAAGAGAAAAAGGCAAGAGTTGACAATGTTGCAGTCTCTACAAAGGTTTACAGCCGACAATGGACATCAGTACACAGAGTAAAATTTACTATTGCATGGCCATCACGGAGTAAAACTTACTATTATTCCAGTCAACCAAATAACTCCGACGATTGCATGGCCACACAAAGCAAAAGCACTGATGATTTGGGACTCCAGCCTACATACACGCCTCCCTCTCCGACATGATCACGAGTCCATGTCCACAGGCTCATCTGCCAGGGCAGCATAGGATAGCTCCTTGCCCATGACCACCGCCATCATCATCAGCTTACCGGCGTCCGGAAAGGCGTCGTGCTGCATCAGCACCTCCTCCACCGAGAAGCACTTGGCCTCCAGGCCTCTCGCGTGCACGTCCTCTTTCCTCACAGGGAGCACCTCCTCGAACGTGCCGTCGAACACCACCGCATCCGAGCTGTAGCACAGCCTTGAAGCGTTGAAGAGAACCGTTCCCTGAAGAGATTCTTGGATGACTTCATCGCTCCAGCCTTCCGAAACTGATGCCTGTGAGAGCTCGACCCAGTCATCCTGGTCGGCTGCGTTCGTCCAGCAAACCTCTAAAAGGCCTTTGTTGGAGCTTCGGAACGAGGAGCCTGTCCAAGCAAATACTTCGAAAGCTTTGAGAGAAAGCTCGCGGCCTCTCTTCATGCACATCTCAATCAGTTCTGATGGCGGAAGAAGCTTGCGTGTATGTTTGCCCTGTGCATATTCTGGATCATGCTGAACAATCTCTTCCTGTAAAGAAAAGGTAAAAATTATTTCGTCAGCTATGCGTTCTGACTTCCCTTAGAAATGATAAGGCATCCACCTGCATGCCATCAAGCAAGTTATCGTCTTTTGTATAGCTTGAATATATTTTCATCAAAGATAAATGAAACAACATTGTAAAACTTTGTAGGAGTTCAAACTTGGTAGTACTGCCATGCCTCTAAACATGGAATACTTCAATACATGGCCGGTTAACACTGAAGTCTGGTGGCGGATAATTAATTATAGAGAACAGAAGTACAACATCATTTTTTTCTGTTTAAAGACACTTCACCTGAAGATTTAGAATCCGGATATCAGCATCTATCTGTGCAACCTTCACTTCATAATCAACATCCTTACCTACTTTGTTAAAAACTGCAATATGTCAGGAGTCCATTTACCACGAAAAGAACAAAACATATCATCGAAGAAACGGGAATTAATAGAAAAGAATGATGCAACATTCTGTTCCTTAACAAAAATTATCTTCTATAAAAACAGGCATTTCCTGTGCTGCAGAAAGTTCAGCAGAATCATGAAATAAACTCTTACCATATAATAAAAGGTTAAGCAGCGCGCCCATAAGAATATGCAACAGCTACAAGTCGTAAGCATGTGAGAAGTTCAATGACGGAGAGAATCATAGAATTCATCGCATTTACTTAGCACTTGATAAACTATTGCTGTCCATCTTAAAAATGATACTGGAAGCCAGTTTTACATAAACTTCTATAATATGCAGTTACATCAATCATGACATAGCTAGAGGTATAGAAGGAAAGTATAACAGAAGAAATAGTTAACCTGCTGTTGCAGCAATTTTAGAGAGATAGAGAAGACGTCTTCTTTCAACAAAGGACAGCGACTTTCTGGTGCTTGTTAGGTCAGCATCTTCTCCAGGACTTGAAAGCAGAGCACAGGTATGAAGAGTCTCTGAAGCAGTTGAGAACTGATTTAAGCATATCTCGTGAAGCCACAAAAGATCGCTACGGTCTTTCAGAAAATTAGCTAGCTCTTCCTGGAATTCTTCTCCCAGCCTTAACAGCTTAGCGTAATGTCGGCTGTTGATTAGCTGTTTAAAAACGTAGAAACTGAATCCCCCATGAGGTCCTATACTATCATGCTGCAACACAAGATCAACATAAGAGCCGTGTTCCATAACAATTTTTTGGTCAAAAGTGGATAATATGCTAGGTCACTGAAAAAATATACAACCAGGCATAAAAATGATCCAAGACAAATTGGGGATACGATCATGTGATTTTACCATAAGATTGCGGAGGAGAACCGTATCACTGATATCATAGCAAATCTGCCACAACGTTTGGTACCCTTCATGCCGTTTAGCTGTTGCCAAAATAGGAGAAGTGACCTCTCTAAATATAGATTCTTTCAGATCAGGATTGTCATTGCCTTCACTTGACTCCTGGTAGATACGGGCTTGTATTAGGTGGTACCATATTAAAATCAAGTAAAACAGTAGAGCCAACATTGACAGTGTTTATAAAATGATACATGTTAAGTATGAACGCATCCTGTCAAGAAACTGTCAACAGCAGATGGGCAATCCAGAAAAATGTTGAGATAATTAAATTACTAATTGTCCAAATAGGCCTTTGCCATGGTTCTTTTTTATTTGGAATGTCATTGTAGCTGAAACTGCCCTTTGTTACTCGATGTCAAGCAATCATCCACTATGTTAATGCATACAAACTTACATTCATGTCAGATGAACAAAACATACACGTATTATGCTCCGAGATTACTAATCAATGCAAGTATACTTGTATAGTCCATATTCACTTCAATGAAAATGACACTAGGGGAAATCAACCAAAGAGCCAACCAAGCAGCAACCTACTAAAATCTCATCTGAATGTCGATGTCGCAGATTGCGTACTGAAAGGGTGAGTTGCTACATAAATAATAAAATGCTCCAGAACTACCATTGCATACATACAAGTATAACACAAGTTTGAACCTCAACAGTCCGCAAATTGGTACAGGACAGCTTGATCATATAAAATAAGCTATGGACCTAACCACACCATTTTCTAAGGGAATAAAAGATAGACTGAATTCTAAGATACAACAATAAGATAAGAGTACAAGGAAATAAAGAGACATCATGAACTTGCAAAATACAAACGCGCAAGAAAAACATTAAGAAAATAGTGGCGTAGACTTAGACCAAACCTGATATTTTGCTTCTATAATTTGCTTTGCAAGGTCATAAAGGGATCCAAGAAGCTCATCTCTCCGTTCACAGTATTCTTGGGCTAGCACACCATGGTCCTCCCCACGTTCAAATTTGGCAGTTAATAGACCAATATATCCCTCCAGTAGCATATCTGTGAGTCCTTCCAGCTGAGACCATAGATTAGATTTCATTGGCATGCCTGCAGATCCTGATTCTCTCAAAAGCTCCATCACAGATGATGCCAGACTCCAGATTCCAGACCGCACTACAGGCTGACTGTTCCATGTTATCAGTCCTTCAGGAGAAGGATACCAGTCTTTGTACTCCGCTCTGTAGTGAAATGCTGCCTGAACTAAGGTCACACAAGCATTTGATAGCTCAAGTGCACGTTGCATCTGAACAGATGGGTGTTCTTCTCCGGTTATAATATACCGAAGTTGATGTGACAAACAATAAAACAAATCCTCTATGTCAGAGACTCTACTGTAGAAAACTTCAGCATTGTCACGATCCATTAATAGAACAGTGTTCCGTCGAGCTTTCTCACCGACCAGCTGAATGAGATTCCACAGTGCACCAGCAGTTGGTGTTTTAGACTGAGGTGATAAGCGTGCGCTTGAACTCTGCTGGCTAAGCGCATTTTGTAATTCTCTCAGATGGATCATTCCAGAGAGTTTTTCTCCATGTTCCATGACACTTAGCATTGCAGCTCCTAAGGAATAAAAGCATAATGAAAATTATTTGGTCAGAGAATGAACTCATAGAACAGTATCAGTTACCCATGTCTACAAACTGATATTGTAGTCTCTAGGTCCTATCACATTGTCACGGTTACAAATTTAATGATTTCAAGAGAAGGGGGCGGGGTATTCAAAGACAAATGCCTAATGAAGAACAGATACCATAGCGTACACAAGATACCATAATAGAAAGATCGCATCAGTTTTGACAACAATGTGTAATATAGATAGCAGACAGGCAAGAACAATTCGTAACATAACCATGGGTCTGTTTTATTGTTTGTAACAGGGATAATACATGTCCAAAATAAAAAAGATAATAATGGCAAGAGAAGATCCATACTTTGCTTTGAAGAGAGTTCTTCATGGCACTTGGACAAGACAAGAAATTGAAGGAATTTCTCGTGTTTTTGACGTTTCTCAGCAAGGGATGAAACAATTGTTGAAGCAAGAAATTCAGCTTCTCTAGTTGTTGTCCAGTGCTTAGATAATGTGTTTACAATAGATTTGCTTACTCGAACAAATACGTTCATCTCACCCTCTTTCTCAAATGCCCCTGCTACTCTAAGCTTTTGAAGTGCCTCATGAACAGCACCAGACAAAATAAAATCATGAAACAGCCGATTAAGTAACATCTCAGCTTCTTCATCAACCACAGCCTGCTGAGCTACACCAGTTAATGCTGGCCTTTGCCTGTCTCCAGCACCCCAAGCCTCAGAGCTAACTCTCCTGGGAACAATACTAGCACTGAATGCCTGACTTCTCCTTTTCTCTTCAGCGACCGCTTCATTACAGCTACCTTTTCGTGATAAGCTGCGCTCTGGAGGCTCAACCCCACCAACTAATACAGCCTTTTCAGGTATTGCCCAGATTCCTGCCTTTTCTGTCAGAACAACCCAAGCTCCTTCATCCCTGTCCTCAGCAGACGGGATAATGGAAGCATCAAAAACCTTTCCAGCATCCCAAGGCAGATCAAATTGATAGAGTCGGGTAGAGCCCCTCCAATAGATGGCCACCGTCGCTTTTCCATCACCTGATAAGATGATCACTGAGCCAGAAGGCTTGCCGCCAGTTTTTAGCCTCATGGAGAATAAAAATTCTTCATCCTCCACTCGGGCTTTAGGGATTATCACCTGAGCAGGAGCTTTTTTCTCCAAAAACCTTTCACATTTAACCACATTGTTTTCCGATGGAAACTTTTGGTTAGATTTGTACAGCATTGTCAGAAGTGAATACTGAGTGTAGTTTGACCCACTCACCCGATCTTTGCAGAAGGTAGCAACAAGAATATTAAATTCCTTCCCACGCTCATCTATCTGCATGTCCAAAAGCCAAATGTTCTTTTGACCAGCTATGTCCTTTTTTATGCCCAACTCCCCATCACTACCAACAATTTCCTGAGACCCTAATATTTTTACATTGATTCCATGCAAGAGTGAGATGCCCCAACATTGTATCCCCTGGCTAGTCAACAAAAAGAACTTCCGTTCAGCAGCCTCGGATGATTCATTGCTTGGCAGCCAAACCAAGGATCTTCCACCATTATTTTTCTGAGAATGATCAGTACCATTATCTCCTAATGTATCACGATGGACTTCTCTTCGGTGAATTCTCAGTGGTGAACACTGAAACAACCATAAAGCACCGGTTGGCTCAGAAGCAATCGCAATACATTCATGAGCGGCTCCTGGAACGGAAGCTGCAATTAGCGAGTTAAACCTGTAACAGCCAGATATGGCATCACTTGCAGATGTGTCACTGTGGCCAAATAAACTAAGAACTGGACCCTTGCTACTACTTTCATCATAGATATCAGGCCAATACGCAATAGCTTGTGTTCTTCTATTGCAGAGGATAACACCAGTCGAACTTCTTCGGTGCAACATATCTCCACTGTTCCTTGTTGATGGACCACTACTATGCCATCTCATGATGCAAACCGTCCACTGGTTACCAGAGAGGGGTTTTCCGTCTTTGTCTCCCACAAGCGAAGACGGGATCTCGAGTGCAAGACAATCTTTTGCAACAGCAGCCAGGTAGCTCCAGACAAAAAGCTCATTTCCACATATCATCCATGCAAGGGATGTTTCTTTGTCAATGCCACCTACAAGCATGCTCTTGCCTACAAGGGATACATAAACGACATCAACAGTTCAGGATGGTAGAAGCAAACTACAAAAGAAAAATCACGAAGGCACCCAAGAGAAACCAGTTACCGGCAAAATTCCTCTGCAGAAGGTTGGCTTGTGCATTCCTCACGACTTGGGGAAACTCTGCTACGTGCACTGGTTGGATCTGGTCAGAATCGCCTGCCCTGTCGGTTTGCTTTGATGTCGAAATCCTGAAAATTCGCACAGAGAAACAGAATTTAGAAACATCATAGCTAGGCGAACTGTGTCAAACTGTGAGCGCGGTAGCCTATTACGGTGAGGATGGCAAAGGGGTTCCTGCGCATCGCTTGCTTCCGGTGCCTCAACTAGATACAAGCATACGGCGAAATGCGGCGATTCTGGTGAAATCGAAAGACAGGTGAGACGGAAGGGTCACCTGGCGAGGAGGGAGGAGGTGGTCCATGGGGCCGGGGTGCCAGTGGCGGGGCGGTCGGAGAGGGCGAATCCACCAGGGGAAGGGGAGTGGGCGGGAGCGGAAGGAGGGGGTGAAGGGGTCGCCTCCTCCTTCTCCCTGCGGTGGAGGTGGGGTTTCCGGATCGCCGGCGAGAACATCTTTGGCGGCGGACGAGCTGTGCTGCGGCCACCTCAAGCTCTCCGACTAGCCGGCCTTTTTCGGCGCTCTCTCCGGTAGGCTAGGGTTTTACTAGTGTTTTGAGTTTCTTCCTTTTCTCTCTTCTTTGCGTTTTGCCCCTCCTTAGATATTAGAAATACGGAGACGCTAGTTGGAGCTAAGGGCCTCTGTGTGATACATGGTTTTAAAAACAGAGAAATGAAAAAGGTTAATTCCTGCGATATGATTCTCACGACTCTTCCTGCGATCCAAATGCATTACATAAATTATCTTTAAAAAATGCATTGTTTAAATTTCCTTTTTTTTAAAAGAACTCGTTGTTATAAAGGTTTGGTAGAAGTACAAAGCACTCCAAACATAATATAAATTACATCAAGGTCTTTGGACCATCGAATGACCACTGTCACTGCCGGAACAAGCCGTCGACGCCTCGTTGTCGCTACCCTCATATCAAAGTTGGTCTAACCTTGTCGGTGACAACTAGGAAATTTTTAGGCACGTGCCCCTAAGGACCAGCGCCATGAAGCCGCAATCGTCGTTGTTGAACCATTGAATTGATCTAAAGAACCTCACACCAAATCTCATCATTGCGTACGCACGACGAGAAACCCGCTGGCCCGAGGAGTTGGCACGAATCTACATCAGAGCTTTGTCTAATCCATCCCGACAGCCGAACTTGAGGAGGATCGGAGCCCGGAAGACTGGCTCGAAGAAGAAGCGTCAGCATTCGCTCAAGCGTCGCCCCCTGCGAAGACTAAAAACCCTAACCTATCAACTAGTCGAAGCCGAGGCAACATCATACACCTCCTCGTCAACCTCCGTCGAAGCGGCTAATGGAGAGAGAGGCAAATACATGGGCTCGCTGGCGGAGATCGAGAGGGGGAAGGCTTTGCCCCGGTCGCCTTGCGAGAGGAGAAAAAAAGACATGTTGAATTTTATTTAAAATTTCATTAATCCAAAGTTATCCTAGGTTTTGACTAGCTCTCCTTTGTAAGGAAAAAAATCATGTCCCCATCTTCGAACAAGCCAAAAGGCTGCATTGTGCATTTTCTAAAACTGTATTTGCGCAAAGGCGATTTACCGATCATCAAGTAAACACATCGTCCATGGACTGTTAAGGAGAAAGCTAGAGAGATGATCATTCCATTTGCAAGAAACTTTATATCAAAACAAAATCTAGCTACTCCATGTGCCATCTCGTTAACTTCTCGCGAACAATGCTTGAAATCAACCTTCCCAGTCTCATGTTGCAAGTTTATGCATTGTGCAACGATAGTCATTGTCAGTGTCAAAACCGGCGGATCTCGGGTAGGGGGTCCCGAACTGTGCGTCTAGGCGGATGGTAACAGGAGACAAGGGACACGATGTTTTTACCCAGGTTTGGGCCCTCTCGATGGAGGTAAAACCCTACTCACCTTGATTAATATTGATGATATGGGTAGTACAAGAGTAGATCTACCACGAGATCGAGAGAGGCTAAACCCTAGAAGCTAGCCTATGGTATGATTGTTGTTCGTCCCTACGGACTAAAACCCTCCGGTTTATATAGGCACCGAATAGGGTTAGGGTTACAGTGTCGGTTACAATGGTAGGAGATCTACATATCCGTATCGCCAAGCTTGCCTTCCACGCCAAGGAAAGTCCCATCCGGACACGGACGAAGTCTTCAATCTTGTATCTTCATAGTACAGAGTCCGGCCAAAGGTCATAGTCCGGCTATCCGGACACCCCTAATCCAGACTCCTCGGTAGCCCCTGAACCGGGCTTCAATGACGACGAGTCCGGTAGCATATTGTCTTCGGCATTGCAAAGGCGGGTTCCTCCTCGAATACTTCGTAGAAGATTTTGAACATAAGGATAGTGTCCGCTCGCAAAATAAGTTCCACATACCACCGTAGAGAGAATAATATTTACACAAGTTCAATCTGGCGACGTATTCCGCAGCGTGACATCACACCACAGTAAGCCTTTATTCGAATCGTTTTCTTGTCCAACCTCGGTAGCGTTTAGCGAGGCGGTTTCCTTGGCACGTCTTGCCAGCGGAGATCGTGCCCCCTTATTCCGGGATTCTCATCAATACGGGCGTGGGTAACCCAACCGCGCCCGTCAGCACGCCTCCTCTATCAAAGGCGAGTCCCGAACGGTCACGGGGAGGGCTCTTGGTATTCAACCTCCTCATAAGGAGACCAAGGCCCCGCTCCTTTTCTCAATCTCCATCGAATCCGCCTCGCTTCAATTCGACACCCAAAGCTCCAGATTCAGGCGCTTCGGACCTTTGATGATGTCCGGCTCCGACATCCAAGGCCGGTGGATGCCTTCCTCCGTCACGGAAGAAGACGTCCTAAAGCTAAGAGATGCCAGGTATCTAATCGGCGAAATCTCGCATAGGCTGCCTGCTCAAGGGCAGGTTATTCCCACTCCCAAGCCCGATGAAAGCGTGGTGTTCACGTCTCACTTCCTTCGGGGGCTAAGTTTCCCTACGGGCCCCTTTGTGAGGGGGCTCATGTTTTATTACGGGCTGGAATTTAACGACTTGGATCCGGAGTCCATCCTCCACATCTAAATGCGTTCATCGCCATCGTATCTGAAGCCTTCCTCCGCATTACCCCACACTTCGGATTGTGGCTCAAAACCTTCAAGGTGGAGCCAAGATGATCAAGGCAACAGGCAGAAAGTGCGGAGGGGCTGTTATAAGCAAGAATGCTTTGACGCTCCATGGCCCGAGGGCTCTTTTCAAAAGGAGCTCGATCTATGGCAACAAGAGTGGTTTTATATCCACAGCTCGAGGGCACCAAATGGGTGGCGCCACCGCCTTCGCTCGGGTCCTCCACCGCGGTGGCGTCATGGGTCAATAAAGGGCTTGATCGGGGCCGTCCAAGGACGTTCCCTTGTTGCGGGGCCATATTCGAGACCTCCTAGAGAGAGAGAGATCAATCTGGTCGTAGTAACGCAGGTCATGCTGATTCATCGCATTACGCCTGCAAACGCCGCCTTCGCTGTGGGAGTTCAATACGGAGGGACCACGAGCTCTTCAACACTTCATGGGCGCAACGCCTGGTGAGATGTACAAACTGTTCTTGGATCACTGGCGATGTGTCCGGACTTGACCGAGGATGCAGTCTGAGCTGCAATCGCCGGATGCTCAAGTAAGTAGTCCGTGCATCTTGACATGCTATCCGTATATTTATCATAAACTTGCCCTTAAAAGAGCTGTCCCTTAAAGCGGAGTGGATAGCGAAAGCAAAACCGATCAGTGTCCGGGCCCCTCCACGAGACTACGCCGGATCCAAGTGTTAACCAGATCTTTGGAGGCTGCGCCTTTAGGAGAAGGCGAAGGGGGAACAAGGAAGCCTCGCCTCCATGAAGGAGGTTATCAAGCAAGGAGGGATCGAGAATCCCTCCATCCAAGGGGAAAAGAGGACCGCCTCTGAAGATCCGGAGACCAAGGCCTCAAAGCGCGGGAAGAAATCCTCGCCAGAGGGTCCTGCGCCGGAAGATGCCCCGGCCGCATTATTTCCCCAAGGAGATCAGCCCTCCAGCGAGCCGTAAGTAGAGAGGGGAGTTTTTCCTAAAATAAGAGACATCCCTGTTTTATCTCTGAAGATGACCGAAATTTTACCTTGTAGTTCGGATCTCAGCTCTTCTCAGCAGAGCTCGTCTTCAGGGGATCTTCGTCCGGAGATGATGGAGAGCGGAATGCCTCCCCCTGCCGTACCGCCTAGCGAGGCGGACGATCCTGAGGTGTCGTCGCGGAGGGTTTCCCCGAATCCGGCAGGGGTGGAGGGGAGTTGTAGGGCCCCCCAGAGCCCTCCGTGTCCGGCCTTCGAAAAAGACCATCAGACGAGTCCGGCACCTCCTGGTGCACGGTCGGAGGAGTTGAAGGGTCTTCTCGGGTGAGTGTCTATCTCAGAGGATCACCGCGCATTGATGGGTACGGTGATTGAAAAGATTTCGTCCGTGGAAAGCGGGTTGTACGAGGCCGCCAGGAGTTTACTGACGGGTTTTGAGGTACGTGCAATGATGTACCTTTTGACGGTTCCGCATATATAAGATGCGCCCTGTGTAGATAGTAGCCCCTGAGACTCGGTGCGTTGTCAAAAATGACGGCATGCCGAGGATCATAATCCCAGCTATAATATGTCGCCCTTCCTATGTAGGTGGCGACTCGTCCGGTGGCTAGCCGGACTGATGAATTTGCCGAACTAAAGCGGCAACTTGACGTGGCGGATGCCGACATCGCGCTTGTCAATAAGCGGCTGGACGAGTCACAAGGTATGCAGTTTCTCCGCGGACACCTAGTAAGGGAGCTTGATGCCCATGCCTTACAACATGTATGCTTGATGCAGATGGTGCCGCCATGGAGAATCTTGGTAGAGCTTGCCCGAGCCAAGGAGCAGGCGAGAAAAAGTGATGTGGCTGCCTTAAAGGCAGCCAAGAGCTAAAAGCGAACATGCCGCTCATCGCCGAAGCAAAAGGAAATGGCGAAATGGCCGTGAAGTTGAAGAATGCTACCGACCGCTGTGAGCTTCTTGAAAAAGAAGGTCGGCGAAGCAAGAGGACTGAAGAAGGCCACAACCGAGGCCAAGGATGCTCGCTTCTGCGATGAGAGCTATGAAGGAGGAGCTACGTCGGGCGGAGATATCACGGTGGAAAGCCTTTTTCGCTGCGGAGGAAGTTCACGGATCCTAAATATGCTCAGTTGGACCGGCTGTGGAGTAGTGAGGATGCTTATCTGGACTTGGCGGCGAGTGCCGCGGACGCGGCCGAACACTTCGGAGATCAAAAATATCATGAGATGGAAGAGCTTTTTTGGTCGCGGTTCCGTAGTCCGGAGCGTCCACTTCCATTAACCGATCGTTTGGCCGAATGGGCGGAGCTGAATAGGTTGTCCGGACTTGCCATGAAGAATGTCGTGACTCATTTGTGGCCGAAAAGGCCCGAGCCGAAGAGTTATTTTGGCTTGGTGCAGCAGTTCCTTGGTGCGATGCCGCATATCAAGGCAATGAGGCGGTCAGCATGCATAGAGGGCGCGCTGATGGCTCTTGCCCGTGTCAAGACACACTGGGCGGAGATGAAGGCCACCGATGTTGCATCCCAAGATTCGGACGGAAGCCGAGTACCTGTCGAGCACTATTTTTAGGAAGTTCTGCAGGGCGCTCGTTTAATAGAGACGCAATGCTCGAAGGATATTGTGTTCGAATAACATGTATTATTGTGAAACAATGTTTCAATGGAATATAAAAGCTTTTTATACTTGTGCCTTCAAGAATTAAAAATGCCTCCTGTGCGGCCGTTAATGTATATGTGTATATAACCTGAAAGATGGCAGTCTTTGGCTTCAGCCCCCACGCATATAATGCGGGGTGTTTGCAGAAAACGCATTTTCACACTTGATCCAACGTCTTGGTCCTACAAAGGAGGTGATAGCGCAGCAAACTAGGCAACCGGACTATAATGCTTTATCACTTTCACTTAGCCATAGGAGTTCGATAGTGGGGCTACTATATAGCTCCTAGGGGCACCGTGCTCACCCGAATTCGGGGCGCTATGTGCCTGGCCGGGAAACGGCCCTTCGTCAATGCGGAGGAATTCTAAAGATTCCAGTGGGTCATCGAGTGGTTGACCAGTCTCACGCTATATCATGGCAACCAGTTTTCGGCTTTCTCTACTGAGGTGCTCGCTTTGGCGGCCAGGGCACAATCGCGATAGTTCTCCGGTGCCGCATTAGCCGATAGAGCGGAACATAAGGCAGCAAAACACAGGAGCCGGGCAAACCCAACATTTGACCAAAGACATGATTCGAGCTGATGCATATAAGGCCTAACTCAAGACGCCGAACACTCCCTAAGGTATTCGGTCTTTATGAAAAGCGGGCGAACAATCGCCCTTGGTAATAAGCCCCTGGTGTCCAGTGCAGCGCAATTTCGACGGCGTGGCTTATGCCAAAACGCCAGACCTCCTCCTCGGTTATAGCAAGAAACCGGGGTTGTGTATCAACAAGAGACAAAAAAAAGGTTTACGCAGGGTCTTAATCTGAAAAGAATCCTTGCAACGGGTCCCTGCTGCACGTCTGCGCCTGTGTCTCCGTTGTGCCGTATCCTGGACGGGTGTAGGATGGTGTTCATCTGTAAAAGAGAGGACTTAGTTGAAAAAGGTCGTGCGAAAATGTACGTTATATTAAATAAACGAAGTATAATTCAGAAAATGAATAAAATTGAGCTTTATTGTCTCTTGTTGTGCATGCGCGGAGCCCTTATGCGGGGTATGCGTCTAGCGAGCCCTTGTATGTTTACGCCGGACTCGTCCAGCCGTGTCCGGGGTCTGGACGGCATGTCTAAGTTCTTGTATTGGTGAAGCCGGTTTATTGTGGGGTTGTCAAGGCATCCGCACAATTTTCCGGACTCGAGGAACCCTCGATGTTTCCCTTTAATGAGATGATGCCACGTGGACCGGGCATTTTAAGTGTAAGAGATGCATAATGCGGTATTGCGTTAAAGCGGTAAAATCTTGGCGTCCCAATAGTGCTTGATAGCTACTTGTAAATGGGGCGAGGTAGAAGGTTAACTTTTTCAAGGGCGGAAGTTGTCGGGTGAGCCGAACACAACTTCTAGCGATGAGAGAGCCCGTACAATGGGCATATGGGCCTGGCATTACCCCTTGAAAGGAAGTGTTGCTATGGCGAAATTTGGTTGGGTCTATCCCCATATTGGGGATTGTGTCCTGATATAGGAGGTTTAGATCACTACCGCCGTCCATTAGGACTTGTGAAAATTGGAGTCCGCCAATTATCGGATCTAATATCAAGGCAGTCCAACCTGCGTTCCGTATACTTCTAGAGTAATCCTGATGGTCGAAGGTGATTGGTTTTAACAACCAGTGGCAGGACTCCTCCGGGATAGACCGTCTAGCGCGTACCTCTATGGGCGCCGCTCTATTTTTCCCTTTTGTCACGTGAAGTGAGTTCACTGTTTTGATTTCTTGTGGGAAATTCTTTTGTTTTCTGGTGCTCTGCTTTTGGGGTTCGTCATCGTCCTCGCTTGGTGTGTCGAGCCCCTTGTGTTCGGCATTGAGTTTGCCGGACTGCTTGAAGACCCAACAATCTCTGTGGGTGTGGTTTGCAGGCTTCCCGGGAGTACTGTGGATTTGTCATATTGAAAGTGCAACTATCCCTAGGTGGTTTTGGTAATTCATAACAACATATAGCTCATTGAGCTAATGCTATTCCAAGACTATTATTTCAGGAAAGCTCAATGAATGGCATGGCATGGATGATGAAAGTGGATCCCTCAAAATACTAAGGACAAAGGATTGGCTCAAGCTCAAAAGCTCAAGACTCTTAATTTTACATTTTAGTGATCCAAGATCACATTGAGTCTATAGGAAAAGCCAATACTATCAAGAAGGGATGAGGTGTTGCTTAATGAGCCTCTTGCTTCATGTGCTTAGTGATATGCTCCAAAACCCTCAACTACTTTACCACATCCGCAAATGACCTAAACCTAAAGCCAAAATCGGTCACACCGATTCTTTCTATCCGACGCCACCGATTCCAAAAGTCATAGCCACTGCCACAAACCCTAAGCAAATCGGTCTTATTGATAGGGATCTCGGTCTCACCGAGATGGGGTTGCAATCTCCCTGTTTCCCTTCGTAACGTTTCGGTCTAACCGAAGTGAGCGATCGGTCCCACCGAGATTGCAATGTAAACTCTCTGTTTCCTTTTTGTAATATTTCGGTCTCACCGAAAAGAGCAAATCGGTCCCACCGAGTTTACTCCGACCAACTCTCCGAAAGCTTATTACCAAATCGGTCTCACCGAGTTTGTGTAATCGGTCTCACCGAGATTACGTTATGCCCTAACCCTAACCGAATCGGCCTCACCGAGATGTTGAGGAACGTTGCAGAAAACAAAAATTTTCCTACGGTTTCACCAAGATCCATCTATGAGTTTATCTAGCAACGAGTGATCGGAGTGCATCTACATACCTTTGTAGATCGCGAGCGGAAGCGTTCAAGAGAACGGGGTTGAGGGAGTCGTTCTCGTCGTGATCCAAATCACCAGAGATCCTAGCGCCGAACGGACGGCACCTCCGCGTTCAACACACGTACGGTCAGCGTGACGTCTCCTCCGTCTTGATCCAGCAAGGGGAAGGAGAGGTTGATGAAGATCCAGCTGACGACGGCGTGGTGGTGGATGCGGCGATCACCGGCCGAGGGCTTCAAAGCCTGCGAGAGGAGAGGTGTGGCGGGGAGAGGAGGCGCCAAGATGCAGTGCGGCTGCCCTCCTCCCCTTATATAGGCCCCTGGGGCTGCCCTCTAGAACCCATCTAGATGGGGCGGCCAAGGGGAGGCTTGCCCCCCAAGGCAGGGCGCCACCCTAGGGTTTCCAACCCTAGGCGCAGGGGGGCCCAAGTGGGGGGCGCACCAGCCCACCAAGGGCTGGTTCCCTCCCACTTCAGCCCACGGGGCCCTCCGGGATAGGTGGCCCCACCCGATGGACCCCCGGGACCCGTCCGGTGGTCCCAGACAATACCAGTAATCCCAAATTCTCCCGATGGCGAAATAGCACTTCCTATATATAATTCTTTACCTCCGGACCATTCCAGAACTCCTCGTGACGTCCGAGATCTCATACGAGACTCCGAACAACATTCGGTTTGCTGCATACTCATATTCATACAACCCTAGCGTCACCGAACCTTAAGTGTGTAGACCCTACGGGTTCAGGAGACACATAGACATGACCGTGACGGCTCTCCGGTCCATAACCAACAGCGGGATCTGGATACTCATATTGGCTCCCACATGCTCCTCGATGATCTCATCGGATGAACCACAATGTCGAGGATTCAAGCAACCCCGTATACAATTCCCTTTGTCAATCGGTATGTTACTTGCCTGAGATTTGATCGCCGGTATCCCAATACCTCGTTCAATCTCAAGCATCGCAAGTCACTTTACTAAATCAGTAATGCATGATCCCGTGACCGGACACTTGGTCACTTTGAGCTCATTATGATGATGCACTACCGAGTGGGCCCAGTGATACCTCTCCGTAATACGGAGTGACAAATCCAGTCTCGATCCGTGTCAACCCAATGAGACACTTTCGGAGATACCTTAGTGCACCTTTATAGTCACCCAGATTACGTTGTGACGTTTGGTACACCCAAAGCACTCCTCCGGTATCCGGAGTTACACGATCTCATGGTCTAAGGAAGAGATACTTGACATTGGAAAAGCTCTAGCAAAACGAACTACACGATCTTGTGCTATGCTCAGATTGGGTCTTGTCCATCACATCATTCTCCTAATGATGTGATCCCGTTATCAACGACATCCAATGTCCATAGTTAGGAAACCATGACTATCTATTGATCAACGAGCTAGTCAACTAGAGGCTCACTAGGGACATGTTGTGGTCTAAGTATTCACACGTGTATTACGATTTCCGGATAATACAATTATAGCATGAATAAAAGACAATTATCACGAACAAGGAAATATAATAATAATCCTTTTATTATTGCCTCTAGGGCATATTTCCAACAGTCTCCCACTTGCACTAGAGTCAATAATCTAGTTACATTGTGATGAATCGAACACCCATAGAGTTCTGGTGTTGATCATATTTTGCTCGCGAGAGAGGTTTAGTCAACGGGTCTGCGACATTCAGATCCGTATGTACTTTGCAAATTTCTATGTCTCCATCTTGAACATTTTCACGGATGGAGTTGAAGCGACGCTTGATGTGCCTGGTCTTCTTGTGAAACCCGGCTCCTTGGCAAGTGCAATAGCTCCGGTGTTGTCACGTAAGAGTTTGATCGGCCCCGACGCATTGGGTATGACTCCTAGGTCGGTGATGAACTCCTTCACCCAAATTGCTTCATGCGCTGCCTCCGAGGCTGCCATGTACTCCGCTTCACACGTAGATCCCGCCACGACGCTTCTGCTTGCACCGCACTACCATCGCTTCCACCATTCAACATATACACGTATCCGGTTTGTGACTTAGAGTCATCGGATCTGTGTCGAAGCTAGCGTCGACGTAACCCTTCTGACGAGCTCTTCGTCACCTCCATAAACGAAACATGTACTTAGTCCTTTTCGTGTACTTCAGGATATTCTTGACGCTGTCTAGTGTTCCTTGCGGGATTACTTTGGTACCTTCCTACCAAACTTACGGCAAGGTTTACATCAGTCTGGTACCACGACATGGCATACATAATAGAACCTATGGCTGATGCATAGGGATGACACTCATCTCTTCTATTTCTTCTGCCGTGGTCGGACATTGAGCCGAGCTCAATTTCACACCTTGTAATACGTGCAAGAACCCTTTCTTGGACTGATCCATTTTGAACTTCTTCAATATCTTTTCAAGGTATGTGCTTTGTGAAAGACCTCTGAGGCGTCTCGATCTATCTCTATAGATCTTGATGCCTAATATATAAGCAGCTTCTCCAAGGTCCTTCATTGAAAAACTCTTATTCAAGTAGGCCTTAATGTTGTCCAAAAGTTCTATATCATTTCCCATCAAAAGTATGTCATCTACATATAATATGAGAAATGCTATAGAGCTCCCACTCACTTTCTTATGTAAACGCAGGCTTCTCCATAAGTCTCAAGATAACCCAAACGCTTTGATCATCTCATCAAAGCGGATGTTCCAACTCCGAGATGCTTACACCAGCCCATAAATGGATCACTGGAGCTTGCATACCTTGTTAGCATTCTTAGGGTCGACAAAACCTTCCGGCTGCATCATATACAGTTCTTCCTTAAGATAGCCATTAAGGAATGCCGTTTTGACGTCCATTTGCCATATCTTATAATCATAGTATGCGGCAATTGCTAACATGATTCGGACGGACTTTAGCTTCGCTACGGGAGAGAAAGTCTCATCGTAGTCAACCCCTTGAACTTGCCGATAACCTTTAGCGACAAGTCGATCTTTATAGATGGTAACATTACCATCCGCGTCGTCTTCTTCTTAAAGATCCATTTGTTTTCTATCGCTGCCGATCATCGGGCAAGTATTTCAAAGTCCATACTTTGTTTTCATACATGGATCCTATCTCGGATTGCATGGCTTCAAGCCATTTGTTGGAATCTGGGCCCGCCATCGCTTCTTCATAGTTCAAGGTTCACCGTTGTCTAACAACATGATTTGCGGAGACGGGGTTGCCATACCACTCTGGTGTGGAATGTGTCCTTGTGGACCCTCTGAGTTCGGAGTAACTTGATCTGAAGTACCTTGATCATCATCATTAATTTCCTCTTGATTGGTGTATGCACCACAGAACATTTTCCTGAGCTGCACTACTTTCCGGTTCAAGAGGTAGTACTTCATCGAGTTCTACTTTCCTCCCACTTACTCCTTTCGAGAGAAACTCTTTTTCCAGAAAGGATCCATTCTTGGCAACAAAGATCTTGCCTTCGGATCTAAGGTAGAAGGTATACCAAATGGTTTCCTTAGGGTATCCTATGAAGACGCATTTTTCCGACTTAGGTTCGAGCTTTTCAGGTTGAAGTTTCTTGACATAAGCATCGCATCCCCAAACTTTTAGAAACGACAGCTTAGGTTTCTTCCCAAACCATAATTCATACTGTGTCATCTCAACGGATTTAGACGGTGCCCTATTTAAAGTGAATGTAGCTGTCTCTAGAGCGTATCCCCAAAATGATAGCGGCAAATCTGTAAGAGACATTATAGATCGCACCATATCCAATAGAGTGCGATTACGACGTTCGGACACACCGTTACGCTGAGGTGTTCTAGGCGGCGTGAGTTGTGAAACGATTCCACATTTCCTTAAGTGTGTACCAAATTCGTGACTTCATATTCTCCTCCACGATCTGATCGTAAGAACTTTATTTTTCGGTCACGTTGATTCTCTACCTCATTCTGAAATTCCTTGAACTTTTCAAAGGTCTCAGACTTGTGTTTCATCAAGTAGACATACCCATATCTACTCAAGTCATCGGTGAGAGTGAGAACATAACGATATCCTCCATGAGCCTCAACGCTCATTGGACCGCACACATCGGTATGTATGATTTCCAATAAGTTGGTTGCTCGCTCCATTGTTCCGGAGAACGGAGTCTTGGTCATTTTGCCCATAAGGCATGGTTCGCATGTGTCAAATGATTCATAATTGAGAGACTCTAAAAGTCCATCGAATGGAGCTTCTTCATGCGCTTGACACCAATGTGACCAAAGGCGGCGATTACACAAGTATGTGGGACTATCGTTATCAACTTTACATCTTTTGGTATTCACACTATGAATATGTGTAATATTACGTTCGAGATTCATTAAGAATAAACCATTGACCATCGGAGCATGACCATAAAACATATCTCTCATGTAAATAGAACAACCATTATTCTCGGATTTAAATGAGTAGCCATCTCGCATTAAACGAGATCCTGATACAATGTTCATGCTCAAACTTGGCACTAAATAACAATTGTTGAGGTTTAAAACTAATCCCATAGGTAAATGTAGAGGTAGCGTGCCGATGGCGATCACATCGACCTTGGAACCATTCCCGACGTGCATCGTCACCTCGTCCTTCGCCAGTCTCCGTTTATTCTGCAGCTCCTGTTGTGAGTTACAAATATGAGCAACGACACACGGTATCAAATACCTGTGAGTTACTACGAGTCTTGGTAAGGTACACATCAATTACATGTATATCAAATATACCTTTAGTGTTGCCGGCCTTCTTATGCGCTAAGTATTTGGGGCAGTTCCGCTTCCGATGACCCTTCCCTTTGCAATAAAAACACTCTGTCTCGGGCTTGGGTCCATTCTTTAACTTCTTCCCAAGAATCGGCTTACGGCGCGGCAACATCTTTGCCGTCCTTCTTGAAGTTCTTCTTACCCTTGCCCTTCTTGAACTTAGTGGTTTTATTAACCATCAACACTTGATGTTCTTTCTTGATTTCTACCTCGGTGACTTCAAACATTGAAAATACTTCAGGAATAGTTTTCACCATCCCCGCATATTGTAGTTCATCACAAAGCTCTTGTAGCTCGGCGGGAGCGGCCCGAAGGATTCTGTCGATGACCGCCTCGTCCGGAGGTTAATGTCCAGTGGGACAAAGCGGTTGTGCAACCTGACATTTTGAGTATGTGCTCACCGATGTAACTATTTTCCTCCATCTTACAACTATAGAATTTGTCGGAGACTTCATATCTCTCGACCGGGCATGAGCTTGGAAAACCATTTTCAGCTCCTCGAACATCTCATATGCTCCGTGTTGCTCAAAACGCTTTTGGAGCCCGGTTCTAAGTCAGTAAAGCATGCCGCCTTTGAGCGAGGGAGTAATCATCAGCACGAGACTGACAAGCATTCATAATGTCTTGGTTCTCTGGGATGGGTGCTTCACCTAGCGGTGCTTCTAGGACATATTGTTTCTTGGCTGCTATGAGGATGATACTCAGGTTCCGGACCCAGTACGAATAGTTGCTTCCATCGTCTTTCAGCTTGGTTTTCTCTAGGAACGCATTGAAGTTCATGGTGACATGAGCGTTGGACATTTGATCTACAAGACATTTTGCAAAGATTTTAGATTAATGTTCATGATAATTAAGTTCATCTAATCAAATTATTTAATGAACTCCCACTCAGATTTGACATCCCTCTAGTCATCTAAGTGTTACATGATCCGAGTCGACTAGGCCGCATCCGGTCATCACGTGAGACGGACTAGTCATCGTCGGTGAACATCTCCATGTTGATCGTATCTTCCATACGACTCATGTTCGACCTTTCGGTCTCTTGTGTTTCGAGGCCATGTCTGTACATGCTAGGCTCGTCAAGTTAACCCTAAGTGTTTTGCATGTGTAAAGCTGTCTTACACCCGTTGTATGTGAACGTAAGGATCTATCACACCCGATCATCACGTGGTGCTTGAAGCATTTAACTTTAGCAACGGTGCACAGTTAGGTGAACACTTTCTTGAAATTATTATAAGGGATCATCTTATTTACTACCGCCGTTCTAAGTAAACAAGATGCATAAAACATAATAAACATCACATGCAATTATATAAAGTAGTGACATGATATGGCCAATATCATATAGCTCCTTTGATCTTCATCTTCGGGCTCCATGATCATCTTGTCACCGCATGACACCATGATCTCCATCATCGTGTCTCCATGAAGTTGCTCGCCAACTATTACTTCTACTACTATGGCTAACACGTTTAGCAATAAAGTAAAGTAATTTACATGGCGTTGAATCAATGACACGCAGGTCATACAATAATTAAGACAACTCCTATGGCTCCTGCCGGTTGTCATACTCATCGACATGCAAGTCGTGATTCCTATTACAAGAACATGATCTCATACATCACAATATATCATTCATCATTCATCACAACTTCTGGCCATATCACATCACATGTCAATTGCTGCAAAAACAAGTTAGACGTCCTCTAATTGTTGTTGCCTCTTTTACGTGGCTGCAATTGGGTTCTAGCAAGAACGTTTTCTTACCTCTGAATAACCACAACGTGATTTGTCAACTTCTATTTACCCTTCATAAGGACCCTTTTCGTCGAATCCGCTCCAACTAAAGTGGGAGAGACAGACACCCGCTAGCCACCTTATGCAACTAGTGCATGTCGATCGGTGGAACCTGTCTCACGTGGCGTGCGTGTAAGGTCGGTCCGGCCGCTTCATCCCACAATACCGCTGAAGCAAAATAAGACTAGTAGCGGCAAGAAAGTTGAAAACATCTACGCCCACAACAAATTGTGTTCTACTCGTGCAAAAGAGAACTACGCATAGACCTAGCTCATGATGCCACTGTTGAGGAACGTTGCAGAAAACAAAAAATTTCCTACAGTTTCACCAAGATCCATCTATGAGTTCATCTAGCAACGAGTGATCGGAGTGCATCTACATACCTTTGTAGATCGCGAGCGGAAGCGTTCAAGAGAACGGGGTTGAGGGAGTCGTTCTCGTCGTGATCCAAATCACCGGAGATCCTAGCGCCGAACGGACGGCACCTCCGCATTCAACACACGTACGGTCAGCGTGACGTCTCCTTCGTCTTGATCCAGCAAGGGAAGGAGAGGTTGATGAAGATCCAGCTGACGACGGCGTGGTGGTGGATGCTGGCGATCACGCAAAGATGGCTTCACGAGCTTCTGCGAGAGGAGAGGTGTAGCGAGGGAGAGTGAGGCGCCAAGATGCAGTGCGGCTGCCTCCCTCCACCCTTTATATAGGCCTGGTGGGCGCCGCCCTCTAGAACCCATCTAGATGGGGGGCCAAGGGGAGGCTTGCCCCCCCAAGGCAAGTGGGCGCCCCCGCTAGGGTTTCCAACCCTAGGCAGGGGGGGCCCAAGTGGGCGCACCAGCCCACCAGGCTGGTTCCTCCCACTTCAGCCCACGGGCCCTCCGGATAGGTGGCCCCACCGGTGGACCTCGGGACCCTTCCGGTGGTCCCGGTACAATACCGGTAACCCCCGAAATTCTCCCGATGGCCGAAATAGCACTTCCTATATATAATTTTTTTACCTCCGGACCATTCCGGAACTCCTCGTGACGTCCGGGATCTCATCCGGGACTCCGAAAAACATTCAGTTTGTTGCATACTCATATTCATACAACCCTAGCGTCACCGAACCTTAAGTGTGTAGACCCTACGGGTTCGGGAGACATGTAGACATGACCGAGACGGCTCTCCGGTCAATAACCAACAGCGGGATCTGGATACCCATGTTGGCTCCCACATGCTCCTCGATGATCTCATCGGATGAAGCACGATGTCGAGGATTCAAGCAACCCCGTATACAATTCCCTTTGTCAATCGGTACGTTACTTGCCCCAGACTCGATCGTCGGTATCCCAATACCTCGTTTAATCTCGTTACCGGCAAGTCACTTTACTCGCATCAGTAATGCATGATCCCGTGACTGCACACTTGGTCACTTTGAGCTCATTATGATGATGCACTACCGAGTGGGCCTAGTGATACCTCTCTATAATACGGAGTGACAAATCCCAGTCTCGATCCGTGTCAACCCAACAGACACTTTCGGAGATACCTGTAGTGCACCTTTATAGTCACCCGATTCGTTGTGACGTTTGGTACACCCAAAGCACTCCTCCGGTGTCCGGGAGTTACACGATCTCATGGTCTAAGGAAGAGATACTTGACATTGGAAAAGCTCTAGCAAAAGCGAACTACACGATCTTGTGCTATGCTCAGATTGGGTCTTGTCCATCACATCATTCTCCTAATGATGTGATCCCGTTATCAACGACATCCAATGTCCATAGTCGTAAAACCATGACTATCTATTGATCAACGAGCTAGTCAACTAGAGGCTCACTAGGGACATGTTGTGGTCTAAGTATTCACACGTGTATTACGATTTCCGGATAATACAATTATAGCATGAATAAAAGAAAATTATCACGAACAAGGAAATATAATAATAATCCTTTTATTATTTCCTCTAGGGCATATTTCCAACACGAGATGCATGTCAGTCCCACCGAAAATCACTAACGGTCACTAGGTTTACTAAATCGGTCCGACCGAGTTTAACGATTCGGTCCCACCGAGTTTGGTAAATTGTGTGTAACGGTTAGATTTTGTGTGGAGGCTATATATACCCCTCCACCTCCTATTCATTCGTGGAGAGAGCCATCGAGCGAACCTACACTTCCAACTTACCATTTCTCGAGAGAGAACCACCTACTCATGTGTTGAGGCCAAGATATTCCATTCCTACCATATGAATCTTGATCTCTAGCCTTCCCCAAGTTGCTTTCCACTCAAACCCTCTTTCCACCAGATCCAAATCCTATGAGAGAGAGTTGAGTGTTGGGGAGACTATCATTTGAAGCACAAGAGCAAGGAGTTCATTATCAACGCACCATTTGTTACTTCTTGGAGAGTGGTGTCTCCTAGATTGGCTAGGTGTCACTTGGGAGCCTCCGACAAGATTGTGGAGTTGAACCAAGGAGTTTGTAAGGGCAAGGAGATCGCCTACTTCGTGAAGGTCTACCGCTAGTGAGGCAAGTCCTTCGTGGGCGACGGCCATGGTGGGATAGACAAGGTTGCTTCTTCGTGGACCCTTCGTGGGTGGAGCCCTCCGTGGACTCACACAACCGTTACCCTTCATGGGTTGAAGTCTCCATCAACGTGGATGTACGATAGCACCACATATCGGGACCACGCCAAAAACATCCGTGCCTCCAATTGCGTTTGAATCCTCCAAACCCTTCCCCTTACTTTCTTGCAAGTTGCATGCTTTAATTTCCGCTGCCTATACACTCTTTGCATGCTTGCTTGAATTGTGTGATGATTGCTTGACTTGTCCTAGAATAGCTAAAATCTGCCAAACTCTAAAATTGGGAAAAGGTTAAGTTTTTATTGGTCAAGTAGTCTGAAAGGACATGCGGTGCCCCCGTGTGTGGTTTTGGTAATTGTTGACATTCTCTATGGACTAATGGTTGCATTGAGTTATATTTGAAGGATTTTTCCATAGGCATTTCTTGAAGTCCATGTGTTGGTTTCAAGGAGTTTATGTGTTGACCAAGGTGCTATTAAGGAATTATCCAAAGATTGGTCATGTGAGTGTTGAGCTTATTGCAAGCATGTCTTGAAGAAGAAGATTATGTGATCATTCATGTTTACCTTCAAGACATCATCCAAAGCGAATAGAGTTGGAAAGATTCAAGGTTGATCAAGACTAAGTCAAGAGTGAATCAAGTTGATCAACTCACAAAGCGTAGAAGATGTACCGAGAGGGATCAAGTGATCCCATGGTATGGTAAGCATTATCCATTGCACTTTGTGTACTAACCCATGGTCTATGTGAGAGTCTATGTGGGGTTAGGTACGTGTCCATGGGCTTGCGTCAAGAGGAAGATATCATACAACCCATGGAAAGGATGACATCAAGTGGTGATCGTCATCAAGATTGCCGTGTGCAAGTTCAAGTGGAGCATCACGAAGAGATCAAGTGCTTGAAGCTTGCCATCCATTGTGGTGTCAATGGACTTGTGAAGATGTGCGAAGAGTGGCTCACCCATAGTGGAGTATGGGGAGCAATCATCTAGTCTCCATCGACCCAACACAATCAAGAAAGGTGGTCCATCTTGAGGAGGACAAGATCGCCATCATCTAGCTCAAGTGGATCATGTGCAAGGCAAAGGTTTTCCCTTGATAGGTTTTCTATTTTACCGGTCTCATGGTGGTAGTTGGGAGACCGGGTTATAGGATCGATAGCCGTACTATCAAGGGGGGCTCTCAAGTGAGTAGCTTGATCGTATCGTTAAATCGAGAGCTCAAACCATTGCATCCTTGCATCATGTTTCTTGGTTCTTGTTTGGTTCTCTTTGTGAGTCTTAGAGCTTATGGTCATCTTTATGACAAGCTTGAGTTCATCGAAAACGGAGTTTGCATGCGTCTTCTATGATGTTTTCGGTGTTGGAGGTTTTACCGGTTTTTCTGAGGAAGGGTTCTCACCATTTTATTTTGGGCCTTTTCTCATTTGCTTATTATTGTTATTTCTCTCAAGATTGTTGTAACGCCCCGGATTCGATGCGCCAGGTGTCTGCCAGTTATTCGCCGTCGTTGCCATGTCATGTGCTTGTGTGTTGCACTTTGCCATGTCATCATCTGCATTTCATATCATGTCGTCATGTGCATTTCATTTTGCATACGTGTTCGTCTCATGCATCCGAGCATTTTCCCTGTTGTCCGTTTTCCAATCCGCACTCCTATGTCCCCGGCGTCCCCTTTTGTCTCTCCTTGTGTGCGGGTGTTACACTTTCTCGGAATGCCCCGAGGTTTGCCAAGCGGCCTTGGTATAGCACCGGTAGACCGTCTGTCAAGTTTCGTGCCATTTGGAGGTCGTGTGATACTCCAACGGTTAACCGGGTAACCGCAAAAGCCTCCTTCTCCTTGCAGGCCAACACCCCTTCTAAAGTGGCCCAAAACCCAGCAAACTCCCCTCCATGCTCTCGGTCGTTCGATCACGATCGCGTGGCCAAAAACCGTGCCTCATTTGGACTCTCCTAGCTCCCTCTACCTATAAAACTAGACCTCCCCCGAAATTTTCGGATGATTTCCACCCCTAACCCTAGCAAAATCTCCCTCGCCACCTCCGGACATATACGGCGCCGCCCGGGCGTCCGCGCCGCCGCCAGCGCCCGATGTGTGCCACGTGTCTCGCCGCCGCCCGGCCCGGCCGCGCCCGAAACCCAGCTCGCCAGGGCCCGGTCTCGCCGCCCGCTTCGGCAGCGCCGCGCCGCCGCCGCCTTGGCCCGCCTTGACGGCCAGCGGCTTCGCCGAGCCCGCCGCCGCCCGCGCTGCGCGTCTCCGGCGCCTACTCACGCCGCCGCGCCGCCCGCGCCCCGCCGTCGCCTCCTCCGCCTCCCCTCGCCGGGATCCGGCCGGATCCGGCCAACTCCGACCGCCCCCTCGCCTCTCCGACGAACTCCGCCGAGCCCGCTTCACCTCGGTTCGCGTGCCCACGGTTGACTTTCCCCCCGAAATCTGCTAAGTCCCGTAGTTTCTAGTATTTTTTTATGCATTTTCATCGCATCATATCTCTGCATCCGTTGCTCCGTTTCGTGCGTGTAATATGTCAAATTGTTCGCCTCGACGAGTAATTCATTTCGTTCCATTGCATCATGTTCATTTGAGTTCATATTGATGCCTGAATCTTTGTTGCAAGAGTGCTATATGATGTTAATCTGCTGAAACTGTTATAACTTGGTGATTTGTCATTTTTGTTGCATTTGATGTGTGCATCCTATGAGGTTGATTTCTAAATGTGTTTTGATCTATGTCATGCCATATTCATATGGGTGCTTGCCATGTATTTTTGTGGGTCTTGTACTGAGTGCATCAAGCTTGTTAAGTAGGGTACTTGCTGTTGCTGTTTTGCATGTCTGAATCTGCTATATCATGATGCTATGTTAACATGTTGCTACAAGTCATTCTATGCATAATCTGGAGATGTTCACTAAGGATGTTTTGTTATTCATGTCATGATCTATCCATTAATGCCCTTGGTTGAATTTATAGCTTGATGTAGATTGTGGTTATCTTGCTCCAAAGTTGATAAATAATGTTGCTGTCAACCTGTTAACTTTAAGTTCAATGTTGTCATGATTGTTGCTAGTGATCCATGCACCCTATGAACTTAATATTGCCATTCTTAGCTTCATAACCATGTCTTATTACTGTTGGTTGCCTTGCCATGCCATGTTTTGCTCTGTGGTGAGTGGTTCAAGCTCACCAACATGCCTACTTATTGTTGTTCCTGCCATGTATGAATCTGTAATATAACTTGCTATGTTTACATGGGTGCCATCATATCTTCTGATCCTTTTTGGCTCATGGCCAGTAAGGGACTTTTGTTCTATGCATTTATTAGTATCATGAAATGCCTTTGTTTTCCATGATAAATTCATGTAGCATGTTGTTTTATAGCTCTAAACTTGTTAACCTGATGTTATTTCTGCCATGTCCTGAAATTCTGCTAAGTCTGTGAAACTGTTAATATTTGCAATCTTGCCATGTGTTTTTGAGCATGTTCTAGTGATTTCTGGAGATATCTCAGTGTTCATGTTTTGTAATGCTTTACCTGTACATCATGCTCATGCCTTTTGTTATTACGTTGAGATGCTGTAGCATAGTGTTTTGGTGCTTGCAATATGCCTAGTTGCTGTTTTGGACAGATTGTTGCTATAACTTGTATTGTGTGTATGTGTTGAACCGTTGCTCCGTTTTGAGTGTGCTCTATATGAAACTTGCTTGATTTTGCATGTATCTTCATATTATCATGTTGCATCCTTGTTTTGAGGTGTTTTCTTGATGTTTGGGTGCATTTTGCATCAATGTCATGTTTATCTTGTTTTGCTCATATCTTCTAGGCCGTAGTTCCGAATTTAATGAACTTTATATGTAACTTGACTAGAATTTCGTGTAGATCATCTTGGTGCATCTTAACTTGCTGTTTAACAACTTGAACTTAAGGTTAATTCAGATCTGGACCAATTTCGAAATTTACATATGAGGGCTTACCGGAATTGTTATATGTTGTTCCCGGCCTCATTTAAACTTGCTTTGATGTGTTGCTCTTGTTTGCATCATCTCTTGCCATGAGTAGCCTCATCTAGATTTGTCATGCATCATGCTTGTTGTGCATCATGCCTTGTTCATGTGTGGTGTGTTTACCATGTTGTGTGCTTCTTCTTGTTAGTTCCTGTTTCGTTGCGATCGTGAGGATTCGTTCGTCTACGCTTGGTTCGGCTTCATCCGTTCGTCTTCTTCATGGACTCGTTCTTCTTCCTTATGGATTTCAGGCAAGATGACCGCTACCCTGGATCTCACTACTATCATTGCTATGCTAGTTGCCTCGTTCTTTCGCTTATGTCATGCGTTACCTATCACCTGTTTATTCAAGCCTTCCCAAATTGCCATGTCAGCCTCTAACCTTTGACACCTTTCCTATACAAACCGTTGTTTGGCTATGTTACCGCTTTGCTCAGCCCCTCTTATAGCGTTGTTAGTTGCAGGTGAAGACGAAGTTTGTTCCTTGTTGGAACATGGAGATGTTGTTCCTTGTTGGAACATGTTTACTTGTTGGGATATCACAATATATCTTATTTAATTAATGCATCTATATACTTGGTAAAGGGTGGAAGGCTCGGCCTTATGCCCGGTGTTTTGTTCCACTCTTGCCGCCTCTAGTTTCCGTCATATCGGTATTATGTTCCCGGATTTTGCGTCCCTAACGCGGTCGGGTGATTTATGGGACCCCTTGACGGTTCGCTTTGAATAAGACTCCTCCAAAGAAGGCCCAACATTGGTTTTACCATTTGCTTCACCACCACCTACATTTCCCTTGGGAGTAATTAACCCAAGGGTCATCTTTATTCAGCCCCCGGCCAATGCTTGTCTAAGTGTTGGTCCAAACTAGAGCTCCTTTGCAGCGCCCCTCAAGGAAACTTGGGGTCTGGTTTTAGTTGTATGACTGCTCATCCGGTCGTGGCTCGAGACGAGATACGCTGCTGCTACTATCGTGGTGTCGCACGCCGGGAGGTCTTGCTGGTCTTGTTTTATTGCTGTCAAAATGTCTTGTAGCCGGATTCCGAGACCGATCGGGTCTTCCGGGAGAAGGAATATCCTTCGTTGATCGCGAGAGCTTATCATGGGCTAAGTTGGGACACCCTGCAGGTATAAACTCTCGAGAGCCGTGCCCGCGGTTATGTGGCGATGGGAATTTGTTAATATCCGGTTGTAGTAAACTTGAAGTAAACTCTTCTAAAATACACCAACCGCAGGTGCGTAATCGTGAGTGTCTCTTTTCGGGTTGATCGAGAGGAGAACACGGTTTCGGGTTATGTCTCGACGTAAGTAGGAGTTCGTGATCACTTCTTGATCATTGCTAGTTGACGACCGTTCCTTTGTTTCTCTTCTCGCTCTCATTGGCGTATGTTAGCCACCATATATGCTTAGCCGCTGCTGCAACCTCACCACTTTACCCCTTCCTTTCCCATTAAGCTTTGCTAGTCTTGATACCCATGGTAATGGGATTGCTGAATCCTCGTGGCTCACAGATTACTACACCACCAGTTGCAGGTACAGGTTTGCGATGATCATGACGTGAGAGCGATGTTTGCTTGTATTGGAGTTCTTCTTCCGCTTCTTCTTCGATCAGGGGATAGGTTCCAGGTCGGCAGCCTGGGCTAGCAGGGTGGATGCCGTTTGAGCTTCTATTTATGTTTCATCCGTAGTCGGATGTTGATCTTGTATGTTGTATTGTTGTATTCATGTGACATTGTATGTCTTGGTTGTATCCCTATGTATTATGTAATGTTGATGTAATGATATCCACCTTGCAAAAGCGTTTCAATATGCGGGTCTATCCTTGGTGGGACCTTCGAGTTCCTTTTGGATAGGGTCGCATATTGGGCGTGACACCCTTGTCCCTAGCTTTCCAACAAACTTGGTTTCGTCGAATTCGGAGTCCGAATGCAGAAGTTATGGTAGTTTTGGTGTTCTGAAAAGGCTGCAGCGGTACTACCGCGTGTAGGAGCGGAAGTAATTTTTTACTACCGCCCTTGGGAGCGGTACTACCGCTCTTGGGAGCGGTACTACCGCTTGAGCAAGATTACTGTGGCTACTTCCGCCGGGACCAAAAACTCATCACAAGTCCAGCGGTGGTAGGCACGGATGTAATTTTTTAGTACCGCTTCAAGGAGTAGTACCGCTACCCTTAGCGTAGTACCGCTACCCCTAGCAAGATTGTCACCGTGATGCCGAAGCGGTACTACCGCCGCGCGGGCTGTGAGCATAACGGTTGGATTTTCCCCACCTATATAAGGGGTCTTCTTCCCATTGAACCTTATCCTTTGAGCTCGTGTTCTTCCCCCATTGTTGACCTTCTTCGAAGCTTGCTAACTCTCAATACCTCCATGGATTCTTGCTAGTTTTTGAGGGAAAGAGAGAGGAGATCTAGATCCACATTTCCACCAATCACTTTCTCCTCTATGTGAGGGGAACCCCTTGGATCTAGATCTTGGAGTTCTTGGTGTTCTCCTTCTTGTTCTTCCTCTCATTTTCTTCCCTAGCATTAGTTGCTTTGGTGGGATTTGAGAGAGAAGGACTTGGGCACTCCATGTGCCCTTGCCATTGCATTTGGTCCATCGGTTTGAGTTCTCCACGGTGATATGTGGAAGTTACAAGTTGAGAAGCTTATTACTCTTGGGTGCTTGGTGCCCTTGAGCTTGTTCCTCTTGGGTGCTTGGGCGCCCTAGACGGTTGGTGGTGTTCGGAGCTCAGTCATTGTGGTGTAAAGCTCCGGGCAAGCGTCGGGGTCTCCAATTAGGTTGTGGAGATCGCCCCGAGCAATTTGACGGGTACCGGTGACCGTCCCCAAGGGTTGCCAAAGTGTACGGGTTCGGTGACCGCCCCCAAGGGTTGCCATTTGTACGGGTTTGGTGACCGCCCTCAAGGGTCCCTTAGTGGAATCACGACATCTTGCATTGTGCGAGGGCGTGAGGAGATTACGGTGGCCCTAGTGGCTTCTTGGGGAGCATTGTGCCTCCACACCGCTCCAACCGGAGATTAGCATCCGCAAGGGTGTGAACTTCGGGATACATCGTCATCTCCGCGTGCCTCAGTTATCTCTTACCCGAGCCCTTTACTTATGCACTTTACTTTGTGATAGTCATATTATTTTTTGTCATATATCTTGCTATCACCTAAGTAGTTTTTCTTACTTAGCATAAGTTGTTGATGCACATAGGTGAGCCTAGTTGTTGTAGGTTTTGTGCTTGACAAATTAACCGCTAGGTTTATTCCGCATTTGTTCAAGCCTCAATCGTAATTATTTTAAAGCGCCTATTCACCCCCCCTCTAGGCGACATCCACGATCTTTCAATTGGTATCGAGCCTCGTCTCTCTTTGTTGGGCTTAACCGCCTAGAGAGTAAAGATGTCGACTAGGGGTTTAGGATTCTCGACACTCTTAGTTTCGATGGCACAAATTTTGATGTTTGGGTAATTCGCATGCTTAATCTCTTTAGGGTCATGGACCCAAATTTAGAGCGAATTGTAGATATGGGTTTTTCTCCTCCAAAGGATCCCCAAAGGTTATCTTTAGAGGATGCGAAAAACTCTTATCTCAATGCTCAAGCTTCTAATGTGCTTTTCGATGCTTTGAGCAATGTAGTTATATTTCAACTCATACCGTTCCGGGATGCTCATGAGTTGTGGATGAAGCTTCAAGATAAATATGGTGTGTCCAAGATTTGTGGGGATGATTGTTCTCCCTCCACCTCCGGCCGTATAGTCTTCTCAACTTCTTCTACTTCACCTACATGTGGTTTGCCACAAGGTAATGATATGGTGAGTAGTGTCGGTCATTGCAATGATGATAGTGTGCTTTTTGTGGATGATTCTTCATCACTATATTATTGCAATGCTCCATCTTTGGGCCTTAGCACTTAGAGCAATCCAAATGTTTCACTTGCTTGTGTTGATAGTCCTTGCATATCATGTAGAAATTGCTTGACTAAATCTCATGATGATATGCTTGCTATATCTTGTTGCCATGATAAAAATGCATGTATTTCCTCGAGTTGTTGTGCTAACAATGTAGATGAAACCCAACACTCCATGGAACAAGATGTGGTCTTGAATGGTGCTTCAAGGATCCTATATCATCATCTACTGCATTTTGCCTTATGGCCAAGGCTTCAAAGGTATCTCCCACTTTGAATCCCAATATATCTTGTGATGATATTGATGATGGCAAGAGTGATGATGATGTTGATTATGATGAAGAGAGTGATGATGTTGCCTCCTTAAAATTAAGGGGAAATGATTTTTAAAGCTCTTCTTAAGAATAAAATTGCTCGTTCCAACTTCATGGAAATCATGTCTATTGCTATTGAGGGCAAGAAATATATTGATGAGTTGGAATCTCGTCTTGAGGAGCATGAGGTCACCATTGATAAAATGGAAGGTCATGAGCGTGATTACGCTAATGAGATTGCGGACCTCTCTCAAGCTCTTGAACTTGAACAAACCACCAAGGAATCTCTTGAGGAGACTTTTGCTCTAGAATTATCTAGAGTGAGGGAATCTCGTGATAGAGCTCTTGAGGTGGCTTATGATTTTGAAACTAAAAATGAGGAGCTTGAAGTTGTGCATGCTAAAGTCCTTGAGGACTTTGAGCACCTCGAAAATGGCTCAAGGGTCATTAAGAGTGAGCTCATCAAAATCACCGAGTCTCATGCTCAACTTAAAGCTTCATATTCAAAAGAGCTTGCCAAGTTGTCTTCTCCTCTTGTTGCTGATGATGATGCTTGTGCTACTAACTCTATCTCTTGTGAAGCATCCATTTTGAAGGAGAATGTTGAGCTACGGGCTCAACTTGAGTTGCTATCTAGCAATTATGGGAAATTGGAAGAAAGCCATGAAAAGCTCTCAAGCTCTCATGACGATCTTCTAGTATCCCATAATGTGCTAAAGATAGCTCATGAGGCCATGCTTGCTAAGGTAACATCTAGTGAGCCTCATGTGGATACTAGCACTATTTCTAGTCAAAATGCTATATTGATATGTGCTAGTCCTTGTAATTCATCTACTCACAATGTTGGTACATCTTGTGATGAATTGCTTTCCTTGCCTTGTTGCTCTAACAATGAAGCTTATACTTCCTCTAGTACTTGTATTGAGACTAACCATGTAGAGGAAATCAAAGAGCTCAAGGCCCAAGTCACTTCTTTGAAGAAAGACTTGGAAAAGAGTCATGAAGGAAATCCACACTCAACAATATCTTGAGTGTGCAAAAATCCCCCAATGACAAAGGTGGACTTGGATTCAACTCCAATAAGAAGAAGAAGTCCAAGATGAACAAAAAGAAGGGCCAAGATTGTTTGCTTCAAGTGCAAAGTAGAAGGGCATCATGTTAGATCTTGCCCATTGAAGAAGAAGGCCATTAGTGTCAAGCAACAAGGGAAGAGGGCACAAGTTCAATATCATGCTCAACCTCAAGTTGAAGAAAGGCCACTTCCCAAGAAGACTCAAGTTAATGCTTCTCTTGTTGAGAAATCAAGTGAGAAGAAAGTGAAGAGTGGACGTTGCTACTTATGTTGTGAGAAAGGCCACGTCGCTTCTTCATGCACTAGTGGTAACTTATCGAACCCAATTATTATTGATGATGTCTATTCTCTTGGGAAGGATAAGGTTGGCAATGTGTTTGCCAAGTTTGTTGGTACTCAAAGTGGTGTCAAGAAAAGAACCATTTGGGTGGCCAAGCCTATTGTGACTAACCTCTTAGGACCCAACTTGGTTGGGGACCAACTAGCTCAAACTTGATCAATAGGTGTTGTTGGAGGTCATTGGAGACTTGGCTACATTATGAAGATTTAAGGGGTCCTCATCATTTATATTGTGTCAAGCCAAGTCATTCGGATTATCTTTCTATCATATATCCAATGTTCCTCCTTGCGGTAACTCGTGCTTAAATTGCTTACATTAAAAGTTACTTGTCCCTTAGCATGTTGTGGTTTTGTATCTTGCATGTGCTTGTATATGTTGTGCTTCCAAATTGCTTATCTTGAGAAATCAAGTATGTGCATGTTGGTTTGCACATCATGTACATGTGTGTTGTGTGTTGTTGCATCTTGTTTATTTCTTAGTTGGCTCTTGTGAGAGATTAATGGAATATCCCATTATGGGGGAGTGATGTGCTTTGTGCACCTCACAATCCTATAAATGTGTGTACATGAGTAATACCATCTAGTATTGATATTTCAAGATTATCTAGTCTCTAGGTGGTATATCTCTCATGAGAAATTCAAATTCTAAATTGTCCATTAATTATCTCTTGTTGGATCCTTTTAATTGCCTCTTGTCTATCTTTAACTGGTATCACATTATGGGGGAGTTATATGCTATGTGTGTATTACTAGCCTAGAAAATGTGTACATTTGAGATATTGTCACCTAGAATTGATATTGTAAATTATCTTGTTCCTAGGTGGCATGATAGCTCTACAAGTCGCAATTTGCTTGTGTTTGGTGTGAAGATGATGTCGGATATCCTTGCTATCTACCACCGGGAATTATTTCCAAATACTTCTTGTCTTTTGACAATTGGTACTCACTTATGTGTGGTAGAATTTATTGATCATCTTTACATTGGCTTTTATTTTTATTTGCCTTTTCTCTTGCCAAGGTTTGTGTCAACTCCCGTTGTCTTTCCTACCACTTGTGGATCTTGTTTGTTTCTCGTTCTTGTCTAGTGCTTTCTAGATATAGTGAAAGTGGTGATCCCACCTTGTGTATTTTGTATTCAAATGCAAATCCTATATAATGCACAACTCGTGGGGGATCTATCCTATTTTCTTTAGAACACTCTTCTTGTGATCCTTATCAAGTGTGTGTTGGTGGAAGGCAAGCCGTTTTCGTTTTGGTACTTTGTGCCATCATGAAACTTTGTAGAGAGCTTGGTTTGTTTGGAACCATCCTCTCTTTTAGGAGTTTGATATCTTTTATTTTGAGTGTATCAATGGATATCTCATTCCTTGATGTATCTTTTATGGATATCCTCCAAGTGATGTTTTATTCATTTGGTATCCTTTTCACTTGGCATTTCTTTGTCTTTTGGTTTTGGGTTTTGAAGTCTTGAGCATGCATGTTTTCTTCATGTATTTTATTTGGCATGCTTTCTTTCTTTGACTCAATATATGGGAGAAACTCCACCTAGTCTCAATTTGGATGAGATGCGCATGATATTCATTTTCATATCTATATGCACACATTTATGTGGAGTTTGTCCTATGTATTGGTGTTTCTAACTATTTGGACCCGATGAGTTTGGGTACCGTTTAGTTTGTGTTGTTCTTATAGGAACAGTTGGAGATGCATTGGATGCTCGGCTCACTCACAAGGAAGGTGTTGTCACCATGTGCATATTGGAGTCAAGCTAGGATGATCAATGAACTACTATCTACCTTCAATTGGTATCTACTATATCCTTCCAATGGTATCTCGGTAATAAGTATCATCATCTACTACATGCACACATTACTTGCATCAACCTTGTGTAGGTTGTATCATGGCATGTATTTCATTCTTTCTTGTGATACTTGTTTCCTTCTCAAAGCATCTCAACGATGATCTCATGTTGCTAGTTGTGATGTCTTTGATGTTCATGCGTTAGGAATTCATTTATATACAATAAGACCATATCTAGCCAAGTGCTATGCTTTCAAGCAAATATCTTATTGGTATATTTATGACTTCCTTGTGGATATGTTGTTCCTTCATGTTGTAACTATTTCGGTGTACATCCCTCTTTGTAGATATATATCATCATGATTTTGTCTACCTAGAACCTTATACACTTGAGAGAAATTACATCTCTAGTTGATATCTTTTCTTTCACGTCCACCTTGTCTTTCTTATGTTATTTCTTTGGTGGCTCCGTGGAAGATTTTGCCTTGAGTGAGTGTCCTCTATCGTTGCATCTTGTTGCACTCTTGTGTGGTGAAGATTATTTTCCTCTTGGTTATCTTTACGAGGCTTTTGCCATCTTAATTGGTACCCCTCGTCTTGATGACCCTCTCATCGTCTATCTTCACCACGGGTTGTCACAAGCATAGGTTCTCTATTTTCTTATTAGTAAGCTTGTGAACCCATTTGCTAGTTGTGTGTGAGAATGAAAGGCTTTGCACTGCAGTATCTCATTCATTCGAGACTATGTTGATGCTTATGCTCATCTCAGATATTAGTCTTCTCATGTGCTTTGCCATGACTCACACACATCATTTTGGTTGAGCCTATTCTTAAGTTGCCTCTTTTACAATGTTGCTCAACCATGTGCTTGTTGCAAGCGCTTAGGCTTAGTTTCCTATATGCTCTCTTGCACTTGTTGTTAGTTTCTGTTGACTTTGGGGAGCTATGATCCTATTTTGTGCACTTTGTATCCAAATACAAAAATTCTTGATGTGCACAAATCATGGGGAGCTTCTCTAGTTTCTTTAGAACAATCATCTGCTCATATCATAATATCTTTTTCATGTGGCTCGTAGGATCTTTGGTCTAGTTGGTTCAGTTGATATCTTTTGATAGCTTTCTTCAATTGGTATCTTTTGATTGCTTGATTGCTTGTTTCTCTCTTTGTTATGTCTTTGTGGCATATCATTCTTTTGCAATCTTGGTGCCTCAATATAGTTGGTCTTCCTCCAAGTATTACCTTTGGATATGTGTATGGCATTCCACTCTCTTGTTGAGAAATACACAACTTTTGGAGGAACACCTTTTATATTGGTCTTCTTAGCTTTTCTCCCATTTTGGCAATCGATGCCAATGGGGGAGAAGTTTCAGAGAGTTTTATGGAGAAGTCTTCAGAGTTTTCTCCTTGCTTTGGTTTTGTTCCTAAGCATTTGCATCTCATACGCATGCATTATTGGTTGTTGCATTGCATGGTGCTGCATAATTCCTTATATAAACTCTCTTGAAAGTGATTGTCATCAATTACCAAAATGGGGGAGATTGAAAGGACATGCGGTGCCCCCATGTGTGGTTTTGGTAATTGATGACATTCTCTATGGACTAATGGTTGCATTGAGTTATATTTGAAGGATTTGTCCATAGGCATTTCTTGAAGTCCATGTGTTGGTTTCAAGGAGTTTATGTGTTGACCAAGGTGCTATTAAGGAATTATCCAAAGATTGGTCATGTGAGTGTTGAGCTTATTGCAAGCATGTCTTGAAGAAGAAGATTGTGTGATCATTCATGTTTACCTTCAAGACATCATCCAAACTAATAGAGTTGGAAAGATTCAAGGTTGATCAAGACTAAGTCAAGAGTGAATCAAGTTGATCAACTCACAAAGCGTAGAAGATGCACCGAGAGGGATCAATTGATCCCATGGTATGGTAAGCATTATCCATTGCACTTTGTGTACTAACCCATGGTCTATGTGAGAGTCTATGTGGGGTTAGGTACGTGTCCATGGGCTTGCGTCAAGAGGAAGATATCATACAACCCATGGAAAGGATGACATCAAGTGGTGATCGCCATCAAGATTGCCGTGTGCAAGTTCAAGTGGAGAATCACGAAGAGATCAAGTGCTTGAAGCTTGCCATCCATTCTGGTGTCAATGGACTTGTGAAGATGTGTCAAGAGTGGCTCACCCATAGTGGAGTATGGGGAGCAATCATCTAGTCTCCATCGACCCAACACAATCAAGAAAGGTGGTCCATCTTGAGGAGGACAAGATCGTCATCATCTAGCTCAAGTGGATCATGTGCAAGGCAAAGGTTTGCCCTTGATAGGTTTTTCTATTTTACCGGTCTCATGGTGGTAGTTGGGAGACCGGGTTATAGGATCGATAGTCAGATTATCAAGGGGGCCTCTCAAGTGAGTAGCTTGATCGTATCGTTCGTCGAGAGCTCAAACCATTGCATCCTTGCATCATCTTTCTTGGTTCTTGTTTGGTTCTCTTTGTGAGTCTTAGAGCTTATGGTCATCTTTATGACAAGCTTGAGTTCATCGAAAACGGAGTTTGCATGCGTCTTCTATGATGTTTTCGGTGTTGGAGGTTTTACCGGTCTTTTCTGAGGAAGGGTTCTCACCATTTTCTTTTGGGCCTTTTCTCATTTGCTTATTATTGGTATTTCTCTCAAGATTGTGTTAGCCCTTGTCCCTAGCTTTCCAACAAACATGGTTTCGTCGAATTCGGAGTCCGAATGCAAAATCTATGGTAGTTTTGGTGTTCTGAAAAGGCTGCAGCGGTACTACCGCGTGTAGGAGCGGAAGTAATTTTTTACTACCGCCCTTGGGAGCGGTACTACCGCTCTTGGGAGCGGTACTACCGCTTGGAGCAGTACTACGGCTACTTCGTGGCTACTTCCGCCGGGACCAAAAACTCACACAAGTCCAAATGGTAGGCACGGATGTAATTTTTAGTACCGTCATAGCAGTAGTACCGCTACCCTTAGCAGTAGTACCGCTACCCCTAGAAGTAGTACCGTGATGCCGAGCGGTACTACCGCCCGGTGCGGGCTGTGAGCATAACGGTTGAATTTTCCCCACCTATATAAGGGGGTCTTCTTCCCCATTGAACCTTATCCTTTGAGCTCGTGTTCTTCCCCCATTGTTGACCTTCTTCGAGCTTGCTAACTCTCAATCCCTCCATGGATTCTTGCTAGTTTTGAGGGAAAAGAGAGAGGAGATCTAGATCTACATTTCCACCAATCACTTGCTCCTCTATGTGAGGGGAACCCCTTGGATCTAGATCTTGGAGTTCTTGGTGTTCTCCTTCTTGTTCTTCCTCTCATTTTCTTCCCTAGCATTAGTTGCTTCGGTGGGATTTGAGAGAGAAGGACTTGGGCACTCCGTGTGCCCTTGCCATTGCATTTGGTGCATCGGTTTGAGTTCTCCACGGTGATACGTGGAAGTTACAAGTTGAGAAGCTTATTACTCTTGGGTGCTTGGTGCCCTTGAGCTTGTTCCTCTTGGGTGCTTGGGAGCCCTAGACGGTTGGTGGTGTTCGGAGCTCAGTCATTGTGGTGTAAAGCTCTGGGCAAGCGTCGGGGGTCTCCAATTAGGTTGTGGAGATCGCCCCGAGCAATTTGACGGGTACCGGTGACCGCCCCAAGGGTTGCCAAAGTGTACGGGTTCGGTGACCGCCCCCAAGGGTTGCCATTTGTACGGGTTCGGTGACCGCCCTCAAGGGTCCCTTAGTGGAATCATGGCATCTTGCATTGTGCGAGGGCATGAGGAGATTACGGTGGCCCTAGTGGCTTCTTGGGGAGCATTGTGCCTCCACACCGCTCCAACCGGAGATTAGCATCCGCTAGGGTGTGAACTTCGGGATACATCGTCATCTCCGCATGCCTCGGTTATCTGTTACCCGAGCCCTTTACTTATGCACTTTACTTTGTGATAGCCATATTGTTTCTTGTCATATATCTTGCTATCATCTAAGTAGTTTTTATTGCTTAGCATAAGTTGTTGGTGCACATAGGTGAGCCTAGTTGTTGTAGGTTTTGTGCTTGACAAATTAACCGCTAGGTTTATTCCGCATTTGTTCAAGCCTCAACCGTAATTATTTTAAAGCGCCTATTCACCCCCCCTCTAGGCGACATCCACGATCTTTCATAGTATAATCACCCCCCTCTAGACATACTTCAAGGTCCTACAAGTGGTATCAGAGCGTTGGTCTCCATTTGCTTTGTTTTCCATATCTTTTGGTGGTCATAGCCTTGGTTTCACAACATAGGAGAGTATGGCATCTAGCGAGGGAAATTATCACCGTAGAGGTCCTTACTTTGATGGTACTAATTTTGCTAGTTGGAAGCATAAGATGAAAATGCATATTCTTGGACATAACCCCGCCGTTTGGGCAATTATTTGTATTGGCTTGCAAGGTGAATTCTTCGATGGGAGAGAACCGAACCGTGAAGCTAATGCGGAAGAATTGAAGATGCTGCAATACAACGCTCAAGCATGTGACATCATCTTCAACGGATTGTGCCCCGAAGAATTCAACAAAATAGGCCGTCTTGAGAATGCAAAGGAAATTTGGGATACTTTGGTTGATATGCATGAAGGTACCGAGTCCGTCAAGGAATCCAAGATGGATGTGCTTCAAAGTCAGCTTGACAAGTTCAAAATGAAGGATGGTGAAGGTGTCGCTGAAATGTACTCCAGGCTTGCTCTTATCACAAATGAGATTGCCGGCTTAGGGAGTGAAGAGATGACCGACAAATTCATCATCAAGAAAATCATAAGAGCATTGGATGGAAAGTATGATACCGTGCACATTGATCCAAATGATGCCAAACTACAAAGATCTCAAGCCAACAGAAGTCATTGGAAGGACTGTTGCTCATGAGATGTCACTCAAGGATAAGGAGGAACTTCACAACAAGTCAAGTGGTGCTTACAAAACCTCAAGTGAAGCCCCCACTTCATCAAGTGAGAAACCAACCTTCAATGAAGAATTGAGCTTAATGGTGAAGAACTTCAACAAATTCTACAAAAGTAGAAGCAAAGAAAGAAGCTCCAAGTCAAGGTCTTACAATGACAAGAGATCTTCTAGTCGAGAGCTAAATTGCTACAATTGTGGGAGACCCGGACACTACTCCAATGAGTGTACGGCACCCTACAAAAGAAGAGAAGATTCTCCAAGAAGAAGGAGCAAAAGAGAAGAATCACCACCAAGAGAGAGGAGGAGTAGAGATGATCGTTATGAACGAAGACCCTCACGGAGAAGTAAGGATTCGTAAAGAAAGGACAAGTCATCAAGGAGCTACACAAAACGAAGACATCAAGCTCATATTGGTGAATGGGTTTCTGGCTCCGACTCCGACAATCACTCCGAGAGAAGCTATCACTCTTACTCGAATATACTCAAGATGAAGGTGTTGCGGTCCAGCACTTGTGTCAACCAACTCCTACGACATATTTAACTCACCAAATGAAGGTGTTGGAAGATGCTTTATGGCCAAAGGTCCAAAGGTAACACATCCCGAGTATGTTGATTTTAATAGTGATGAAGATGACTTGCTTGTGGATGATGATTTACTTGTTAACAACTCTAGTGATGAATACTATGATGAAACGTCAATTAATCATGCTAATCAAACGAATGACAATGATAAGGAGAAAATTGAGCTTCTAACTAAAGAACTAAAGACTCTTAAGTTGGCTCATGAAACTATCTTCGAAGATCATCGAGAACTTTTAAGGGCTCATGAGAAGTTACGCTTTGAAAAGCTCAATCTTGAGCAAGAGCATGAGTTCTTAAAGGCAATCAATGATGATCTTCGCAAGAAAAGTTCTTCTTACATTGCCAAGCGTTTACTCTTATCTACTTACATGACTCAAGTCAAGTCTAGTAACAAGTACAAGAAAGATACTTCCTCTAGTAGTAACAATAATAATGTCAAATCCAATGTTGTTGCTTCTAGTAGTTCTCTTGATTCCACTAATGATTCTCTTAGCCAAGTTACACTTGAGCAAGAAAATAGTTTATTGAAGGGAATTATAGAGAAAGGTGTTTACAAGAGCCTTGCGGGAGTAAGCAATTTGAGGAAATTGTACGCAAGCAAGGAAGGCACCGGAAGAATCAAGGTGTTGGTTTTGAACGAAAGTTCAAAGCCAATGGAGTTGAGTGGGAAGAAGATCAATACCCCAAGACAAAATGTGTTCCTCAACAAGAGAAGTATGATCCTACTTCCTTCAAGGGGACACAAGCTCAAGATGATCTTCCACCACAAGACCACAAGAACAAAGGCAAGGACAAGCTTCAAGAAGAGATTGATGCATTTGAAGAAGCACCTAAAGCCCTGCTCAAGTGGGTCCCCAAGACTACGCCAAGTTCTACTTCATCAAGTACAACTACAACTCCAAGGATTCCCATCAAGATGATGTGGATCCCAAGAAGAAGAACTAGAGAGTTCTTGAGGGTGACTCCGCCAACATTCTTCACTCATATCATTTTGGCAAGAACAAGTGCAATCAACTTTCACATCTTGCACTAGTTCAAGGAGTCACAAACCCTCATGTTGGTAAAGCAAGGGACAAGGTAACCTAATGTTTTCATGGACATCATCTTGTGTGTGCATCACTCTATGTCTATGGATATTCTTGTTTGTTCCTTGTGGGACTAACCCATGTAGGCAAGTTGAAAGTGCAACTCACTCCAAAGGATTGCTCCAAATGATCTACATCAACATTGAGCATCTACATCTTCAACACCTACATGAAGTCATCATCGACAAAACCCAAGGTTAGTTCATCCCTCTAAGGGGATCTCACATCTAGGGGAGCTTAACTCTAAGAATTGAGTCAAAGCAACTCTAATGGTGTGAACACATTAATGCATTATGTAAAAGTGGTAACCCCACCTGAAGCTTAAATGATGAGTATGACCTATGATCAAATGTTCTCATTTGACTCCTAAGTCAATATACTCATATATAGATGACCTAGTCATCGCCAATTGCTTGATAGATGCTAAAATTGGTTGTGCATGCTTTGCCACATATTTCAATTGCCATCTTATTGTGTGAGCATGTTGGTGCATATTTTACTCATTCAAGGGCATCCACTTGTTGTTTTGTTTGTTTGGTTTCTTTTCTTTGTGCCAAGTGGATGGACAAGAATGCCTAAGAACCTTCTTTAGCTATCTATGCTTTTCTTGTCTCAAACTCTATTCATGCTACATCACAAAATTTGATCAAGTCAGATTCGAACCACTGTGTGAGGAGCACTCGGAGTCCCCGATTCGTCATAGACTTAAACTTCCAAAACCTCTTAGTGATTCTCGGTCTGACCGATCCTTCCATTTTGGTCCTACCGAGATCATCGAGTTGATCTGAGTTTTCAATCTCGGTGCAACCGATTTGAACTTTTCGGTCTCACCGATTTGCTATAATCGAACACGCTTATGCATCTCGGTGCCACCGAAGTTGTTCCACTCGTCACACCGGCTGTGGTCGAGCTATATATAGCCAGGGCAAAATTTTGGAAATTTCTCCAAAACCCTTCGCCGCCAAGCAATAGCTCGCTTCGCCATCGTGGTCTCCGGATCGTCTCGCCAAAGCAGCCTCCCACTGGTCTCCGCCGCCAATCAGCGGATTTCGTCCCGCCGTTGCCGCCGTAGCAAGTCCACCGCCAAGTTAGGGTATGGACTTAATCTTTGTGCTATCCATGTCTGATTCCTGGCACATTGTTTTCATATTGATTTTTGCCACGATTGAAACTCTTCTATCCAGCCAAAGTAGTTCATAGATTAGATGTGATTCAAATTTTTAGGTTAGGTTTCACGAAACCATCTCGGACCCACCGAGTTGAAAAACTCGGTCTCACTGATTTGGCTTATGCCATTGCACTAGTGACTCTCGGTTTGACCGAGAATTACTAATCGGTGCAACCGATTTGAGGATTCTGTGAAACCCTAGCAGTCTCGGTACCACTGAACTGAAATTCGGTCCAACCGAGATCATCGCTTAGGTTCCAAAAATGCTTCGGTATCACCGAGTTTGAAAATCGGTGGATCCGAAATGCTTTCTGTGGAAAACTAAGACTGAACTTTTGAGTCATTCTTTTGCAAAAACCTCTGCATTTTGTGATGCTCATCTTTTCTATCTCATCTACAACTCTTCACGTGGTCGCAGTCAGCTTTTTGCAAGATGTCCGATCAAAGTGACAAGCCTGTAACATGACAGAAGAGCAGATGGACTTGAGTGAGGGCACTAGTCCCTCAACTTCAGATGAAGGGAGCAGAAGTACTCCTAGCAATTTGCCTAAGGCTGCAACTAGGCAAAGGAGGAAAAGAACTTCAGATTCAGAGGATGAGGATTATAGAGCTGGAGAAGATGAGGCTACCTCCAAGAAAGTAGTACTCAAAAAGGAATATGGCTCAGCAAAGAATACAAAGCCAGGCATGAAGATTAAAAGGCATGCAGGAAGACAACCAATGTCCAAGGCCAGAGAATCAACTCAACTGCCTAAAAGGCCTGATCCCAAAGAACCAGCTGCTGCAGAAGGGAAGAAAAGAAAGGAAAGGGTCAAGAAGACCATGGCCAGAGTTGTTGGCCAACCTTCCATGATGGAAGAGGAAGAGCTTGCTGCACCAGCTCCAAAGGCAGCTAAGCTTATGGGAGATGCAATCAGATCAGGGGGTGCAACATCCAAGCCCAAGGAAACACCCAAAGCTGCCTCCAAGGCCAAGCAAGTTCCAAAGAGGAATACTAGGAGTATTCCAAATTGCCGAGAAGAACAAGGCCCCAAAGGTTCGAGGATCTTGATGAGGAAGATGAAGAAGGACAAGTTACGAGGAAGCTCAAGCCCAAGATACCAGACCACAATGATGCCCATCCTGTGGTTGAGGACATGAGAATCGTGAAGGATCCGTAGGCTGAGACTGTGGAGAATGGAAGATCCATATGCTTCAAGAAGAAGAACTGCTGTTGATTACGGGTTCCACACAAAGGAACAAAGCAGGACTTCTATGAAAAATTCTGTTGGACAAGAAGCCCATAGTCTGTGACATGAGGTGGGTTGACTGAAATTCATCAAGGAAAATGAACAACACTATCCTGGAGTGCAAGACAGCTTTATTGCTTGTGGAGTTGCAGATTTTGTTGGATGAAGTTCACCAACTGGAATGATGAGCTTATCATGCGCTTCTACTCCACAAAGACACTTTACCCAGATGGAAGAATAGTTTGATGTCTCAAGGTACAAGGTACCAGTCCACTATTGAAGAATGGTCAAGTCTGATCAATGCCCCCAAGGAGAATGAGGATGACCTAGACATTTATGCAAAGAAGAAGATGGGTCACAATTCAATGGCTCACATGTACAGGGAAATTCCAGACAAGGGATTAGAGACTCACAAGTTTGGATCAGTTCACTTTCTGCTGTCAGGGTTGCCAACCATAAACTGGATTCTGAGGCACACTTTGTTGCCCAAGTCTGGTGACCACAACATGATCAGAGGGCATGCCATCAACATGTTGCATGTGTTTGATGTGCCACAGAAGTTCAAAGTCATGAGCCTGATCATTGAAACAATCAAGAGGACTGCATCAGATCAGAAGAGGAGCTGTGGATATGCACCTCAGATTCAAGAATTGATAAACTCAAAGATGCGCACAGGAAAATATCAGTTGGATAAGGAACACTTTCCACTTTATCCAAACTTTGAGGACAATGAGGTTGTCATGAATGAAGATGATCCACAATCAGTTCAAGCTCAGGAGAAGAAGGAGAAGGCAAATAGGGAGAAGGCTGCCAAGATGCCAACTCAAGAGGAGGCATCTGAGTATTTCTTGAAGAACAACCAGGAGCAGCTCGGATACTTAATAGCATCAACCCTGAGGATTGAGAAGGGATTGGCCACCCTCACTCAAAATCAGGAGAGCTTGAGAGAATCATAGAACAAAAGTTCTATAACTTAGATGTGAAAGTAACTGAGATTCACCTGCGGTGGAGGAACTACAAGATGACATGCATGAGAGGAAGGACAAAACAACAACTGATGCATTTGCCAGAGTGCCTAGAGCCTAGAGGTCATCTCACAGCGCGCCTCGACACAAGAGCAACTTCATCTGCACCAGCTACAACCTCGGTGCCACCAGCTCCAAAGATTCACATCAACTCCTCCAGCTCCATCTACTTCAACTGAAGCTTTCGTCCTCGGCGTTATCCGGACTCCACCACCAGAAGATCAAGCCTGAGAGTCGATCTAGCACTATGCATTTTCTATGAACTTTTTGGTAACTTGTTACCAAAGGGGGAGAAAATGTATAGATCATAGGCTTCGAGAGAGAAAGTATTGCTTTTGTTCTCTCTTGCTTTATTTGATAGTTTTTCAATCTTTGTTTGCTTTTGGTTGAGATACTATGCTTGTGAGAAATTGATGATCATGTATTTGATCATAAGCTACACTTATGCATGCTTGATATTATCCTATCTATCTTATGTGATCACTCACTATGCTTGGTGATGAGTGCATGTATTCATTGTTTATTATTTTGAGCGCTCTACCAAGATGTATGTGACATGGAAGAGTAACCCATGAGCCTAATTCATTGTGCATTTGCAGTCCAAAGCAAATCTAAAACTATGCACAAATTTAGGGGGAGCTCTTGCTTATCACATACTTCTCAAAGCGACGATGTTATTTAGATTTTATTATCATTTGTCAAGCTTTGATCTATATGTTGTCATCAATTACCAAAAAGGGGAGATTGAAAGTGCAACTATCCCTAGGTGGTTTTGGTAATTCATAACAACATATAGCTCATTGAGCTAATGATATTCCAAGACTATTATTTCGTGAAAGCTCAATGAATGGCATGGCATGGATGATGAAAGTGGATCCTCAAAATACTAAGGACAAAGGATTGGCTCAAGCTCAAAAGCTCAAGACTCTTCATTTTACATTTTAGTGATCCAAGATCACATTGAGTCTATAGGAAAAGCCAATACTATCAAGAAGGGATGAGGTGTTGCTTAATGAGCCTCTTGCTTCATGTGCTTAGTGATATGCTCCAAAACCCTCAACTACTTTCCCACATCCACAAATGACCTAAACCTAAAGCCAAAATCGGTCACACCGATTCCTTCTATCCGGCGCCACCGATTCCAAAAGTCATAGCCACTGCCACAAACCCTAAGCAAATCGGTCTTACCGATAGGGATCTCGGTCTCACCGAGATGGGGTTGCAATCTCTGCTTTCCCTTTGTAACGCTTCGGTCTAACCAAGTGAGCGATCGGTCCCACCGAGATTGCAATGTAAACTCTCTGTTTCCTTTTTGTAACATTTCGGTCTCACCGAAAAGAGCAAATCGGTCCCACCGAAGTTTACCTGACCAACTCTCTGGAAAGCTTATTACCAAATCGGTCTCACCGAGTTTGTGTAATCGGTCTCATCGAGATTACGTTATGCCCTAACCCCAACCGAATCGGCCTCACCGAGATGCATGTTAGTCCCACCGAAAATCACTAACGGTCACTAGGTTTACTAAATCGGTCCGACCGAGTTTAACGATTCGGTCCCACCGAAGTTTGGTAAATTGTGTGTAACGGTTAGATTTTGTGTGGAGGCTATATATACCCCTCCACCTCCTCTTCATTCGTGGAGAGAGCCATCAGAACGAACCTACACTTCCAATTTACCATTTTCGAGAGAGAACCACCTACTCATGTGTTGAGGCCAAGATATTCCGTTCCTACCATATGAATCTTGATCTCTAGCCTTCCCCAAGTTGCTTTCCACTTAAACCCTCTTTCCACCAGATCCAAATCCTATGAGAGAGAGTTGAGTGTTGGGGAGACTATCATTTGAAGCACAAGAGCAAGGAGTTCATTATCAACGCACCATTTGTTACTTCTTGAGAGTGGTGTCTCCTAGATTGGCTAGGTGTCCCTTGGGAGCCTCCGACAAGATTGTGGAGTTGAACCAAGGAGTTTGTAAGGGCAAGGAGATCGCCTACTTCGTGAAGGTCTACCGCTAGTGAGGCAAGTCCTTCGTGGGCGACGACCATGGTGGGATAGACAAGGTTGCTTCTTCATGGACCCTTCGTGGGTGGAGCCCTCCGTGGACTCAAGAGCCGTTACCCTTCGTGGGTTGAAGTCTCCATCAACGTGGATGTACGATAGCACCACCTATCGGAACCACGACAAAAACATCCGTGTCTCCAATTGCGTTTCAATCCTCCAAACCCTTCCCTTACTTTCTTGCAAGTTGCATGCTTTAATTTCCGCTGCCTATACACTCTTTGCATGCTTGCTTGAATTGTGTGATGATTGCTTGACTTGTCCTAAAATAGCTAAAATCTGCCAAACTCTAAAATTGGGAAAAGGTTAAGTTTTTATTGGTCAAGTAGCCTAATCACCCCCCTCTAAACATACTTCAAGGTCCTACACATATCTTGTCCAAGATTTTGTTTAAGTTAGATAGCTCGTCCCTGTTATCCTTAAGGGGCAGCTTTTTATGATTCCGCCGAGAGCTTTTGAATCCGGCGTTGGCCGCCATGCTCTTCGGCTGTTTCCCTTGGTCCGATTTGGTCCTTGCTGCGTCGTGGTTTCCCATTTCCATCCCTAACTTCAGATGTACTTGGGTCGCTGGTGCTGCATCTTGCTAGCCAGCTATCCTCTCCCGCGCAAAAGCGGGTCATGAGGCTTGTTAATGCGGCCATTGTTCTTGGCTTTTCTTGGCCGAGGTGTCTGGCAAGCCATTCGTCTCGGACGTTGTGTTTGAAAGCTGCTAAGGCTTCGGCGTCCGGACAGTCGACTATTTGGTTCTTTTTAGTAAGGAATCTGTTCCAGAATTTCTTGGCTGACTCTCCGAGTTGTTGAGCTATGTGACTTAAATCGTCGGCATCCGGAGGTCGGACATAGGTCCCTTGAAAATTTGCCCGAAAAGCATCCTCGAGCTCCTCCCAACTTCCAATGGTGTTTTCGGGAAGGCTTTTAAGCCAATGCCGGGCTGGCCCTTTGAGCTTGAGGGTAAGTATTTTATGGCGTGAGATCATCTCCTCTAGCCATGTGTATATGGAGGATGTAATCCTCAATCCGCACTCGTGGTCTGTTGTTCCGTCGTATGCCTCTATGTTTACGGGCTTGAATCCCGGAAATTCATGATCCAGCACCTCATCGGTGAAACATAGGGGGTGTGCGGCACCCCTATATTTAGGTGTACCGTGATGTTCGGATACTTGACGTGTTGCCTTGCTTACTAGAGCTTGCTTTCTTGGCCCGTAGATAGATCTAACAGGGCCATCTTTTTGATGCGAATCCTTGTGAGGATCGCGTGCCGGCTTGTGTGCGGCGCCGTCACGCCTCTCTGTTTGCCATGGGGTCGTCCATCCGACCAGGTGGCTTCCTTGTTTTTGATTGTGGGGGCTCTCGGCCTCCTCATCAAAATCGGGCGATAGTTTTCGCTTTGGGTAGCTCTTTGTTCGGCGATCGTCGCCAGATTTGTCTGCGATGTTGAGTACTTTGCTCCATCTGATTCGAGTGCATCTTCCGCTGTTTTGAGCTTCCGCTTCGCTTTTTCAGGCTACGTCTTTGTGGCGACGAGCCTTTTGTGGAGGTTCTTCTGCTTCCAAAGAACTTGTCCGGCGTAAGATCGCCCGCATCATATCTTCGCCGGGGACGGGTTGTTTATCCAGATTGTCCTGTTCGGACGGTTGCTCGATAGCATGTTCGTCGTCCACCGGTTCACCCTGCTCTATAGCTGGGTCTGTATGGCTGTTGTCTTTGTCGAGGCGGGACTTTGAGCGGCGCTTACGTCGCCGTTTTGACTGCTTTTCGATGGAGCGATCCTTCGTAGCGTCCCGTTGTTCCTCGTCGTCGCTTCCTTTAGGTGTGTCCACCATGTATACATCATGAGATGAGGTGGTTCTCCGAGCGCCCTATAGGCGCTGGTTCATGCTCCTCCTCTACATCGTCGTCCATACCGTCGATGTCTTCGGAGTCGAAGTCGAGCATGTCGGTTAAATCATCGACAGTGGCTACGAAGTGGGTGGTGGGTGGGCTTTGAATTTCTTCATCGTCCGCATCCCAACCTTCCTGGCCATAATCCGGCTAGGGCTCTCCTGATAAGGAGAGAGACTTTATTGAATTCAGGATGTCGCCAAAGGGCGAAAAGTCTTTGAAAGATGTCCGCGGCAGTGAATTCCATGATCGGGCGCCAATCGGATTCGATTAGCGGGCGCGAAGGCTCGGAGTCCGGAGAGGAGTCCGTCACCTTGAGTCACGAAGCTTCGCAAAGGGCCGGTAGGTGTACGGCTCAATCGCCGTAGAGATCGCAGCCCCCGAGGCGGTGTCCAGCCACCCGTCCTCGACCGGCGCAGTCGGCTCCGAGCTAAAGGTCGGAGCGGACACTGGGGCGGCCTCCAGGACACTGTCCGGCGGCAGAGCTAGATCATGCCCCTCATGCAGTGCGGCGCGCTTGGCTGTGGCTCGAACCCGTCGAAGATCAAGTCTCCGCGGACGTCAGTCGTGTAGTTCAAACTTCCAAATCTGACCTGATGGCCAGGAACGTAGCTTTCAATATGCTCCAGATGGCCAAGCGAATTGGCCCGCAGTGCAAAGCCGCCGGATACGAAGATCTATCCGGGGAGAAAAGTCTCACCCTGGAGCGCATTGTCATTGATGATCGGAGGAGCCATCGGGCCTAAAGATGACGACACAGAGGAACTCTCAATGAAAGCACCAATGTCGGTGTCAAAACCGGCGGATCTCGGTAGGGGGTCCCAAACTGTGCGTCTAGGCGGATGGTAACAGGAGACAAGGGACACGATGTTTTTACCTGTGTTCGGGCCCTCTCGATGGAGGTAAAACCCTACTCCCGCTTGATTAATATTGATGATATGGGTAGTACAAGAGTAGATCTACCACGAGATCAGAGAGGCTAAACCCTAGAAGCTAGCCTATGGTATGATTGTTGTTCGTCCTACGGACTAAAACCCTCCGGTTTATATAGGCACCGAATAGGGTTAGGGTTACACAGTGTCGGTTACAATGGTAGGAGATCTACATATCCGTATCGCCAAGCTTGCCTTCCACGCCAAGGAAAGTCCCATCCGGACACGGGACGAAGTCTTCAATCTTGTATCTTCATAGTCCAGGAGTCTGGCCAAAGGTCATAGTCTGGCTATCCGGACACCCCCTAATCCAGGACTCCCTCAGTCATTGCACCATTCCATCACATATGTTATCTTGTTTACTTCATACGAGTCTGATTCCGCTCGAATGGCATGACACCCAACTCGGTTGCCAAAATCGGGGCTATCCTGGAGTGCTATAGCTTCCGGTCAATAGTTAATTCAACACTAAATATCCTTTTTTGACTTTTTGTGTGCTTACATAGAGTGAGTTTGGTTCTGAGTATAGGCTTGAATGACCGTGAGTATTCTGGCCAATTGGCTAGGGGTAGCCATTTTTCTGGTTGGGTGTGTGTGTGGGAGAAGCCAATTTTTCATTTTGGTTAGGAAGATGAAAAGTGGCTGGGGATAGCCATTTCAGTGTTTTTATTTAAGGGGTGAATGATGGATCGGGATCATAATGACATGTTTGATTCAACTGAAGAGATTAGCTCCGTACTTTGTAACTTTTACAAAAAAGTACCAACTATCATAGTACATTGTTGTTGTTACAGAAACATTTTTTGATCAGGGTATCCTTAGTAGCGCGGTTGAAGAAATGTAAGTATATGTGTGTATGACAACCTTATCCCAGAGGTGCCAAATGACATGTCAATGTTTTTAAATAGGTCCAACCATCTCCTAACGTGCGAACTACGTCTTATGTGAGGAGAGACATCGAGAGAAGTGCCCAAATGCACAGAACATTGTGCTTTTGAAGTCCCACAACTCTCGACGATGCTGATTGAATCTCCTACTTGCCCTAGGTGTCAATGTGCGATGGAAAATCGTGAGCATATGTTATTTCGGTGCTCGACGTCTCTGGCGCGTTATTAGCATCCGTCTATCTTTCTCTCCAATCGCAAGTGTCTGGTCTACTCCAACACCTAATGGATTACCAACCTTGATTCGGCCCTTCATTATCCTCCTAATGCTACAGAAGCTTTGGGATGCTAGAAACTCAAAATTCTATCGGACTACTGATCATGATGTTAATGCAGTCTTTGCAAGCATAGTCAGTGGTCTAATTCTTTGGTCTCACTAGCCTGATAAAATGTGAGTTTCTAGCGTTACATAGCATGATTTTTTTCATGGGAGTTGTGACCTTGTAATAAAAGTCAAACAAATATATTCTTGTGCTCGGCCCCCGCCCCCTCCGTTAGTTAAAAAAACTCATAACAATCCAAGCTTTACAAGGCTCTTCAGATTCCAACACCCAACCTCCTTCCCTTCCTCTTGATTTCTTTTTCTCGAATACACATGAGTGTGCGTACTACATATTAAAGAAGGAATGGGGTAAAGAGCCCCTCCACGTTGGCGGTTACAATACAAGTTACAACCCCAACTCCACCATGTAGATATATACGATGTAAAGAGGTTGACCGTGTAGTATGAACATTTACAACAATAGATATATACGATGTAAAGTATTTAAAAGATGAATCTAATAATATAGATTTGGTATCATGGATATTGATATATTTTTATAAACACGGTCAAAGTTTACGAAGTTCGACACAAGACGTTCATATGCCAATGAAAGAAAAATGTAGACTAAATTAAAACACTACGAGTACTATATTTTACGCCTCCTTTGGTTCACGGTTTTTTGTAGGAATTCCAAGGCCTCCTCTGATTTACATGAATTTTGTAGAAATTTTAAAGGATAGGAGCAAAGGGCTTCGTTTTCTATTCCCCTGTTGGATAGGAATCAATCCCTCATATTTCAAAGGAGAGAAACATTAGCCTTGTCTCAATGAAAAAAATTCCTATGCATCAAATGGTATATCTTCCCCTATAGCAATTGAGATATATGTCATCTTATTTCTTATGATATTCCTATCCCATTAACCAGAGAAGGCCTAATGGTTAGGAATTTTGTAGGAAAACATCGTTCGGGCTTTTGCTTTATAGGAATGAATTCATATCTTATAGACCTAAAAGATTAATTCCCATTAGTTTAACGTGCAGCCTATCCATATCATCAAGTAGGTCGACCATGTAGAATCATTTCCCACTAATTTTTTATGTGCATACAGCTTGCCAAAATAACAATTAACTATTTTTTTTCGTGAACTCAAAATCAAGGACGACGTTGATAGTGCGATTGTCTGATTCCAAACGCCCAAATGATTGCTTCTTCTCATTCTCATTTTCTTGTGCAGCTTCTTCATGTCTCTTTTGCTCCCACAAGCCACAAAAATTGAGCAAGATACTTTTGTTCCCTCAAACATTCGATGTTCCAAGAAACCTTTTAATCCCAATTTAATTTAGTTGCATACTGAGAGGTAGCTCATCACATTTTTCTCCTTTTTAGGAATCCGCCATTTAATCCCAATTTCACTCCATTCGGTACACCCAGGTAGCTAATCATGCTTTTCAATAACACAACTAAGCTTCACCTAACAAGGAAGCATGCATGGTTGCGCACCAAACCAAGAATTAGAGTTAGCTGGGTATATTGTGGTAAATGGCTGCAGTACACTACACATGGTTGATCGGTGAGAAGAATGATTTACTCAATGTTGGGCCAGATGAATTCATCCCCACTATCTTATTTACGTTGACATGCATCCTATTCACATCATGAAGTAAGTGCACCATGTAAACACATTTCCCACTATATTTTCAAGCATATACTTCCACTGAGTCTTCATGCACACGCAGCTTGCCAGAAATAGCCATTAACTAGTTTTTCGTGCTCTCTCTGTGTATGTCTTCACGTTGTCTATCGACTCCAAACATCTATTACGAGTCCCCGTCCAACCACTTGGTTAGACTTCACATATTGTTAGTGTGATTGTCTGATTTTGAGCTCCCAAATGACTGTCTTTTCTCAGTCTCATTCTATTGCGCGTCCTCCCCGTGTCTCCTTTTCTCGCTCACAAGCCACAAAACTTTGCTAGATGCCTTCGTTCCCTTGAACCTCCTGTGTTTCAAGTAACCTTTTAGTCCCAATTTGATTTCATTGTGTATATAGATGTAGCTCATCCAGTTTTTTTTCCTTTTTAAGAATCCACCATTCTCGTGCAACCTTTTAATCCCAATTTTGTTCCATTGCGTCCATCGAGGTAGCTAATCAGGGTTTTTAATGATAGACTAAGCTTTATCTAATGGGGAAGCATGCATGGTTGCGCACCAGACCGAAAATTAGAGCTACCCAAGTATATTGTGGTAAATGGCTACAATACACTACACATGGTTGATCGGTAAGAAGAATAATTTAGTCAACATTGGCCCAGGTGATTTATAAGCGACCTTCTTGTTCATACATAAAATCAAATTATGAGTGAACTCATATTTTTATCTTTCTATGCGAGTATATGCTTTTTTTTATGAATGCACATCTATAGTTCTTTTAGGTTTAGCCGTGGTTTGAGATGTTTTTACTTTCTCTAATTGACGATGTTTTCGTCTCATATCACCTCGCTGATATATTGTCAATGTAACAAATTAACAGAACAAAGATCACACTCATTTTCAGCCTTTTCATCAAATTTTCTTTCAAACAAAATTCTTTATCATCAACTTATACTATGTTTCATATTTTTAAACATCAAATTATTTGTTAACAGTTCCTGCAGCAACACAGGGTATCATCTAGTTTCTATATAGGAAGGGAATCAATCCTTCATATCTGAAAGAAAAAAAATAGTACTTGGTTCATAGGATAGGAATCATATGAATAGAAAAGAACATAGAAAGTGAGATGACATGTATCTTAATTCTTGCAGCGAAAGAATGTCATTGATGCATATGATAAGAACTTTTTTCATTGAGTCTAAGCTAAGGTCTCTTTTGGTTTAGAGGAATTTTGTAGGAATTCTAAAAGGATAGTAATTTGTAGGAAAATTTTCTCTGAAGTCTTTGATTTGTAGGAATGAATTCCTATTTCTATGTACTCCCTCTGTTTCATAATAAGTGTCGTGGTTGATTTAGTTAACTTATTATGAAATGTGACCTTCATATTTAGAAGAAAAAAACATTAGCCTAGACTCAATAAAAAATATCATATCCTATGAATCAGGTGACATTTATTTGCTAATAGGAAATAAGATGCCTGTCATCTCACTTGTAATAGTTCTCCATCGTCGTATGAACAAAGGAGGCCTAAATTCCCTAAAAAAAACAAATAAAGGAGGCCTAAAAATGTCGACGGCGAGAGGATAGCCCAAAGCCCATCTGACACCCTGACTCTCTCTTCCCCTAATCCCCGCGAAGGAAAGCGAAATGTGAAAAATCGCGGAGCACACCCTCGTTCGTCCCCGTCGTCCGCCAGTGCCAGTGGCAACCAATTCGATCCCCCCTTCCCTAAATCTCACTCCACAGTCCGGCTCCGGGCTCCACACGGCGCGCCGACGGCCAACCTTCGCGCCTTGTCTCGCGTTCGCGGCAGCTCGGCGCAACGGCGGGTGCCTCCGCTGGCTGTCTCCGCCGGACAAGCAGTGGCGTTCCAGTAGCAAGGTAACCCCGTTATCAGGCACTCTCTCTCGACTGGCTCGGAGCAATTTGCCACACTGCCTGCTGATTGCGCCCGATTGTTAGGTCGGGCCATGTCGAGCGCGGTGGTGAACGGGCTGGCCGGCGCCGGCGGCGGTATCATCGCCCAGATCATCACATACCCCCTCCAGACCGTACCAACCTCTCCCCTCCTCCCGCTACAACTAGTTCCACTACTCCCCTCTAATCAGCTCACTCACCTCGCTTCCTGGTGATGTCTCGACATGTCTCGACAGGTGAACACTCGGCAGCAGACAGAGAGGTCAGCGAAGAAGAAGAAGGCCGGTAGTGGTGGCTCCGACGCTTCCACCCTCTTCCAGATGCTCCAGGTGATTCCTCTTAGGTATATCATTTATTTACAGTTGCCAATGCCAATGTCCTAGTGGTTAATTGTGGATTCAAGTAACTGCAGCTGGTCCAAACGGAAGGCTTGGGTGGGTTGTACAGCGGCCTCAAACCCTCACTTATTGGCACCGCTGCCTCGCAGGTAAATACAATTGTTTTGTAATTCTTGATCAGTTTTTCTGTATGTGCAACATTATTCTCGAACAATCATAGACCTATGGTGTTCTTTCCCAGTACGCGACACTTGATAATTCCATCTAGTCTGATTGACTTATGTATCATATTTGTGGTTTTTCATTTGCAGGGAATCTATTACTACTTCTACCAGCTTCTCAAGAACAAGGTGGAAGATGTGGCAGCTGCTCGTGGGAAAAAGGGCCTAGGGGATGGCACTGTTGGGATGTTTTCTTGGCTTGTTATTGCAGCTGTTGCTGGGTAAGTCAACCTACTTGCATTTGTTTAACAAACCATTCACTTATTTTTCTTGAAATGAGAATGAAAAAGGAATGCTGGATGGGGCTGTTCAGTTACCTATTGGTGTTAGTGTAAGAGGGCATTCCAGCAGCATGGATGCAATCAAACAAAGGCTTTTGCAGAAGAGTTGTGCACTTGCCTGTGGAAGCTTTGACTTTGACATGAACATGTAAATGTTCACTGACTGTTGAAACTTGAAATCATTTTGAACTACTCCCTCCATCCAAATATAAGTCTTTCTAGAGATTTCACTATGGACTACATACGGATGTATATAGACGTAGTTTAGAGTGTAGATTCACTCATTTTGCTCCGTATGTAGTCCATATTGAAATCTCTAAAAAAACTTATATTTAGGAACGGAGGGAATAGATAGCAGATGATAATATGCAATTAATGCTAATGTATGGGCAGCTATGAGCCTATGACTGTTGCCCTGATCCTGCCTCTGACTAACCGAAGCAATGGTTCACATTAAGCTGTAAGCTTGTAATTCTGTCCAGCCAAGGCTGTTTCTGTTCTGATGAAGTATAATTTTATATCATATCCCAAACTCAATCACCTTACACTCCTTCATAGTTGTTTAGTGGATCATATCCCCTTCACTATGAAAGATCAGTGACAATTTCTAGATGAAATTTATCTTCAGTGAGTACACTCAGGTGACATGTGTTGAGTTGGTTGCAGGGACAAATATAACGGGAATAACCAACCAGGGATGAAAATAATGCGTAAACTACTAAATAATAGGAATATTCCATAAGGATATCAGGGTTCTATTTCCCTCGTTTCATTACCTCTGTTGTAGCGCTGCAGTCCTTTCATCCAGGTTGTATCTGTTTGGATTATGCATCTTTAAGTTATTCATGAATATCATGCCGTGTGTTTCAGTTCTTGGCAGTTATCTTGGTTTATTTATTGGTAAAAACTGAAGCATCTCTATGAATAAAAAAAGAACGAGTTGCATGAGATACTGAGATTGATCCTTAGGCATGCTCATGGAATCCTTTCTCTGCTTCAGGTCAATCAATGTTCTTCTTACAATTCCAATATGGGTTCTTGTCACACGTATGCAGGTAAACTTTATTAAACGAACTTCCTTTAAAAATTTGGCATGAGAACCACTGAATTTTGTTGAACAAAAGAGTTACCAGAAGACTACAAGATTCGAAATAGGCTTAATGAGACCCTATTGTAGTGAAGCAGTGCGACGATTTCCACTACATCCTAATATGTGTGTACTGTGTTTGCTTTGTCTTTGATGATGACAAGGAATCCACGAACGGGTCCAATTCCAATACCAAAGCACAATGGTCGTCATCCTTTTGTTGAAAAAGGATGCAGAGGCCACGTCATCCTTTTGAACGGGTCCTCTGTATTTTATTGGCACTTTTTAATAATATGGCCGCATGCATCTCTCGGATGCAGAGGCCGGGGGTAAGCCTCCTTTTCCAAAAAAAAACGTCATCCTTTTGTGAAATTAGTTGGAAGTCCATACGGTTGTTACCAGGCCTGTACTAGTAATGCAACCACTATTACAAAAAACTGTGCAAAGGTTTTGCTCACTCTAAGAATAATAATTATAACGCAACCACCAATAGTTTGCAATGTGTCTATATGCTATTCCATAGAAAGTAATGCTTTACTTATATCTGATCAGTAGATGATTCCCCTCCTACTTTTCAGACACATACACAGGCAGAAAGGAAGGTGATAGAGTCCAAGAGGGAGCTTTTGCTTAAGGAAATATCCAGGGCCAATCCAATGGATGCTCATACTCTTAAGGATAGATTAGCTAAGCTTGATTCTGAAAAACCTCACCCATATGGCACACTTCAAGCGGTGAGCACTCCTTTTCTCAAGTTGTCGAATGTTCTTACTATTCGGATTCCTTAAATAGAAAATATAAACATAGAAATTAAAATACCGTTTCTCTTTTTAAAATGTAATTACTGATGACATTTCTGCTGGAATTGTTGAGTTTAAACTTCAAGTTACATTAAGCTTGCCTGTAGAGCCCACAAGCACCAGACAGGCCGAGCATTCATCTAGATCCACTCCACCAACTATTTATCTCGAATTACATTTGTTTGATCACCTTAATTTCTGTAGGCTTGATTACTGCACCCTATATGACAAATATCATCTGCTAAAACTTCCATCTGTATATTTGAACAGTAACGATGACTGGCATTAGAACACCGTAGTGTCCAGTCTTGCTAATTAACTTTCTACTTCTCAACTGAAGTTACGAGACATAATTATACTTACTACTATAAGTGTTAAACAGATCCGGGAGGTCTATCGTGAATCAGGCATAAGTGGATTCTGGAAAGGACTTATTCCGACACTAATTATGGTTAGTTATCTGTTTCAAGAACATCAGAACCAAAATTTAGTGGACATATATGTAATACCATTGGTTGAACCATGTGAACCTTCAGGTATGCAATCCATCAATTCAGTTTATGATATATGAAACACTGTCAAAGCGTCTCAAGTCAAAGCGGTCTGGAAAGCGATTCCCCAAGAAGAATATCACTGCTATGGAGGTAAGGGATGTTTATCTATAGCTCATGTCTCTATGTTCACGAATATATGTTATTCTGGACTGTTTAATTACTGACTGTTAACTGTTAGCATACTGTCTTCCTAGGAGCTTTATTTTTCTGTTTCTTGAAATTTGCATGTACCTGTGACTGTCTTCCTAGAAACTTTTTCTTCTATGTACTATTTATCCAAGTGCAGGTTTATATCTCTTATATATATGAATAGTAGTACTTGCTTGATGCTTCATATAATAAATATTCTTCACCGACAATGCAGTTATCTCAGATCACTTCTCTACAATTCTAGCACATTCCCTTACATGATTGTATTTCAACATACACACTGTGGTTATTTGAGAAAGCTAGATCATTTAGTGGCACAAAGGGCAAGGACATTATATATACTGTTTTTAGGCATGCTGCATGTTGTACAATGTCCAGCTTGGGAGGTGACTTCAGGGAGGAGGATCCTTGACTCCTTGTTATTTCTTGCTCCATTTTGGTACAAATGCAATGCATATCTGTTATTGCAGTTAGACAATTAGTTATTTCTCTTTGTCTCGTTCCACATCCCAGATCTATATTTGTTTATTTGTACTTCAAATCCAAAGCTAAACAACAGTACAAGCTTTTGGAAATATTCTCACACATGTTTCTATGTTTCATTCTCAGTATTTTCCCTTGAACAGGTATTCTTAATAGGCGCAATAGCAAAGCTGGGAGCTACTCTTGTGACCTACCCGTTGTTAGTGGTCAAGGTAAAAATATATTTGGCAGTTCATCACCTGCAAAGTTTATCACTAATCTGCTGCCCTACCCATACTTATCTGAAGCACATCTTTGAAAAATAATTTATGGTAGTAAGATGCCCCTAGTTAGAAAATTTTGGAAAAATCTGAAACAAATGGTATTTGTGAACTTATCCAAATGAGTCAATTGGATTATACCAAGTTGAACTGCAAAAGCAGACTCTGATAAAAAGGGGTTTCTTTCCATTTTGTTACTTTGTTTCTCGGTTCTAGCAAAGAAACTACTACTCCCTCCGTTCGTTTTTATAAGGCGTTTCAGACAGCTGGGTTTGAACTGTTTAGTACACTGTCTGAATTTGCTAAAACGTCTTATATAAGTGAACAGAGGGAGTACTTGATCTCCCGCAGTGCAGTATTGAGAAAAATAGCCCCATCAGCAGGCTCACCATCTAGTACCTGACACACAGCATCACGAATGTCTGGTTCTGTCATCTATGTGAGCACACAACAGCATGAAAATTTCACCCAGAAAGAGTTTAATCTAGATCTGCTGTGGAATGTGAATGCAACTAGTTGCACCTTTGAAGTCAATCAGGCATGCATGCAACTACACAGCCTATTCCGGGTGGTTTGAAATGGGGTTTACTTTAACAGCAAAGAAGTTATGTTATGTTCAATCTGTTTTGATCATGTATTTTATTCCCTGCAGTCTAGGTTGCAGGCAAAGCAAGAAATCGGCAGGAACGCGGCGTCCAGATATACAGGTATCTTTTGCCAGCATTTAACCAAAACTAGTAAAAAACATCGGAGTTTTAATGGCTTTCTGAACCGTGTGCTCTGATTGTGCACGATCTGCTGTATCCTAGTTTTATGCTTGTGCATCTACTCCTGTCACCTCTGTTCAAAAGTGGCGTGAGATTGACCGCTTGTATTTACCAGGTACATTAGATGCAATATTGAAGATGATTCGCTATGAGGGATTGCACGGATTTTACAAAGGAATGGGTACAAAGATTGTACAGAGTGTTCTTGCCGCCTCGGTCCTTTTTATGGTGAAGGAGGAGCTGGTTAAGTTTGTAGTTCTTTTAGTTGCCAGGAGTAGGACTCTGCTTCTTACGAGATCTGACAAACGATAGATCTTGTTTTGTGATCAGATTATTTTGTTGTCTCCACATGTAATATTCCTTTTGAAATGCACTTTCAGTTCTTTATTAGTCAGAAAATCTTAAGTATCTCTAATTGCTAAAGATGTTCTTCTTTGTGATTCCCTTTCATTTTACTGCCTCAGGAAATCCATAGTCTAAGTCCCAGACATTGATTTATTTTTGGTTTATTGAACCGGGAGGCATGAGCCGTATGGCGGTGTGCGACGTTAGTTGTCACTGTCTCAATGACGCTGTCGCTTGGTGCAATAGCAATTGACCATTGGCACATAAAGAAGGAATGCCACGGTGCTACAGTGTTAACCTAGTGTAAAATGAAGAAGGGAAGTTAGGGACTGTTAGTAGGTAGTTAATATGTTGTTTAGTGTCGTTATTTACTGTAGATATAAATAATTTAAATTTAATTTTACTTCACCAATTTGTTTGCATGTAATTACTATAAATGTACATGGTAGATCATCAATTTGCAAATTAATTTAAATCATTTTAGCCATAATCATATGAATAGAAAGAAGAAAAGTTAGGGTATTGTAGCTTCTCTAACATTCCTTCTCAATGTTAGAGGTTCCGGTTCAGTGTTTGGTTATTTAGTTCATATAGATCAGAGGGAGTAATTCTTTTGGTTTATAATTTATCCGCTTTGTTGCACCGGATCTTATTCATGTGCTAAGCCGTACTGAGCCGCCCATTAATTTTTTTACAGCGCCAAAATAGCGTTTTAACACGCCGAATGACCGAGCATCTCTAGCAGATGTCCAAAAATATACTGCCCAGCTAGCAACAGTAGTATCTCCAGCAAACGCCCAAAATTAACCACGCGCCCGTGGCCTGGTCGCCACCATGGTCATGGCCACGCCCCGCCGCCTGTGGCCTGCTCGCCGCCGTGGCCGTGGTCGCGCTTTGCCCCGCCGTGGCCCGCCGCCATCGTGGCCGTGGCCGCCGCCCATGATCGTGGCCGCTCCTCCCGCCCGCCGCCGTGTTCGACCGCGCCAGCGCCCGCGCCGTCGTTGCGGCGGCGCCCGCGCCGCCGCCCGTGGCTGGTGGCAGCAGCGCTGCCGAGGAGGCCCCGCGGTGCAGGGGACACTTTTTAGCCCGCGTGGGAAGTTCAGCATGTTGGAGCTCACGCGCTACAGCCTGCGGTCCAGTTTCTTCTGGCGCGATGAACACTTTTTATAGTGTGCTCTATTATGCAGCATCCGCTGGAGTGCTATTTTTAACTCCGTGCGCGCTAAACTTTCGATTTTTGGGCACGACGCTAATATTGGGCGTCTGTTGGAGATGCTCTAAGCGCTTGGGGATGGATTCCCATCCTCCTCCCTCTTCGTTGTCTTTGCAAAGAACCCCCCCCCCCCCAGCATCATCGGTCATCGCTCGCAACACCACCGTGTCATCCTACTCACAGCAGGACGCCATCACACTCGCAACACCACCGTGTCATCCTACTCACAGCAGGACGCCATCACACTCGCAACACCAGCAACTTCATGGCAGTGTAGCCTGGCTTGCATCACCGTGTACATTGGCAACACCGTCACATGGCCTATCATGGTATGACGTCTCTCCAATCGTAACCTTGGCCATCACCGCTTGCAACATCACCCCGGTCGCGACCTAGCAGCAACGGCCGTCGCCATGTGCAGAATCATCGGACAGTCGCCGTTGTCGTGGTTCCAAATCCGACAATAAGAGGGGTGTATGAACGGAGCTTAATCTACTGAGATGCAAATGGGTGACACAAGATCATATACAGGGGTCCAGGCCCCTCATGGTAAAGGTAAAAACCCTAGTCCTGTCTCTCTGGGAGTCATTCTTGTGTATGAGTATAAGATTACAATGGTCGCGAACCCTCGGCTCAAAACTTCAGACAGGCTTATATAGAGCCTGACATGCACCAGGTTCCATTGGCTGGTCATAGGTGCTAATAAACGACATATTGAATATTGGCAGTTTCATGTCCATTATGAGTGAAAACGGACGCCTTAAACAGCTATGGAAGCGACTGATAATGCTCGAAATTTATTGCATACTGAAGCCTTGTGCATAACTCCTCACTGAATGCTTTTGTCCGTTGGACTGCTATGAAATCCGATAGGTTACACCCCGACTGATAAAGCTCCCGACCAAAGATGATCCCCCGACTAGTGTCTACTTCGACTGGGCCGCTACCACCACCTGTTGATGGTGTTTACCTGGTCCTTTACATTCATGGGCCTGGGCTTGCATTGACCTCTTTGTCGGTCCTTATGTTGCCATAGGCCTACCACAAAGGAGGCATTTCCTAACGGGCGCCTTAAGCGCCCGTTTCTTCAGTTGCTGCAAACGAGCGCATACCCCCGCGCCGCGCTGGGCCGGCCCGTTTTCTTCTTGTTCTTTCTGTTAAAAAACTGCAGCAAAAATCTTATTTTGAACGTAAGGGTTCGAACTTGCGATCTCTCCGTTGAAACAGCAGCACACTAACCAACAGACCAACGCACCGATTGTGTACAGTTACTTATTTTCTTTCTTTTATTTACGTAGGCCGTGAGAGCCCACCAAACCAGCTTTCACTGCTCGCTTATTCCTGGGCGTTTTTTTTTCTTTTTTTTCTGGTTCCTTTTTTCTTTTTCTTTGTTTTCTTAAAATGCATATTATTTAAAATTCGTGAAAATTTTAAAATTGAATGAACATTTATCAAATCGATGAACTTTTTCTAAAATTTGATGAAAATTTCCAAATTCCTTGAATTTTTTAAAACGTGAACAATTATTGAGAACATGAAAAAAAAATTATATACGACGAGTGATTTTCAAATATACACTGAACATTTTTTCGGTGTACGATGAACAATTTTTAACTACACAGCGAACATTTTTTGTGATATACATTGAAATAATGTAAAACATATTTATACATTTTTTTGATATAAGATGAACAAATTTTATACATTGAACATTTTTGTAATATAATCTGAACAATTTTTAACTACACATTGAACAATTTTGTGATATGCGCTGAAAAACCATTTAAATACCCATTGAACATTTTTTATGTACACTGAACAATTTAAAATTGTGAACTTTCAAATTCGTTGAATTTTTTTTAAATTCGAATGTAGTTTTTTGATATTTGTGAACTTTTTTAAAAATCAATGATTTTTTTAGTTCGTTAACCTTTTCAATTCGTGATTTTTTTTAAATCTGTGAACTTTTTTAAAAATCAATGATTTTTTTAGTTCGTTAACCTTTTCAATTCGTGATTTTTTTTAAATCTGTGAACTTTCAAATTTCTTCCCAAAAAAATTTACGTTTTCCCAAATCTATGCACAATAAATAGCGCGACTTTAATTATTCTTAACTAATTCGCGCGGAAAATATCCATGAACGATTGGTTGCCCTAGTGGTTTGGCGACTGGAACAATTACTGGACTACGCGTGGTCGAATCCTCACGGGAGCAACCTTTTTAGGGGATTTTTTTGTGGTATAGATAAGGCGTCTCGTGGGCCGGCTCAGCAGGCGCGGCTGTGAGCGCCAGCTTCCTGAAACCCGCGCTTAAGGCGCCGGTTAGGAGCTCCCCACAAAGGAAGTGCATTCCAACTGACTATCGGGCTTCTTCTAAAAAAAACTGACTGTCAGGCTTGAAATATTGTCAAATTATCTGTAGAGAGGGCCCGACGGACTCAAAAGAACCTTCTTCAAAAGGCAAGTTAAAAACAAGTTGTAGATGCTATCCAGAAATCTGCTAAAAAAGAAAGAAAAAGAGAACTTAATCATGAGAGGGTTTTTCTGGAATATGAGGGGCTCTGGGGGATATAAAAAGAAGGTTCCTTAGAGAACTCATTATGGATAAAAAAGTGGATTTCATAGGTTTGTAGGAGACTATGAGACATAATTTCTCTAGAAATGATCTACAAGTGATGTGTGCTGGGAGAGACTTTCACTGGCATCACACTCCAGCTAGGGGGAAATCTGGTGGACTGCTGTTGGGGATTAATTACACTGTGTTAGACATCATATCTCAGGAAGATGGTGAATATAACATAAAAACAACAGTGCAAGATATAAAACAAGATTTATATGGGATCTTGTTTTGATTTATGGAGATGCATAGCCAGAGAGGAAAGCTAGGTTTCTAGCAGAATTATCTAGGGTTATCCAAAATGTTGAAAACCCACTACTGATTGGGGGGAGATTTCAATATTATTAGGAAGGCCTCTGAGACAAATAAACCTGGGACTGCAGGACACTGGAGCTTTATTTTTAATGCTATTATTGAACAGGCGGGTTTGAGAGAGTTAGAGATGAATGGTAGACAGTATACTTGGGGAAATAATCTTCCTACTCCTACATATGAGAAATTAGATAGGATTCTCTGTATCACTGACTGGGAAGAAGAATATCCTCTCACAATGGTGGAAGCTTTGGTTAGAGAAATCTGATCACACCCCACTCTTTATGGATACCAGTGATATTCCGAAAACTGGTCCTATTTTCAGATTTGAGAATGCCTGGTTCCTGAGAAAAGGACTAGATAAATAGTGTCTGAATTGTGGAATGACACTAGAATCACTGGTTCTAACCTAGATAGATGGCAAAAAAACATAGAATATTGATATCTTATTTGAAAGGGTGGAACAAGAACATGAATGCTTGGTATAGAGAACTTAAGAAATATATTTTAGAGAAGCTGGATAATATTGACAAACATTGTGAGTTGTTTGGATTAACTGCAGCAGACAGACATGAACAACTAGAGTTGAGAGCCCAATTATATAGAATTTTGAAACAGGAGGAGGCTAAATGGAAACAAAGAGCTAAGATAGATGAGCTGTTAGAGGGGGACAACAATACTAAATATTTCAATGCTAAAGCGAATGGGAGACAAAGGAAAAATAAAATTACTTGCTTAGAACAGAAAGAGGGGAGGATTAAAGGGGATAGAGAGATAATTGACTTTATTACAAATTATTATAAAGAACTCTTTGGACACCCAGACAAAACTTCTATTGCTCTCAACATTGATAATCCTAATACTATATCCAATGAAGTTGTCAACAAGTTGACTTTACAATTCTCCCTAGAGGAAATAAAAGTGGCAGTGTTTGGAATGGCTCATAATAAATCCCCTGGTCCTGATGGATTCACGCCTGAATTCTACCAGCATTTTTGGGACTTGGTTGAAAATGATATCAAAATGCTTTTTAATGATTTTTTCTCTGGTGACATGGATATTACTAGGATTAATTACGAGATTATTACTTTAGTTCCCAAGACCAAAGATGCTAATCAGATTCAGAAATTTAGACCCATTTGTTTGTTGAATGTGGTCTTTATTTTTTTACTAAAGTGCTTATAACAGGCTGACCGCAGTGGCTGGGGAGGTGATTTCTCCAATACAAACTGCTTTTGTACAAAGCAGATATATTATGGAAGGAGTTTTGTTGTTGCATGAGGCATTAAACAGTATACATAAGAAAAAACAGAGTGCACTGCTTTTCTAAGGTTGATTTTGAAAAAGCATATGATAAAGTGAAATGGCCTTTTGTGTTACAAATGCTCCAACTTAAAGGTTTTCTAGATAGGTGGATAGATTGGGTGATGCATACTATAGAGGGGGAAAGGTGTGCATCAAGGTGAATGATAACCTAGGCACATACTTTCCAACTCATAAAGGGCTAAGACAAGGAAATTCAATGTCTCCTTTGATTTTTGATATAGCCGCAGATGCTTTAGCTATTATGCTAGACATGTTGGGAAATGTACCATGCAATTTCAAAAAAATTCCAACGCTCACGCAAGATCTATCTAGGAGATGCATAGCAACGAGAGGGGGAGAGTGTGTCCACTTACCCTCATAGACCGAAAGCGGAAGCATTTGACAACGTGGTTGATGTAGTTGAATTTCTTCTTGTTCCGACCGATCAAGCACCGAACGTACATCACCTCCGAGTTCTGCACACGTTCAGCTCGATACGTCCCTCAAACTCTTGATCCAGCAAAGTATTGAGGGAGAGTTCCGTCAGCACGACGGCGTGGTGACAGTGATGGTGAAATGATCCCGCAGGGCTTCGCCTAAGCACTACGTGAATATGACAGGAGGCGTAAACTGTGGAGGGGGGGGGGCGCACACGACTAGGAATCAATGTTATGTGTTCTAGTGGTGCCCCCCTCATATATATAGGTTGGATGGGAGGAGAGGTAGCCAAGGGGGCGCCCCAAGTAGGAGGAATCCTACTTGGGCACCTCCCAATTCGGCCTCCCCCCTTCCATATTCGTCCGGAGGGAGAAGGAAGGAGGAGGGAGGAGAGAAGGAAGGGAGAGGCCGAATCCCTCCCCTTCCTTTCCCTCTTCCCCTCTTTCCTTCTCCCCTATTTCGGCCTACATGGGGCGCACCAGCCCCCTAGGGGCTGGTTTGTTCCCTTCTTGGCCCATTAGGCCCATGTAGTTGCCGGGGCGATGCCCGAAACCCCTTTCGGTGACCCGATACGTACCCGGTACGCCCGAAACACTTCCGGTGTCCGAATACTATCATCCTATATATGAATATTTACCTCTCGACCATTTAGAGACTCCTCATCATGTCTGTGATCTCATCCTGGACTCCGAACGATATTCGGTCACCAAATCACATAACTCATATTATACAAAATCGTCATCAAACGTTAGGCGTGCGGACCCTATGGGTTCGAGAACTATGTAGACATGACCGAGACACCACTCTGGTCAATAACCAATAGCGGAACCTGGATGCTCATATTGGCTCCTACATATTCTACGAAGATCTTTATCGGTCGAACCGTTATGACAACATACATTACTCCCTTTGTCATTAGTATGTTACTTGCCCGAGATTCGATCGTTGGTATCCACATACCTAGTTCAATCTCATTACCGACAAGTCTCTTTACTTGTTCTGTAATACATCATCCCGCAACTAACTCATTAGTCACTTTGCTTGCAAGGCTTCTTATGATGTGCATTACCGAGAGGGCCGAGAGATACCTCTCCGATACTCGGAGTGACAAATCCTAATCTCGATCTATGCCAACCCAACAATCACCTTCAGAGATACCTGTAGAGCAACTTTATAATCTGTTAAGTTGTGACATTTGATAGCACACAAGGCATTCCTCTGGTATCCGGGAGTTGCATATTCTCATAGTCGAAGGAATATGTATTTGACATGAAGAAAGCAATAGCAATAAAACTGAACGATAAATATGATATGCTAACAGATGGGTCTTGTCCGTCACATCATTCTCCTAATGATGTGATCCCATTCATCAAATGACAACACATGTCTATGGTTAGGAAACTTAACCATCTTTGATTAACGAGCTAGTCTAGTAGAGGCTTACTAGGGACACAATGTTTTGTCTATGTATCCACACATGTATTAAGTTTCCGGTTAATACAATTCTAGCATGAATAATAAACATTTATCATGATATAAGGAAATATAAAATAACAACGTTATTATTGCCTCTAGGGCATATTCCCTTCAGTCTCCCACTTGCACTAGAGTCAATAATCTAGTTCACATCGCCGTGTGATTTAACACCAATAGTTCACATATTTATGTGATTAACACCCATAGTTCACATCGCCATGTGACCAACACCAAAAGGGTTTACTAGAGTCAATAATCTAGTTCACATCTCTATGTGATTAACACCCAAAGAGTACTAAGGTGTGATCATGTTTTGCTTGTGAGAGAAGTTTAGTCAACGGGTATGCCACATTCAGATCTGTATGTATTTTGCAAATTTCTATGTATACAATGCTCTGCATGGATCTACTCTAGCTAATTGCTCTCACGTTCAATATGTATCTAGATTGAGACTTAGAGTCATCTAGATCAGTGTCAAAGCTTGCATCGACGTAACTCTTTACGACTAACTCTCTGTCACCTCCATAACCGAGAAATATTTCCTTAGTCTTCTAAGGATAATTTTGACCGTTGTCCAGTGATCCACTCCTGGATCACTATCGTACCCCTTTGCCAAATTTATGGCAAGGTACAATATAGGTCTGGTACACAACATGGCATACTTTATAGTACCTATGGCTGAGGCATAGGGAATGACTTTCATTCTCTCTCTCTCTTCTGTCGTGGTCGGGTTTTGAGTCTTACTCAACTTCATACCTTACAACTCAGGCAAGAACTCCTTCTTTCACTGATCCATTTTGAACTCCTTCAAAATCTTATCAAGGTATGTACTCATCAAAAGTCTTATCAAGAGTCTTGATCTATCTCTATAGATCTTGATGCCCAATATGTAAGCAGCTTCACCGAGGTATTTCTTTGAAAAAAATCCTTTCAAAACACTCCTTTATGCTTTCCAGAAAATTCAACATCATTTCCGATCAAGAATATGTCATTCACATATACTTATCAGAAAGGCTGTAGTGCTCCCACTCACTTTCTTGTAAGTACAGGCTTCACTACAAGTCTGTATAAAACTATATGCTTTGATCAACTCATCAAAGCGCATATTCCAACTCCGAGATGCTTGCACCAGTCCACAGATGGATCGCTGGAGCTTGCACATTTTGTTAGCACCTTTAGGATTGACAAAACCTTCTGGTTGCATCATATACAACTCTTCTTTAATAAATTCATTAAGGAATGCAGTTTTGATACCCATTTGCCAGATTTCATAAAATGCTTCAATAGCTAACATGATTCGGACAGACTTAAGCATCAATACGAGTGAGAAAATCTCAGCGTAGTCAACACCTTGAACTTGTCGAAAACCTTTTGCGACAATTCGAGCTTTGAAGATATTAACACTACCATCAGCGTCCGTTTTCTTCTTGAAGATCCATTTATTCTCTATGGCTTGCCGATCATCGGGCAAGTCAAACAAAGCCCATACTTTGTTCTCATAAATGGATTCAGCTCGGATTTCATGGCCTCAAGCCATTTATAGTAATCTGGGCTCATCATCGCTTCCTCATAGTTCGTAGGTTCGTCATGGTCTAGTAACATGACTTCCAGAACAGGATTAACGTACCACTCTGGTGCGGATCGTGCTCTGGTTGACCTACGAGGTTCAGTAGTAACTTGATCCAAAGTTTCATGATCATTATCATTAGCTTTCTCTCTAGTTGGTGTAGGCATCACGGGAACGGTTTTTTGTGATGAGCTACTTTCCAATTCGAGAGAAGGTACAATTACCTCATCAAGTTCTACTTTCCTCCCATTCACTTCTTTCGAGAGAAACTCCTTCTCTAGAAAGGATCCATTCTTAGCAACAAAGATCTTGCTTTCGGATCTGTGATAGAAGGTGTACCCAACAGTTTCTTTAGGTATCCTATGAAGATGCACTTCTCCGATTTGGGTTCGAGCTTATCAGGCTGAAGCCTTTTGACATAAGTGTCGCAACCCCAAACTTTAAGAAACGACAGCTTAGTTTTCTTACCAAACCATAGTTCATACGGTGTCGTCTCAACAGATTCAGACGGTTCCCTATTTAACGTGAATGCAGCTGTCTCTAATGCATAACCCCAAAATGATAGTGGTAAATCGGTAAGAGACATCATAGATCGCACCATATCTATTAAAGTACGGTCACGACGTTTGGACACACCATTCCGCTGTGGTGTTCTAGGTGGCGTGAGTTGTGAAACTATTCCACATTGTTTTAAATGAAGGCCAAACTCGTAACTCAATATTCACCTCCGCTATCAGATCGTAGAAACTTTATTTTCTTGTTACGATGATTCTCCACTTCACTTTGAAATTCCTTGAACTTTTCAAATGTTTCATACTTGTGTTTCATTAAGTAGATATACCCATATCTTCTCAAATCATCTGTGAAGGTTAGAAAATAATGATACCCACCGCGAGCCTCAACACTCATCGGATCGCATACATCGGTATGTATTATTTCTAATAAGTCATTGGTTCACTCCATTGTTCCAGAGAAAGGAGTTTTAGTCATCTTGTCCATGAGGCATGGTTCGCAAGTATCAAATGATTCATAATCAAGTGATTCCAAAAGTCCATCCGCATGGAGTTTCTTCATGGGCTTTACACCAATATGACCTAAACGGCAGTGCCACAAGTATGTTGCACTATCATTATCAACTTTGCATCTTTTGGCATCAATATTATGAATATGTGTATCACTACGATCGAGATTCAATAAACCATTTACATGGTGTATGACCATAGAAGGTTTTATTCATGTAAACAGAACAACAATTATTCTCTGACTTAAATGAATAACCGCATTGCAATAAGCATGATCAAATCATATTCATGCTCAACGCAAACACCAAATAACATTTATTTAGATTCAACACTAATACCGAAAGTATAGGGAGTGTGCGATGATGATCATATCAATCTTGGAACCACTTCCAACACACATCATCACTCCATCCTTAACTAGTCTCTGTTCATTCTGCAACTCCTGTTTTGAGTTACTAATCTTAGCAACTGAACCGGTATCAAATACCCAAGGGTTTCTACGAACACTAGTAAAGTACACATCAATAATCTGTATATCAGATATACCTTTGTTCACTTTGCCATCCTACTTATCCGCCAAGTATTCGGGGAACTTCCGCTTCCAGTGACCATTTCCTTTGCAGTAGAAGCACTCAGTTTCAGGCTTGGTTCTAGCTTTGGGTTTGTTCATGGGAGTGGCAACTTACTTGCCATTCTTCTTGAAGTTCCCTTTATTTTCCTTTGCCCTTTTTCTTGAAACTAGTGGACTTGTTAACCATCAACACTTGATGCTCTTTCTTGATTTCTACCTTCGCCGATTTCAACATCGTGAAGAGCTCGGGAATCTTTTCTGTTACCCATTGCACATTATAGTTCATCACGAAGTTCTAGTAGCTTGGTGATAGTGACTAGAGAATCTGTCAATCACTATCTTATCTGGTAACTCCCACTTGATTCAAGCGATTGTAGTGCCCAGACATTCTGAGCACATGCTCACTAGCTGAGCTATTCTCCTCCATCTTGTAGGCAAAGTATTTGTCAGAGGTCTCATACCTCCCGACACGGGCATGAGTCTGAAATACCAATTTTAGCTCTTGGAACATCTCATATGCTGTGTGGCGTTCAAAACGTTTTTAAAGTCCTAGTTCTAAGCCGTATAGCATGGTGCACTAAACTATCAAGTAGTCATCATATCGAGCTTGACAAACATTCATAACATCTGTATCTGCTCCTGCAATAGGTCTGTCACCTAGCGGTGCATTAAGGACATAATTCTTTTGTGCAACAATGAGGATAATCCTCAGATCATGGACCCAGTCCGCGTCATTGCTACTATCATCTCTCAACTTAGTTTTCTCTAGGAACATATCAAAAAACATAGGAGAGCTATAACGCGAGCTATTGATCTACAACATAATTTGCAAATACTATCAGGACTAAGTTCATGATGAATTAAAGTTCAATTAATCAAATTACTTAAGAACTCCCACTTAGATAGACATCCCTCGAGTCATCTAAATGATCACGTGATCCAAATCAACTAAACCATGTCCGATCATCACGTGAGATGGAGTAGTCTTCAATGGTGAACATCTCTATGTTGATCATATCTACTATATGGTTCATGTTTGACCTTTCGGTCTCCAGTGATCCGAGGCCATGTCTGTACATGCTAGGCTCGTCAAGTTTAACCTGAGTATTCCGCATGTGCAAAACTGTCTTGCACCCATTGTATGTGAACGCAGAGCCTATCACACCCGATCATCACATGGTGTCTCAAAGACGAAGAACTTTCATAGCAATTGCATACTCAGGGAGAACACTTATACCTTGAAATTTAGTGAAGGGATCATCTTATAATGCTACCGCCGTACTAAGAAAAAAAAGATGCATATAAAAGATAAACATCACATGCAATCAACATATGTGACATGATATGGCCATTATCATCTTGTGCTTTTGATCTCCATCTCCAAAGCACCGTCATGATCTCCATCATCACCGGCTTGACACCTTGATCTCCATCGTAGCATCATGGTCGTCTCGCCAACTATTGCTTCTACAACTATCGCTAACACATAGTGATAAAGTAAAGCAATTACATGATGTTTGCATTTCATACAATAAAGCGAGAACCATAAGGCTCCTGCCAGTTGCCGATAAATTTTACAAAACATGATCATCTCATACAACAACGTATATCACATCATGTCTTAACCATATCACATCACAACATGCCCTGCAAAAACAAGTTAGATGCCCTCTACTTTGTTGTTGCAAGTTTTACGTGGCTGCTACGGGCTTCTAGTAAGAACCATTCTTACCTATGCATCAAAACCACAATGATGATTTATCAAGTTTGCTGTTTTAAGCTTCAACAAGGATCGTCCGCAGTCAAATTTGATTCAACTAAAGTTGGAGAAACAGACACCCGCCAGCCACCTTTATGCAAAACTAGTTGCATGTCTGTTGGTGGAAACGGTCTCATGAACGTGGTCATGTAAGGTTGGTCCGAGCCGCTTCATCCAACAATACCGCCGAATCAAAATAAGACATTGGTGGTAAGCAGTATGACTATCACCGCCCACAACTCTTTGTGTTCTACTCGTGCATATCATCTACGCATAGACCTGGCCCAGATGCCACTATTGGGAAACGTAGCATGCAATTTCAAAAAAATTCCTACGCTCTCACAAGATCTATCTAGGAGATGCATAGCAACGAGAGGGGGAGAGTGTGTCCATATACCCTCATAGACCGAAAGCGAAAGCGTTTGACAACGCGGTTGATGTAGTCGAACTTCTTCTCATTCCGATCGATCAAGCACCGAACGTACGGCACCTACGAGTTCTGCACACGTTCAGCTCGATGACGTCCCTCGAACTCTTGATCCAGCAAAGTGTCGAGGGAGAGTTCCATCAGCATGACGGCGTGGTGACGCTGATGGTGAAGTGATCCGCGCAGGGCTTCACATAAGCACTACGTGAATATGACCGGAGGCGTAAACTGTGCAGGGGGCACAACACACAGCTAGGAATCAATGTTATGTGTTCTAGCGGTGCCCCCCTCATATATATAGGTTGGAGGGGAGGAGAGGTAGCCAAGGGGGCGCCCCAAGTAGGAGGAATCCTACTTGGGCGCCTCCCAATTTGGCCTCCCCCCTTCATATTCATCCGGGAGGGAAGGAAGGAGGAGGAGGAGAGAAGGAAGGGAGGCCAATCCCTCCCCTTCCTTTCCCTCTTCTCCACTTTCCTTCTCCCCTATTTCGGCCTACATGGGGCGCACCAGCCCCCTAGGGGCTGGTCTGTCCCCTTCTTGGCCTATTAGGCCCTTGTAGTTGCCGGGGGGATGCCCGGAACCCCTTCCGGTGACCCGATACGTACTCGGTACCCCCGGAACACTTCCGATGTCCGAATACTATCATACTATATATGAATCTTTACCTATCGACCATTTCAAGACTCCTCGTAAGGTCCGTGATCTCATTCGGGACTCTGAACAACATTCGGTCACCAAATCACATAACTCATATTATACACAATCATCATCGAACGTTAAGTGTGCGGACCCTACAGGTTCGAGAACTATGTAGACATGACTGAGACACCTCTCCGGTCAATAAACAATAGCGGAACCTGGATGCTCATATTGGCTCCTACATATTCTATGAAGATCTTTATCGGTCAAACCGTTATGACAACATATGTTATTCCCTTTGTCATCAGTATGTTACTTGCCCGAGATTCGATCGTCGGTATCCACATACCTAGTTCAATCTCGTTACCGGCAAGTCTCTTTACTCATTACGTAATACATCAGCCTACAACTAACTCATTAGTCACTTTGCTTGCAAGGCTTCTTATGATGTGCATTACCGAGAGGGCCTAGAGATACCTCTTCGATACTCGGAGTGACAAATCCTAATCGCGATCTATGCCAACCCAACAAACACCTTCAGAGATACCTATAGAGCATCTGTATAATCACCCAGTTACGTTGTGACGTTTGATAGCACACAAGGCATTCCTCCGGTATCCGGGAGTTGCATATTCTCATAGTCGAAGGAATATGTATTTGACATGAAGAAAGCAATAGCAATAAAACTGAACGATAAATATGCTATGCTAACAGATGTGTCTTGCCCATCACATCATTCTCCTAATGATGTGATCCCGTTCATCAAATGACAACACATGTCTATGGTTAGGAAACTTAACCATCTTTGATTAACGAGCTAGTCTATTAGAGGCTTACTAGGGACACAATGTTTTGTCTATGTATCCACACATGTATCAAGTTTCCGGTTAATACAATTCTAGCATGAATAATAAACATTTATCATGATATAAGGAAATATAAAATAACAACTTCATTATTGCCTCTAGCACTACTGCAGGATACTACTAACGCGACACTACGACCAGAGACCCTTCGACCACTACAAAAAAAAGACACATCCGTGACATCTTGGGCCGAACGATTTTTTTTTCTGTCATACATATGACATTTCTATGACGATAATTGTGACAAAACCCGGTATCATCATAGATGTGGTGAGCTCCTACTTCTATGACAAAAAATCATGACAGAAAATGGGCTTTTCATCCTGGGCGGGCCGGAGACGCACTTGAATGACATTCTGTGGGCCGTCCATGACGGAAAAAACCGTGGTAGAAGCGAGGGCGAGGAAAATTTCGTGGAGTTCCTGCTACGGTGGGAGGTCGGGGGCGGCGATGCGCTGCTTTCTCGTACACGTCTGGCGCATGTGTGTGCGGCGTTGGCTCTAATCAACCCGAAGCGAGGCATTGGGCTCTAATCGAACCCGGCGACAGACCTTTGTAGGCTACAGCGTTCTTGAACCCGGCGATCGATCGATGGTCGTTAATCGAACCCGATCGGCGATTCGCCGTTCTTTGCTAATCAAGCTGATCGATGCTGCCTCTGGGATGAGCAGTGGCGTTGCGGGGGTTGGATGAGCGGTGGCGATGGCGTTGCCTCTGGATGAACAGGACCCGTGGTGTGGTGGAGGGCTGGATGAGCGATGAGACGGTGGAGGGGTGACCGTGGAGGGTGGTTGAACAGGACCCGGGTGTGGAGGGCTGGATGAACAGAGCGGTGGAGGGGTGGTTGAGCGATGGCCGGTGGAGTAGCGCAGCGGTGGAGGCCGGATGAGCGAGGAGCCCGTGGAGGCCGGAGGAGGTCGACGGTGGAGATGAACATTATCCCGTGGAGTCCCGTTTACGGTCGCCACACCCTCCCGATGAACAGGACCCCGTTTGACCGTGGCGCTCCAACACAAGTCCATTTCATCCGCTTTTGCGGTCGCCACACCCTCCCGATCAACGGGACCCCTGTTTGACCGTAGGAGGTCCATTTCGTCCGTTTTGCGGTACGCCACACCTTCCCGATCAACGGGACCCCGTTTGACCGTAGGAGGTCCGTTTCCTCCGTTTGTGGTACGCCACACCCTCCCGATCAATAGGACCCTGTTTGAGCGTAGGAGGTCTGTTTCCTCCGTTGTGCGGTACGCCAGACCTCGTTTCCATCGCCTGTTCCGTCCAAGCCCTCCCGATGAACACGACCACGCATTCCGTTCCGACCCAGCCGGTTGGCTCCCACGCGTTCCGTTGCCTCCCAATGAACACGACGCATTCCGTTGCCTCCCCATGAACACGACACATTCCGTTGCCTCCCCATGAACATGACGATGACGCTGTTTCTCCGTTCCGACCCAGCCGTGTACACTAGCCCTTGCCTTACGTATGCGCGAGTAGGCGTTCGAGACCCCGCCCGTATGTACACATACGTGGCCGTATTTTCTTTCTTGCACCCTGGCCGTTGTACGTACGTGTATATGCTACATGTGCGCCTCTACTATGACACGTGCACGCATCTACTACGACACGTGCGCGCCTCTACATCGACCAGTATGTACGTACACGTTCGTGACCAGAATGACAACGCTACGTACGCTTCGACCAGGTGGGTCCCGTACCGCCGTGCACTTCCTTGCCTGTGAAGATGTAGCTGGTGGGTCCCAGTAGTCAGGGGGGCGAATCGTTTTGTTTTTTTGCCCGGACACACTTCCTTGCGTGCGAAGATGTAGCTGGTGGGTCCCAGCAGTCAGGGGGTGAATCGTTTTTTTGCCCGGACGCACTTCCTTGCGTAAGAAGGTGTAGCTGGTGGGTCCCAGCAGTCAGGGGGGAAACATTTTTTCATGAAATACGATGGACCGTCCAGTGGGTCCCCGCTGTCAGGTGGAGGAATAATTATTTTGCGCGTAATAAGGAGGCACTTCCGTGCTGCGGCCGTGGACCCAGCTGTCAGCCTCTCCACGTACAGTCCACGTCCGATGGAAGCCGTTCCTTGACCATGTTGACCACGCCGCACCGAGAGCACCAGGGCGGTGGACGACGGCGAGGCCTAGGAAGGGGACGACGCGAGCTGTGGAAGACACGATGTGGATGCCCGCAGCGTGGAGGAGTACGAGGTTCACTGGTTCTGCGGTGTGAGGGCTGTCGTTCTTGCAGAATAACGAGGGTGTGGGTGAGTAGAGGGATGGCCTGCCAGCGGTGGGAGTAGTAGGGGACGGTGAGGCCTCCGCGCATCGCAGCCACCACGGGAGGCTGGAGCACGAGGCACGACCGGCGCTGGTTTGGGCGGGTGGAGCAAGAAGACCAGAGGTTGAAGAAGCACTACGGCCGTTGGATGGACATCGTACGGTCACTGGAGCTAGAATCGTGCATATTGACTAAGTTGACAAAGCCCTCCACCCCGTCAACTTAGTAGGCCCACAAGTCAGCCTGCCACTATCTTTGGGTCCCAGCTAACAGGGAGTATTCATTTTTTGTGCGTAATAAGGAGGCACTTCCTTACGTGCGAAGATATAGCTGGTGGAGTCTGAGTCGAGCCGACCATGAGGAGGAGGGGAGCAGTCCCGCCGGCGCTTGTTTCAGCGGCTGGAGCAGGAAGAGCAGAGATTGAAGAAGCACGACGGCCGTTGTATGGCCATCCAACAGTCACTGCTTGTGCGTCAACCTTTTTTTAGGAAAGCCTCAAATCTGTGGAAAACAACATATAGCCCATCTGCCATTTTTTCTAATAATTTACAGCCCATTTACTGATTCTTAAGGTTTTTTTGGAGCCCATATTCTTTTTGTTAGCATTACAACCCATATTGTGGCCACGGTTAAAAAATTATACGAAATTTTGCATATTTCGGTGCGGTCCGAACTGTTTTTAATCTCAAAATTTCGACTCACATTCAAACTGATTTTAAAAATAAATGTATATCAATATAAAATCCAACAAATTCTCCACGCATAAAAATTAACGTAATTTAAAATCTCGAAATGAAAAAAAGATATTTGAAACTAATTGCCGGTTTGATGTGTTTTAAAAATGTACAACCTATTTCTCATTACTGATGGGCCATCTTCTCGGCCAGCCGAATGAAAGCTCTCCTTGTCTTGAAAGATTTGCAGCCCAACAGGCCTGACAAAGCGACTTACTTGGCAAATCACAAAAAAACTGGGCTGTGGCCATGGACCCAGCTGCCAGCCTCTCCACGTACAGTACTCTTCCGGTGGAATGTCGTTGACCACATTGACCACGCCGCGCCGAGAGCACCATGGCGGTGGACGACGGCGAGGCCTAGGAAGGGGACGACGCTGAGCCGGGGAAGACGCGGCAGTGGATGCCCATGCGGAGAGGAGTACGAGGGCTCACTGGTTCGGCTGCGATGTGAGGCTGCCGTCACCGCAGGGCCTGGCTAGCGGTGCGAGTAGTAGGGGGCGATGAGGCCTCAAGCAGCAACAACCCGGCCCTTGGAGGCGGGAGAAAGGCGGTCTCCCCCGGCTGGTTTGGGCGGTTGGTGCAAGAAGAGCAACGATTGAAGAAGCGGCAGGACCGTTTGATTCAAATCCAGTGATTCTTGCTGCTAGAATCGTTGTTGACTAAGTCGACAAGCCTGCGTCTGCGTCAACTTAGTAGGCCCACGGTGTCAGCCTCCCACCCGGTGCGCCCCAGTTGTCAGTGGGTGGAATCATTTTTTTTCGCGTAATAAGGAGGCTTTTGTTTGCGCGCGGCCCGGCCTGCGGAGGGAGTAGGGTGGGTCGGGAAGCTGCACTGCGGCATCACAATGGGCCACAAGAGGAGGGAGGCAGTCCACCGGTGCTAGTTTAAGGCGGTGGGCGGGAAGATCAGAGATTGAAGAAGCACGTCGGCCGTTGGATGGACATCCAATAGTCACTGCTGCTAGAATCGTGTGTTCACTGACAAAGCCTTGCGTAAACAAGTCAGCCTCGAAATCTGTGGTGCCCATTTGCTATTATTTTTATAATTTTTACTCATTTTCTAATTCATATGGAATTTATTGCAGCCCGTTTTCCATTTTTAGAATTGCTGGCCATTTTCGTCGATTGTGCAGTCGAAAAATTAACTAAATATGTGGGAAATTTTGAAAATTCGCAAATTTTTGTTTGAGGAACGAAATATTCTTAATCAAAAAATTAATAGCCATACTAAAACAAATTTAAAATAAATTAGTACTATGTCATGTTAAATCCAATGAAATACGTATAAGATATCAGTGAAGAACAAAAAAAAACTAATATCCCATTTGCTATATTTTTTTTGGAATTTTCAACCCCTGTTGATATTACTTTTAATGACATTGACCATACTCTTTGGCCAGACGGAATGCATCCTCCTCGTCCTTAAAGATTTGCAGCCCAAGATGGTCGGAGAAAACAAATAGGTCTAGCTTGGGTATTCTTCAAATAGAAATCTTTGGGCTACCTATTTTCCCAAAGAACTGGTGCATGAGCATTTAGCTTTATTTATTTATTTACTTATTTATATTTATGGGACCATGAGCATGTACCGGGCCGGATTCATGTGAGAGCCTCCCTTCCGATTAATTATGGGCTTCTCTATTGGGCCTTCATCGATTGGGCTGCATGTTATCAACAAGTGGAAAATGTGTTCCGTCATTTAAAAATAGTATGAGCTATGCATGGTGCAGGGCACTAAAGGATCGAACCGTGCAACGACTTCCAAAACATTGTGTTTGTCGTTCTAACAACACATTTATTCAACCAATGTATTTAAATATACTACTGATTGTGCGTTGAAAACAACAGCAGCGACAACCAGGGCTAGGGGTGCAATGAAGCGATGGCAGGCGGAAGAGTGAAGACGCAGCTCTCTCTTTCAAACCAAACATCAGCCATAATTACAAAAGGGCTACCAAAAAAGAACAAGTGTATGCATCAAACTAAATAAAGATCCTACTACATCAAGTGTCGCATCTAACTAACTGGCTCAGTTAGAAGTTACTATTTATTAAGTTGTGGAGATTGGCTGACGGCTTGAACCAGATGGATGCCTGACGGGGGAAACTCCAGCCAGCAGGTCGAAGTCTGATACTTGCGACCCTCTCTCCTACTTTGGGCTGCAGAGCATGGCGACACATATCAGGGTATGGTGCATGCAGAGACGCATGGTACGCTGTGTACACACAGTTTTGCCTGATGAACGAAACCACGCTGCCATCATGATCCTTGCCTTCGGTTATCTCCTGGTTAATCGGATAATTCAGTCCGACAAACAGAGAGTGTGTACCAAGGCTACTTACCAGCCTCCAGTCAAAAATTCCTGAAGGCCCATAGAAGCTAGGATCCTGCTCAAAGACCTTGCAGTGGCTGTGATTATATTCCGCGAAACAACACGTCCGGTACGTGCGAACGATCATCAATCTTTAAATGCGTCATCATCCGATCGAGCCAGAACCACCGCAATCGCCATGCCGCTTTTCTTTGAAAGGTTCTGAGATTAGGAAGGGTAGGGACACCAGGCGGCCTACAACATCATATCAAGTTGGAGTCAAATAAAAAAGGGCTCTTGATTTAGTCAATCTTAAGAACAACATGTTATGAGCATGAATATTTTTAGTAAATGTTGACAGTAATATAAGCAAGCCATCATGGTATCATAGGAAAGTAACATACTGTTGTAACAGCCGTTTGTAGCGATGACTGGAGTAGGCCAGCAATACGTCCAGCCATAGAAGGAGTCGACAGCGTAAATGAAGCCCTTGTGTTCAATGGCATCAGAGAACCATGGAGGACGTAGATCCTACGATGGACGTGCAGATTTATCCACTTACCGTAGTGACCTGTCAGATAGGCGAGACCGCGGTTGAAGAACGCAATTAGCCTGAAGTCTTTATAATTCGCAGATCTTGTGGGCACTTGGCAGATTACAACCTTGAGCAAATCAAACTTGGTATCATGTTGGCTCTTTGTAAGATTCCGAAGTTTTACGGGCCATGGTGCCAAAGCAGTGCAGTGTTAATCGAAGGAAGGGGGATCAATCGCCGGGTGTAGACCTCCACGAGCATCCAGCTGCCGCGACCGTCGACGAGCACCATCCAAGACGTGTTCATGCCGACCCAGTACATACCGTTAATGTAGTTGAGGCTGACGGGGATCGGATCGCAGTGAAGGGGGTTGATGCTCGCCACCCTATGATCGTTATGCTGCGTGACATGCCGTTTCTGAAGATCAGGCTGCATCAACAAGCAAGGAGCTGGCTTGAAAAGCTCCGGCCTGAGGGCTTTGAGTAAACGGTACAGCCCTGACGAGCACGCAGCGAGCGGCATGGTACTGAGATTGTCCACACGCGAAACAATGAGCTTGATTACCTCTGTGGGGAGCCAATTCCAGCCACTCTTTCGGCGAACGCTGCTGGGTTCTTCCATTGTTAGTGCTTGGGTTTCGAACGAGGGGGGGAGGCGCCTTAGCGGGGATGGAAGCTTGGACGAGATTATGTGCGGACAAAGATGGAGAAGCGAATATGTGATTCGGGAAGTGGACAGGTGATGATGACTACAAGATGCCGCTTGACTTACGAGACACATACCGGCAGCGTAGGGTCATATCGATGCGGACAACTTGCTTGAGTGATCACGATCTTTGGTACTCCCTACAAGACCTACTACGATTACTATGCCCTAACTTGCTTGAGTAGAGTAGTAGAGTAGGACTCTGCTCTACTACTAGCACCGGAGGAGTAGTATATTCTAATCTAAAATAGTTACAAACTTCAATGCCCGAGCGTGGAACGACTATGAACCATTCTCAAAGACCGTGTCTATGTGGTGTTTGGACTTATATGCAAAAAATAGCAAGATGCCCGTGCATTGCACGGCACACCATCATCACCAACTCGGTTTTTTCTCTACTCCTACTCCTATAAAAGACTCGGTTGGTGATGATGGAGGCGAGGAGGGTGTTCAGCCGAGGCGTGCAAGTGGACGATTGCAACACCATTCGATTTGTTATAAAAACAAAGAAGAGTAGTAGAGATAGAGACATAGGGAGGAGCACGAGGTTGTGGGAGATAAGGATGAACGAGGCAAGGCCTTATCTGTAAATGTGGAGAGAGGTGCGGGTATCTTTTGTAAAATTGTCATAGTTGGCTTTCTATACGTCAGATATAGATCGGACGGTCTATATTACAAGATGGCAGGCATACCATCATCACCAACTCGGTTTTCTATAAGAGTACATATAGATATAGATAGATAGAGACTAGGGAGTACTAGTAAGGACACCATCTACTGCTTCGTGTGCTACTCCTGCGCTCCATTCGGCGGCCGCAACGTCCCCTACAACCACTCCCTCCTGCGCTCCATTCGGCGGGCGCTGTTGAAATCTGGGGAGCGCACTCTCGCGACTGCTGGCAGACACGACTTCACCGACGACGACTTCTTCCCCGACCTCGGCAACCTCTTCCTCAACGACATGGGCGACAACCTCAACACCAACGGTGCTGCTCCCGTTGCATCGTATGTGTTTCTGTCCTTCCTGTTTGAAATCGTGGTAGAATTCATGTTTCTGCTCTATATCCTACTACTATGCTAGTCCACATGATTAGTTTCATCTCTGTTATAGCCGTCATGATTTATTTTGTGCTTATTCAGATTAAATCTCGTAGTAACTTGCTCATATATTCAACTGGCGCAACGTCCCCTACAGCCTCTCCTCTTTCATGGACGGCCTGGTCGATGCCTCCAAGCAGCCCTTCGTCCACTGCTATGAGTGCACGATGCCGTTTTGTGGCTCGCCGGCGAACATGGTGCATCACCTCACGGATGTGTGTAGCGCTCACTGCTGGCCCTTGGCGGAGAACATCAAGTACGAGACGTGCTACCGGTTCACCATGCCGGAGTCGCTGGAGGATCACCACCGCCTGCTAGTCTCGGAGGAGGACGACAGCGTCTTCCTCTTGATTGTGGGCACCGACGAGGCCCGTGCAGGCCGCCGCCCCGTCTCTGTAATGTGCGTCAGGGGCGACGCGGCTGACGCTGACACTAACACGAGGCAGATGTACGGGTGCGTGGTCAGTGTTAGTACCCCTCCGGGTCGCGTGGGCGGCGACACCGGCCTCATCGAACGGACTTGGACTCTAGGGAGCTGGGACTATCCCGCCAATGTGGACTTGGAAAACCCATGGCATCCTTTACCCGCCGACGCGGTGCACGGGGACTCCAAGGAGGTTCACCTGGACATACGCATTATCAAGTGCACTTAGAAAACATGTAGTGTGTGTGTGGGCGCTTATGGCCCGTGTCTTTGCCGCTTTTGATTCTGTAAGCTTGTCGTTAAACTTGAATGGCTTTCGCCGCAGTACTTCCTTTGAACTGCTCCTCTCAGTGAGCTGATGTAAGACACTTTGGGTTTCATTTGATAATGGAACCGGGGAGGAGCCTCCCTGTTCTTAAAAAAAAATACGCATTATCAAGTTAAATGTTGATCATTAGTCTTCTCTCAATGTAATCCGCTGTCTAAGCATGTGGAGACTTCCATGCAAGATCTTGCTCTATTGGACTATCGCGCATGAATAAAAGTGTATCCGTTTATGGTTTAGTCTAGAATCTTCCATGTATGAATTTTTACTACAAGATCTTGGTGAAAGACTTACGATGAACCATTTCTTACATCTCCTCTGCCCCCTTGCAAGTCATCCTGATTTAATCCCTTCGTCTAGGTGTATAAGGGCATGGTTAATATTACTTAACAGTATAGCCAACTGTTGACTATAAGAAAGTGCCATGTCATCTGTAGCCAACATGTATAACAATCGATACTCAAAAACTAATTCTTAAAGATCATTTCTTGCAAAGCACAATAAGTGTTATTTCTTCACAAGTTTTGGATGCGGGTTGAACAGTTGAACGCTTTTGTTTGCAAAAGATACCATTTTATCTATTTCACCTGGATGTTTGTGAGCTCTAGAGATGATATAATATCCGAAGAAACCTATCGATACCGTTACACATGAGATGACCCCACATCCTTTGTCAAAATAAACAACTCCCGATCAATGCATTTCACTCTTGATTGCAACGCACGGGCACCTTACTACTATAGATTAGTACGAACAAAATTGAACTAACATTATATATAGTACGATAAATCTTGATGCATGTCACCTAAAATTATATCATTCAAAACTATGTTCAAATACTGAATCCAACGATATAGTTTTTGTTGACATGCACTAACATTTTGTCGATTAAATCTTCAGCCAAATTCAATGGGGGACTAATAAACCACGACCGATGTAGTACAAGTGTAGAGGGCGGCGCTGCACGGGAGTCTCACTTCTCACCCCGCTCGTGGCGCGGCAGTAAAGCCGTCATATCACAAAACCCAACCACTCCCAATAATAACTGGCCTGGTAAAATAAACGGACAAGCAACCATCACACCCCTCCGTCTTTTTGCATTTCATCTCTCTGCATTTACTTTCTCCGGTTCATCTCGCACGCTCGATCCCTAGCTACTACTCCTAGGGCCAGTTCTTTTGGCGGCTTCCCCAGCTTTTCCCACAAGACTAGTCACAGTGGAGAGTAACAATAAGGTGCCTCACTCATTTATTTGGGCTTCTAAACTACTACTCCGTCCTGGTTTATTCCTCACCATTGTAATTTGTGCTAAATTTTGACCAAAGATTTAACTGATAAAATGTTACTCCCTCCGTCTAGGTGTGCAAGTCATCTTACAAAAACCAAATAATCCCAAAACACTTAGGCGCGGTGCATTAACTTCTACCTGGTTTCTTGTTTCTTGACACATCAACCAATAAGAGATAAAGAGTGTGCATGCTTTTAATGACTTGAGATATCAAACACGGCATGCAGTGGTTAGTTCATTGCATGCAATACTATTAATTAGCAAATAAACATTAACGTTTCTCATTTTCTCCTCCTCCTTGGTCATGGTGTATAGCCTAAGATGACTTACTCACCTAGACGGATGGAGTAGTGCATATGACATGCACTAACATTTCATTAGTTAAATTTATGATCAAAATTTGACACAGATTACAATGGGGACCAATAAACCAGGACGGAGGTAGTAGTTATGGGATTACTAATCTAGAAGCCTAAAAGAACTGGCCCCTGGTACTCCTAGTAGTAGTACTCAAGTTGGAATTCCAATTGCACGACACAACTTGTTAGGCAAAAAAAATCGATACAGAGTGTAGGAAGCGGTTTGGGAATTTGCATGCCTTTCCAACCAGTGAGATACTCCATTACAAAGTCTGACGGAGAAATAACCACAAGAAGGAAGCTAAAAGTAAACAATCAAACGAGCATTTTTGCATTTGTTTTGCATTGAATCGTTTCACAAGCTTGACTAGTGCTATTTTTCTACTTTTACAAAAACCGCATCGTAATGTTAAAACGTGCATTTGCACGTACATAAGTAATAGTAGTACTCCCTCCGTCTAGGTGTATAAGTCTTCCCTCCTTCTTGGTCACGGTGCACAACCAAAGATGACTTATTGACCTGGACGGAGGGAGTAGCATACCGCAAGCATATATCGAGAGAGACGTGTAGTGCGATAGTATAGAGTAAAGTTTGTGCTATATGCACGTACTTGCAAAATGCGTATGAATACACAAGGTTTCCAAACTTTCCCTTTTACATACTTAATTAAGGACATTAAAAATTCCTGAACGTTCGGGATTTATCATTTGCGTCCCAAAACTAATGAGATCGCCTTACAAAACAAAAATTATACTCCTCCTAAAAGCCACGGCGCTCACAGGAACACTTGCGGCGCGCCACGAGTGCCCTGGTGCGCGGCCGTTTCCCAATGACGCCCGACAACGCCTCTTCCTCAGCATTGCAACTCGCGAGGTGCTGATTGGCGGCTTGCCGGCGGGCGAGTGCGATCTCACTGGTGTGGTGATCCGGCGCCAACAGGTACTCCGCCTCGCTGGAAGCATGCACCCGGTCCACGTACCGCCAAGCGTAGATGAGGCGCTTGCGCCCGACTACACTCAGGGCGTCGGCACGGGCGTCCTCAGGCATATGTCGCACGAGCCTTCTGCCAAAGAGCCAATTGCCTGACTCTCTCGAACGCGACATATGCCTCCCAGGCAGCTTGTTCCGCGGTGCGCTTCTCTTCCTCGGCCTTCTTCTCCGCCTCTATTTTGGCGCACTCTGCTGGAGGCAAAGCCTCCCACAAGGCGACATCCATTTCTTTCCAAAGCTCCTCAAGGCTGGGGGATCGGCGGGCGTGGCGTTCTCCTCGTAGCGAGGGGAGCCGCGTCTTCCGGCCTTGCTGGCGGCGAGATTCGGAACACCGACGCGTCCACCTTGACGCGTCGCGGCGAGGAGCGGAACGCCGACGCGTCCTCCTCGACTAGTGGCAGCGAGGAACGGAACGGCGACGCGTCGCGTCGCGGCGAGGAGCGGAACGCCGACACGTCCTCCTCAACTAGTGGCGGCGAGGAACAGAACGGCGACGCATCGCATAGCGGCGAGGAGCGGAACACCGACGCGTCCTTGATACGTCTCCATCGTATCTACCTTTCCAAACTATTTTGCCCTTGTTTTGGACTCTAACTTACATGATTTGAATGGAACTAACCCAGACTGACGTTGTTTTCAGCAGAATTGCCATGATGTTGTTTTATGTGCAGAAAACAAAAGTTCTCGGAATGACCTGAAACTCCATGGAACATCTTATAAAAAATAATAAAAAATCTTCACCAAAGATGAAGACCAGGGGGCCCACACCCTGTCCACGAGGGTGGGGGGCGTGCCCCCCCTAGGGCGCGCCCCTACCTCGTGGGCCCCCTGGAGCTCCTCCGACGCCAACTCCAACTCTATATATTTGCTTTCGGAGAGAAAAAATCAGAGAGAAGAAATCATCGCGTTTTACGATATGGAGCCGCCGCCAAGCCTAAAACCTCTCGGGAGGGCTGATCTGGAGTCCGTTCGGGGCTCCGGAGAGGGGGATTCGTCGCCGTCGTCATCATCAACCATCCTCCATCACCAATTTCATGATGCTCACCGCTGTGGGTGAGTAATTCCATTGTAGGCTTGCTGGACGGTGATGGGTTGGATGAGATCTATCATGTAATCGAGTTAGTTTTGTTAGGGTTTGATCCCTAGTATCCACTATGTTACGAGATTGATGTTGCTATGACTTTGCTATGCTTAATGCTTGTCACTAGGGCCCGAGTGCCATGATTTCAGATCTGAACCTATTATGTTTTCATGAATATATGTGTGTTCTTGATCCTATCTTGCAAGTCTATAGTCACCTATTATGTGTTATGATCGACAACCCGAAGTGACAATAATCGGGATACTTCTCGGTGATGACCATAGTTTGAGGAGTTCATGTATTCACTATGTGCTAATGCTTTGTTCCGATTCTCTATTAAAAGGAGGCCTTAATATCCCTTAGTTTCCATTAGGACCCGCTGCCACGGGAGGGTAGGACAAAAGATGTCATGCAAGTTATTTTCCATAAGCACGTATGACTATATTCGAATACATGCCTACATTACATTGATGAATTGGAGCTAGTTCTGTGTCACCCTATGTTATGATTGTTACATGATGAACCGCATCCGGCATAATTATCCATCACCGATCCAATGCCTACGAGCTTTCCATATACTGGTTTATGCTTATTTACTTTCCCGTTGTTACTGTTACAATCATTACAAAACACCAAAAATATTGCTTTTGTTTTCATTACTCTTTTGTTACCGTTACCACTACTATCATACTACTTTGCTACTAAATACTTTGATGCAGATATTAAGTTATCCAGGTGTGGCTGAATTGACAACTCAGTTGCTAATACTTGAGAATATTCTTTGGCTCCCCTTGTGTCGAATCAATAAATTTGGGTTGAATACTTTATCCTCGAAAGCTGTTGCGATCCCCTACACTTGTTGGTTATCAAGACTAATTTCTGGCGCCGTTGCCGGGGAGCATAGCGCTATTCTTTGAGTCACTTGGGATTTATATCTGCTAGACACTATGAAGAATTTGAAAGACGCTAAGACAAAAATTTATCCCTCAACTACGAGGCGATGAGGAACTGCCATCTAGCTCTGCACTTGATTCACCTTCTGTTATGAGTAAGCTTGCGACACCTAAACCTGCTTCGCTATTAGATTACGATATGTCGCATGTTATTGATGATGCCACTTCTGCTATGTATGATACTTATGATGAAACTACTTCTATGCTTGATACTATCGTGCCCTTAGTGAATTTCTTGATGAACAAATTGCTAGGGCTAGAGAGAAAGTAATTATTGAAACTGATAATGTTGATGAAATTGATGATGAAGATATGCCTGTTATTCCTGAAGGTTATGTTTTTGATATGGAATCTTCTGCAGCTATTTTTTCCTGCAAAGATAAAAACGAACTTAAGAGGCTATTAGTTAAATGGAGTAAAGAATCTCTTAGAGATAGAATGAAGCTGACCACCTTTTGCTACTTCACCTATTTGTGTTCCCGATAAGGATTATGAATTCTCTATTGATCCTGATATAATTACTTTGGTTGAATCTGATCCTTTTCATGGCTATGAATCAAACTGTTGTGGCACATCTTACTAAATTAAATGATATAGCCACCCTGTTCACTAATGATGAGAGAACTCGTTACTTATATATCCTTAAAATATTTCCGTTCTCATTAAAGGGTGATGCTAAGATATGGTTTAATTCTCTTGATCCTGGTTGTGTGCGTAGTCCCCAGAATATGATTTATTACTTCTCTGCTAAATATTTCCCTGCTCATAAGAAACAAGCTGCTTTAAAGGAAATATACAATTTTGTGCAAATTAAAGAAGAGAGTCTCCCACAAGCTTGGGGGAGGCTTCTCAAGTTATTTAATGCTTTGCCTAATCATCCTCTTAAGAAAAATGAAATACTTAATATCTTTTTATAATGGACTAACCAATGCTTCCAGAGATTACCTGGATAGTTGTCTTTGGTTCTGTTTTTTGAAAAGAACACGGACGGAGCTGAAATTCTATTGAATAATATGTTGACAAATGAAAATAATTGGGCACTTCCGAGCCAGCTCGAGCCAATTCTTGAGCCTATTCCTAAACCAACTCCGAAGAAGAGGTGTTCTATTTCTCGATCACGAAGATATGCAAGAGGCAAAGAAATCTATGAAAGAAAAAGGTATTAAAGTGAAGATGTTAAGAATTTACCTCCAATTGAAGAAATACATGGTCTTAATTTACACTTTGTTGAAGAAACATATGATCTTGATCCATTACCTATTGAAGAACCTCCTCGATCCCGATAACCCGACCACGGGTAGTAAAGGTAAATTCTCTCTATAGATTTGATGAAGGTGATATTCCTCACTATAAGTCTGCTAGACAATGCTTGGATGAGTTTGATAATTTTATTGCCAAACAAGAAAATTTTAATGCTTATTTTGGTAGACAATTAGAACAAAATACCTATATGATTAAACACTTGGGTGATTATATGGCTGATGTTAGATGTGAACTTAAACTTGTTAGGAAACATGCTTCTATGGTTACCACTCAAGTAGAACAAGTACTTAAGGCTCAAAATGATTTGCTCAATGAAATGAATAGTAAGAAAAATGATTATGCTGTTAGAGTGGCTACTAGAACTGGTAGAATGACTCAGGAACCTTTGTATCCTGAAGGCCACCCTATGAGAATTGAGCAAGATTCTCAGAGAAATAATACTAATGTGCCTAGTTCTTCTAAAAGGAAAAAAAAATGATAGGACTTTGCAAACTTCTAGTGAACCTATTGCTGAACCACCTGAGAATCCAAATGATATATCTATCTACGATCTTTGAAACACAATGCAGTAATGAACATGAACCTAGTGAAAATGTTAATGATGTTGTTCATGATGATGCTCAACCTAGTAATGATAATGATGTAGAAGTTGAACCTGTTGTTGATCTTGATAACCCACAATCAAAGAATCAACGTTATGATAAGAGAGACTTTGTTGCTAGGAAACATGGTAAAGAAAGAGAACAATGGGTTCAGAAACCCATGCCTTTTCCTCCCAAACCATCCAAGAAAAGGATCATGAGGATTGTGAGCGCTTTCTTTGAAATGATTAGACCTATCTTTTTGCATATGCGATTAAGCGATGTGCTCAAAGCAAATCCTTATGCTAAGTATATGAAGGATATCATTACCAATAAGAGAAAGATACCGGAAACTGAAATTTCCACCATGCTTGCTAATTATACTTTTAAGGGTGGAATACCAAAGAAACTGGGAGATCCAGGAGTACCCACTATACCATGCTCCATTAAAACAAATTATGTTAAAACTGCTTTATGTGATCTTGGAGCCGGTGTTAGTGTTATGCCTCTCTCTTTATATCGTAGACTTGATTTGAATAAGTTGACACCCTCTGAAATATCTTTGCAAATGGCTGATAAATCAACTGCTATACATTGCCGGTATTTGTGAGGATGTGCCTGTTGTAGTTGCAAACGTTACTATTTTAACGGACTCTGTTATTCTTGATATTCCCGAGGGCGATAGTATGTCTATTATTCTTGGAAGACCCTTTTTGAATACTGCAGGTGCTGTTATTGATTGCAACAAAGGCAATGTCACTTTTCATGTTAATGGTAATGAGCATACGGTACACTTTCCGAGGAAACAACCTCAAGTTTATAGCATCAACTCTATTGGAAAAATTCCATCGATTATATCTGGAGGTTTTGAATTTCCTCTTCCTCATCAAGAAGAAATATGATATTCTTATTATAGGGGATGTGCATATCCCCGTTGAGGTAACATAGTGTTATTCGAAATTTGTCCGGTTCCATGTTATTCAGAATGAGTTTGTTAACAAGACCTGATCAACCTTGTTAGTGGATTCCTTTTGATGAGCATGAGACAGATGAAACTAGAAGGCACAACCTTCTGTACCCTCTTTATACTTTCTGTTATTTAGTTGAAATAAAGTAAAAATAGTATTTTTTACTTTGTTTCTGATTTATCCGTGCAATATAAAAATACCCCGAAAATAAAAGTCCTCCAAATGCCATGCCAATTTAATATGATTTTTTCGGGAATATTTGAGGATTTATGCCACCTGGCCATGAGGGTGGAGGGCACGCCCTACCCCCCTGGGCGCGCCCCCTACCTCGTGGGCCCACGGTGGCCCTCCTCCACTTATTCCTGCACCATCCTCTTCTTCTTCCTCCCACAAACACGAATATCTGGCTCAAACACGAGTTCCACCCCACGTTGCTATGATTTTTGATCTCCTTGCTCAAAGCACCTCTCACCAAACTGCTTGGGGAGATTGTTCCTTGGTATGTGACTCCTCCATTGGTCCAATTAGTTTTTGTTCTAGTGCTTTATTCTTTGCAAATTTGTGCTGCATAGGTGACCATGTTCCTGAGCTTGCATGTCAAATTTATATGGTTCCAAGTAGTTCTAATGCATGATATATCCGCTAGGCACTTGTAGGAGTAGTTGTTATCAATTTTATTGAAGTTGGTTCACTTTTGTTTGAAGTTACTAAAAATTTCAGATTATTTCAGAAAATAATGAAGAGACTTTTGAGGGGCTCATCGAGCCAAAGCTCGAAGGAAAAACAAAATGAAGAAGCACAGAGGCCCAAATATAATTTGCCTCACACCGCGGAGGTCCGTCCGTGGGAATGGCCTTCCCATGACTAATTGAGACAAGATGGAATTTATGAGGATTTTTATTCATTGGTTGAGAATGCTGGCCTCACCGACTTCGTCCGCGACCAACATCATCAGTATCTCTTACTCACTAATACTTTTGTGCAAAACTTCTACTATTTTCCTAAGGAATCACCTCCTTCAGTAGAGTTTCATTTATATGACGTTGTTAAGAAGATGCCATTAGCTGAATTTTGCAAGGTTTGCAAAATACCCTCTGAAGGTACCTTAGAAGAACCACATCGTAAGGATGTGGAAGAATTTATTAACACCATCACTATGGGGTAAACCAGGAAGGTTTCCGATGCAAGAATCACTAGCATACATTTTCCTGTTTTACGCTACTTTGCCTTATTTGCTAGTCGTTGCTTGATTGGTCGCGGAAACTATGGAAACCTTAGTGTTCCTGATATTATCATTTTGTTCCATGGTTTACACCTCGATAACTCTGTTAGTATGGGCGGAATTATTGCTAAACGGTTAAGTTTGAACCGTACTAAAGGCCCCATCGTTGGAGGTATTTATGCTTCACGCCTAGCTGCACATTTTAACATACCCATTAGGCTTTATGAGAAAGAAGAAAAATTGTTGCCTAGTGCTTATTTAATTTATAAGAGTATGCTAGGGCATGACTTTATTGTTAAGGGCAAGGAAGGGGAGCTTAAATATAAATTGTACTTTGATAAACATCACCCTGAGACTATTACTTTACTGCTCCTTCTTTGTTTAACTTGTCTAAAGGTCTTTATCTCGTTACGTAGGCGGCCGTTCAAGCCTATCGGAATCCTGCACCAACCGGGCCGAACCACAACCACGAGCCTCCACGCCGGTCTGTTTATTCTTGGGATCCGGAGGTGGCTGCCGGCCAGTGGCGGTCGAGTCCTCTTCATCACAAGACGACCCGGCTACACCTCGGGTATCCGCCAGGCCATCCTCAACAGCGAACCAACAGGCCAAAAGCCTAAGCTTGGGGGAGTACGTATTTCGCACCGACATTACATTTATGTTTACACACACTCATTGCTAGATGTCGGCGCTCATACTCTTTCACTGTAATATCCATGCTAGTTTATTTTCTTTTTCTTGCTTTCTTCTTGTGTGTTTGTTAAACTTTAAGAAAACAAATTAGTGTAGCTTCTAGTTAGTTTACTTTTCCTGCTGTAGTAGTAATAATTAAAAAGAAAACCCAAAAATATTTCCCGTTCTTCTTTTGCTTGTTGGGAGCTTTCCCGTGTAAATAGTTTTTATTTCCTTTCTTTTCTTTGGGGGTCGATAGGAGAAGACCATGATTAAATTGTTGAAATGGCTCTTATATGCATTATTGTTGATTTAACCAAGAGCCAATACTGCCTTGTCTTCTCCTGTTTATTGAATGCTCGCAGATTCCAGCTTAGTCCAATGCACGTGCACTCTTATTATTATTCACATCGTTCGGTTGTGCAAGTGAAAGGCAATAATGATGATATATGATGAATTGGTTAGGATAAGTGAAGCTGGTATGAACTCGACCTCTCTTGTTTTTGTAAATATGATGAGTTCATCGTTCTTGATTCAGCTTATTATGAATAAACATGTTTGCAACGACAATTAGAGATCATAGTTGCTTATGCCATGCTTGATTAGCTATGAGTTATAATGGTTTACCTTGCGTGCCAACATGCTATTAAAATGGTTGTGATGTGGTATGATGGGGTGGTATCCTCCTTTGAATGATTTAAGTGACTTGACTTGGCACATGTTCACATTGAAACAAATCAACATAGCCTTCACGATATTTATGTTCATGGTGGATTATATCCTACTCATGCTTGCATCCAATGTTTATTAATTTTAGTGCATGTTCATGACTGTTGTCGCTCTCTAGTTGGTCGCTTCCCGCCTTTTGCTAGCCCTCACTTGTACTAAGCGGGAATACTGCTTGTGCATTCAATCCCTTAAACCCCAAAGTTATTCCATATGAGTCCACTATACCTTCCTATATGCGGTATTTACCTGCCGTTCCAAGTAAATTTGTATGTGCCAAACTCTAAACCTTCAAATAATCATTCTGTTTTGTATGCTCGAATAGCTCATGTATCAACTAGGGCTGCCCTTATCTTCCATGTTAGGCGGGTTATTCTCAAGAGGAGTGGACTCCGCCCCTCACTCATGAGAAAATGGTTGGTCACCGGGATGCCCAGTCCTATGCTTTATGCAAACTAAATCAAAAATAATTTCAAAAAAACTCCCCCTGGGACCTGATGTTAGTTGGAGGCACTCGTTGTTTCGAGCAAGCCATGGATTGATGCTTGTTGGTGGAGGGGGAGTATAAACTTTACCATTCTGTTTGGGAACCGCCTATAATGTGTGTAGCATGGAAGATATCACCATCTCTTAGTTGTTATGTTGACAATGAAAGTATACCGCTCAAAATATTATTTATCTCTATTTCAAAACCGAGCTCTGGCACCTCTACAAATCCATGCTTCCCTCTGCGAAGGGCCTATCTATTTACTTTCATGTTGAGTCATCACCCTAAAAAGCACTAGCTGGAGAGCGCAGCTGTCATTTGCATTCATTACTATTAATTTATATTGGGTATGACTATGATTGGATCTATTTTACCATGAATTACAATGTCTAGTCAGTCCTTGATCTTTAAAGGTGCTCTGCATTTATGTTTTGCGGTCTCAGAAAGGGCTAGCGAGATACCATCTTGTTATATCATATCATGATTGTTTTGAGAAAGTGTTGTCATCCGAGATTCATTATTATCGCTCGCTAGTTGATTATGCCATTGATATGAGTAAACATGAGACCTGAGAATTATTGCAAATGTGGTTAGTTATAATCTTTGCTGAAAACTTGAATGCTGGCTTGACATACTTACAACAACAAGAGCAAACAAAGTTTGTAAAAGTTTTTCTTTATCTCTTTCAGTTTATCAACTGAATTGCTTGAGGACAAGCAAAGGTTTAAGCTTGGGGGAGTTGATACGTCTCCGTCGTATCTACTTTTCCAAACACTTTTGCCCTTGTTTTGGACTCTAACTTACATGATTTGAATGGAACTAACCCGGATTGACGCTGTTTTCAGCAGAATTGCCATGATTTTGTTTTATGTGCAGAAAACAAAAGTTCTCGGAATGACCTGAAACTCCACGGAACATCTTATAAAAATTAATAAAAAATCTTCGCCAAAGATGAAGACCAGGGGGCCCACACCCTGTCCATGAGGGTGGGGGGCGCCCCCCCCTAGGGCGCGCCCCTACCTCGTGGGCCCCTTGGAGCTCCTCCGACGCCAACTCCAACTCTATATATTTGCTTTCGGAGAGAAAAAAATCAGAGAGAAGAAATCATCGCGTTTTACGATACGGAGCCGATGCCAAGCCCTAAAACCTCTCGGGAGGGCTGATCTAGAGTCCGTTCGGGGCTCCGGAGAGGGGGATTCGTTGTCGTCGTCATCATCAACCATCCTCCATCACCAATTTCATGATGCTCACCGCCGTGCGTGAGTAATTCCATCGTAGGCTTGCTGGACGGTGATGGGTTGGATGAGATCTATCATGTAATCGAGTTAGTTTTGTTAGGGTTTGATCCCTAGTATCCACTATGTTCTGAGATTGATGTTGCTATGACTTTGCTATGCTTAATGCTTGTCACTAGGGCCCGAGTGGCATGATTTCAGATCTGAACCTATTATGTTTTCATGAATATATGTGTGTTCTTGATCCTATCTAGCAAGTCTATAGTCACCTATTATGTGTTATGATCCGACAACCTCAAGTGACAATAATCGGGATACTTCTCGGTGATGACCATAGTTTGAGGAGTTCATGTATTCACTATGTGCTAATGCTTTGTTCCGGTTCTCTATTAAAAGGAGGCCTTAATATCCCTTATTTTCCATTAGGACCCCGCTGCCACGGGAGGGTAGGAGAAAAGATGTCATGCAAGTTCTTTTCCATAAGCACGTATGACTATATTCGAATACATGCCTACATTACATTGATGAATTGGAGCTAGTTCTGTGTCACCCTATGTTATGACTGTTACATGATGAACCGCATCCGGCATAATTATCCATCACCGATCCAATGCCTATGAGCTTTCCATATACTGGTTTACGCTTATTTACTTTCTCGTTGTTACTGTTACAATCATTACAAAACACCAAAAATATTGCTTTTGCTTTCATTACTCTTTTGTTACCGTTACCACTACTATCATACTACTTTGCTACTAAATACTATGCTGCAGATATTAAGTTATCCAGGTGTGGCTGAATTGACAACTCAGTTGCTAATACTTGAGAATATTCTTTGGCTCCCCTTGTGTCGAATCAATAAATTTGGGTCGAATACTTTACCCTCGAAAGCTGTTGCGATCCCCTACACTTGTGTGTTATCAGTCCTCCTCGACTAGTGGTGGCGAGGAATGGAACGGCGACGCGTGACCATCCCCGCGGTGCAGCGAGGGGCTCCTAGGGCTTGGGAGGGGCGATGCCATGGTGGTCGACGTGAGAGGGAGGGGGAGGAGATAGCGATGAACGTGAACGTGAGGGGGAGGAGATAGCGAGGTCGTGGGAGGCACAGTATTTATAGCGAGCAATGGCACACCTACGTAAGATATGGACAGAGCTGCACTTAGCCAGGTCCGGGCCACAGCGACATGTGGGTCGGACCCTTGTTGGGCCCATATGTCGGCGACCCAATGCACCTGCAGTTAAGTAACAACTACGTGGGCATATTTGTTGGAGTAAATTACGGGGGAGCGAAGGGGTGGAAATATTGCTGGTCACAACGGATTGGACGAGCGTGGGGGGAGGAGAGTCATGCATGTAGATTTTTTTCACACGGGGTGGAGTGGTGGGACCGCCGGAGGGAGAAGGATTGTTTGGCAGGCATATTGTTTCTACACATGGAGAGGAAAAGATTTGGAGACGAACGGGCTTCCTGCAGGTATGGGGAACAATGCATAATAAGTCATCTTGCATGCCGGGCTAGGTATAGTCTCAAGTCATTAAAAACATACACGCCCCACACATGTTCATATTTCAAGGTGCACTAAATTATTGCATGTGATGATTAAGGCTGGCCATAGTGGTGGTATCTTAGCTGGTATCATGCACACGGGAATAGCAAACATGCTGATGTGGCAAATAATTAAAGAAGAGGGGGGGGGGGTTAGAGTAACTAGTGTTCATGCATGCATTGGTAAACACATTTTTTTGTGAAGAACGACAACACTAGTTGAGTACTTTTGCAGACTTCAAAAACTATTCCACCGCCTCTACTATCTTTCTAAGAGTAGCTGAAAATTTTGAATCGAGCCCTTCTAGAAGGGAGGTAGTGGTACTCTAATAGCTAACCTTGTTGTGATGACAAGATAGGACATGGCACACACCTGAACGGAGGAACTAGTTTGCATTGTGCATTTAAGTTTTGTCTGAAGTCAATGTACCTCTACTTTCACCAGACTTATAGAAAAATGTATCAACATTCACAATGTCAAATCAATATTTTTACACTCATTATAAAACGTAGTTCTTATACTCATTATAATCAGTATTGTAGATATTGATATTTTTAGTATAAATTTGGTCGTGGGATTTCATTGATGCCTGTCAAAGAGTGGAGGAAGAGGAGCTTAGGGCTTGCATTGCCGGTCTCTACATAGGTATTTCTCTTCACAATCCTGTAATTTTAGAGACTGATTGCGCTTTTGTGGTAGCGTCTCTTGCATCGGGGGACTATGACAGGTCTGCTAAGCGTGACCTGAAGATGAAAGTGCTGAGCATCTCGGAGTTGATCAACAATCTTCAATTGTCAAAGATTAGCCGTTCGGCCAATAAGGTGGCACACTTAATCGCTAAGTATAGCTTTGACAATAGATTAGATGGTATTCTTGTAAATAACGTACCGCACTGTGTGGTGAATATTGTATCGAATGAGTGTACTGGTGTGGCTGGTTAATTAATATAAGGTGGTGTTCAAAAAAAGTATAAATTTGGTCAAACACTTTGCAAACGGTTGACGGGAGTAAAAAGGACCAGAGGGAGTATCATGCATGCGGAGTAGGCAAAAAAATTGCTCATTTATAGCCGGTCGAAGTCTCAAAGGGCGCGACCGCGCGAGGGAGGCGAAGGTCGTGGGAGGCGCGCGGTTGACGGAATTAAGTGAAGTTACATCCACGCGCCGGCATGGTGTCAGGCAGAAGCTATACCGTCAGGCCTACGATATGGGTCTAGTAGACATGACATCTAGTGGGTCCCGCATAGTTCTCGAGAACTCTTTGGGGGCTTGCAGCCGTTTATCCACCGGGCAAGCCAGCAACCCCACGCCGTTCGCACGCCCTACTCGTCCCCGTCTTCTACCTTACACCAGTTAGCTCCCCGTCGTCTCGTCCTTTCACATTAGTTTGCTCCCAGTTTTTGCGGGGTACAACAGTTCATCTTCTCCTAACCCTCCTCCAAAATCCATGGCCTCCCAAATCTCCATGGTCACTGCTGAGTACCAGGTTAGAGCCATCACCGGCAATCAGTTCATCGTCATCTACACACGTGGATCTGCGACGGTGAAAGCATGGCTTGCTCACTTCCTACGCATGTTCAACAGTTCAATGGATGAGTGGATCACTGGGCTAGATGTTGAGTACACCACAGTCCTGGGACGAGAGAAGGATCTAAAGGACGAAGAGAGGAAGAAGCCCGCAGGGATCCAGGTTTGCGTACATAACGTTTGCTTGGTCTACCACATATGCCATGCCGATGTTGAGTGCCAGGATTTTAAAAACTTCCTCAAGGACAAAAGAGTGAAATTCGTTCTGATGAGGCTTTAAGAACGGCGAGGGATGTCTGCGTCGGATAGGTCTCGTTGTAGGCCAGCCCTTCGATCTCCGTAAGGCAAGCCTGGTGTCCTCCTCTCAACCTTCAATGCTGACCCTAGCAGCAGCCATGATTGATCCTTCAGACGCTTAAACCGAAGAAACCTCATCACGAGTTTCATCATGCATGGGAGTCGAAGACATTAGATGAAGATCACATCCTCGTGCGCAACAATGGATGCCTACCTTTGTTTAAATATCTACAAGGGTTGGATGAAGAAGCGAGCCCAAAGTGTCCGGTTCAAGCAAAGAAGCGTCGGCGAAGAGGAAGAGGAAGAGGGACGAGGACGAAGTAAGGGCGTGGACTCGGACTCCGAGTAGGTGGCAGTGCCGTCGCTCATGCTGGTTCTACTGCAGTGTCAAGTGGACTAGTTGCTTAGTTTATTTTCAAGGGTGTGTTGTGCTGAGGCCCCAGCAGAACTATGTTTACTATGTTCTTTCTCGTTATTTGAACTCTTTAGTACGTACAGTAGTACTAGTACTATGTCTTACTACTGTTCTTCTTGCAGTTGGTACTACTGCTCGTATCTTCGTGTTCCTACTGTACTTAATACGTTCGGACTAGTAGTATAATTTGGGTCAGTCGATTTGTTAAAGAAGTTCGACGGAGCGAAGGAAGAAGATGGCAGAAGAGGTGGAAGAAGCCCTTCTAGCCATCCATGTTGCATCAAACGACTCACATGAGTCGACTGACCCAAATTGCTCCTTCAGATTGCAGGATCCACGTGGCATTCAAGGTCTCGAAGGTAGATTCTGCGTCCGCACCCGGTTTTGCGGGCTCGGCAGCGCCACGACCGGCTTCGCTGCGACAGCCACCATGCGCGCCTCCTTCGCGGGCGGAGACGACAATGACACGCTAGTTCCTCCTCGCCGGCGTGCTGGAGCACGCGCTCGTCCTCCTCTTTGTGCTTGGCAACGCGACGACATCGCGAGGAGGGACTGTAGACGACTTGAGCGGGCGAGCCTTCGGCTTCATGGCACAGGGATGGCGGCGACACGACGGTGATGGGCGAGAAATTGTTGGCCGGAGCAGGCGGGCGCCGGCATGCACAACAGCGGCGGCGGCATATTGATGAGTGCGTGTGTGGGAGCTTACTTTAGTTTTATATAAGGTTGGTCAAACTTAAAAGAAAACCGTACTAGTACATGTAAACATTAGACTTAGGCAGCGCTTTTATTAGTTAGTACCACAGCCACGATACGGAATCCTGTGCAAGCGCGTGAACCGCATGGCCGATCGATCGAACGGTGCGGCACCGTGTCGCGCTCGAAGGACTTCCACCGAACCTTTTTGTGTGTGTGAAAACAATCCTTGAATATTACTCAACTTTTTTTCCTGGGAAAGTTCTTGATGCTGCAATATTTCCATATATTTGAATTTAGCTCCAGTTTGTGTTTATTTGGATTTGGACGTTTTAAGTGCGCCTAGTTTTTTTAATACTCATTTTGTGTGTGTGACTGAGAGAGAACATGTGTATGTGTCCATATGTGTGTTATGGCGGAAGGGCAATGTGGAGATGGTGTGCGTGTGACACAGACATAGAGAGGTGTGAATGTGCAAATGATCATGCATGAGTGAGACATAGACAGATGCCGATACGTTGTGTATACATGAGAGAATGGTCTTCTAGTTTACTTGTGTGTGTGTGTGTGAGAGAGAGAGAGGGAGAGAGAGAGAGAGAGACATAGAGAGAGGAGCATCCGTAACACAACAACCATCTCTCTCGTTTCGTCCGTCCCTCACACGGTCGCATGCAACACATGCATCAACACGCACATTTTGACACCCTCACCCGACCCCTACCCATCTCAAGGCCCGCACAATCTCTTCGTGAATACCCATTTCCCTCCTTAGGTTTGTTTTCTCTCAATATATATCTCTCTCTCTCCCACACACACACACACACAGAGACACACGCAGCACAACACACAGACGCACACTCCCCCGAGCACACAATTCATCCCCATCCAAGGTTATACGGCGACCACTCTCGCTTGTGCTTCTTTGCACCCCAACATGCACAACACCTCAATCTTCAAAGAGGGCATCGAGCAGATCGAAGACGGCGACCACACCGTGCTAGAGAATCTTGAGGTCATTTGGAAGCGGTGATGTGATGACGATCGATCGACTCCTCCCCCACCCTCTCTCTCTCTCTCTTGCACAAAATTACCAATCCCTCTCTCCCTCGCACAAAATTGTCAATCCCTCATCCCACGAGATCCTTCCCCTCTCGTCCATATTTTTCTAGCTCTCTCATCAAACATGTTGTCTCTTCTCCTTCCACGATATGTAATCCGGATGCACACGCATCTCACGTATATTACATGTCTCCATCTTTCTCACAGACCTAACTTCTTCCTCTCTCTTTCTCTCTCTATCTCTCTCTCTGTCTCATTAGGGTTGTCTCCTACTCTCTCGTCCACATACATACAATCTTTCCCGCCCTATCTGCTCCATCTTCAAAAGCTCTCTCTTGCGTTTCATTCACACATTGGGATATGTCAAAATGTTGCTTCTATAATGGCTGATGTAGAGTTATGGTTGTTTTGTTGCATCCTACAAAGTAATAACTATGAAATGCATTTAGATTCTCATTTGACTGGGATTATGTGAGTTTGAGCATGTTGTGAAGTACTATAGACCTTGTATACATCTTGGGATTCGACAATGATTGTAACTATTGAATTGTATAGACCATTACATTCGAAGTCAATAGCCTAATATATTTATTCCACAATTTCAACAAATGATTAGTTCACTACAAACTAAGAAAACAAATGTGTACTCCCTCCGTTTTTATTTAAGTCTGCGTATTATTGAATGTACATTCACATCATACATATTTGTTATGGTAAATGTCAAGTTTTGTAAACTCTCAGAAAGCTTATAACAAAAAATATTAACATATACAATAACAAATAAATACCATTAGATTAATTATTGAATGTACATTCACATCATACATATTTGTTATGGTAAATGTTTATATTTTTCTATAAACTTGGTCAAACTTTAGGAAGTTTGATTTTGGTCAAACCTAATATGCAGACTTTACTACTACTACTCGCTAGTTGCTTAGCCGAATCACTCAACACGCCACACGGGGAGTCTAGTGTCACAAAATTTTGAGGTCAGCGGGAAAATCTCCCGCGACCCTGATTCGAGCAGTGGGAAGTTACCATCATAGCCTTCGGAACAGGCCTACGGATGATGCTTGGTAGGGGGTTGTTTTCGTAACTTCAGGTTCACCCTACCCAGCCAACCCCACCCCGGCACCCAGAGTAGTACAACTGAATACTCCCCATTTTCTATCCCCACCGCAAAATAGACTTCTCCACGGCACCGCATCCTTCGTGCTCCTCCCCTTTACATCGGCGCACTCGTCCACCGCAGCGCATCTGCCTCATCGACGACCTCGTACGCTGCACTGGAGCCAGTCCACCGTCGTCGTTGTACACGGAGCCTCTTTCCCGGCATCGTCTTCCACGGTCTCAGATCTGCTTCCCGGAAGCCGACGCCAAGCGCAGAAGTACCACCGTCGTGGACAATGAACTGACTCCCGTTGCCGACCATGACTCAAAGAGGCCGCCGCGACCATCGTTCTCCTCTTCGATTGGTAATGTGTGTATTGAATCACTTAGCAGTACATGTGCAGTTCCAATTTTGTTCATACCTACCCTTCAAATTTCCTGGGTGCTATTGTTCCCGTAAAAGTAATTGGTTATAGCCTCCATTGTCCAACAGAATATCAGTTTGTAATTGTGCGTCGCTCCTGTATCGCTACCGTGCTTGGGTAGGTTTTTCATCCGCAACCAGATAGTGTGGCAAATGATGGAAATGTTTTTAGAACTAGCAAGATGCCCATCGTTGCACGCATCAAGATGCATTTGTATGAGTAGTTTATCTTGTGGGAGAAAAGGATGAATGAGGGAAGGCCTTATTTGCAAATCTGGAGAGGGTATGGGTATATTTTGCAAAATTCCCATTTGTTTCTTTCCTATCTGCCGATATAAATCGGACGGCCTATATTGCAAGAAAAAAGTATAGAGAAAAAAGTAGACAGTAAAGGAAGTAGAGATAAATATTAAATATTAAATATAAAATAAATATAACGAGAGAAGAGAGTAGAGATAGCGAGACGTCGGGAAAGGATCACGCTGCCAAAAGCGGCCGGGCGTGCGCTAGTTTTGGCGCCTTGGCGTCCGCCGCTTTATAAATCCAACACCCTCCCACCACTCATGCCTTGCCACCGCTCTCTCCCCACTCATTTTAGCCTCGCCGCGCCGCCACCATGCCGCCGCTGCCGCTGAAACTTGGGGATACCATGGCGTCGCGCGCCTTCTTCGCGGCTTCTCCGCCGAGATCCGGTTCCGCGGGATGCGCCTCGGCCTCGGCAAATTCGACACCACCAAGGAGGCCGCCCGCGCATACGACGTGGCGGCGTGGCGCCTCCGGTGGCCTCATAGAACATTGAACTTCCCCAACGTGCCCGACGCGGAGCGGGCGCAGAGTCAGCGCCTCTGCCGCGGCTTAGCACCGACGAAGATCGTCGCGACAACCGGAGGCGGGAGCACCGTCTCGGCATCACCGAGATGGATAAGGAAGCCATGGCGCTGTGGAGCCAACACTTACCGCAGGACATCATCAACGAGCGCGAGTTCTACGTGCAAAGGATGGTGGATAGGGATAAGAGGAGGGCGGAGCGAGCCACCTATCGCGAGGACAAGCGTAGGCGAAAAGCGGACGCTCAATTCAACATGAGGCTAGGAGCAGCGTGCATGCAGGAGTCCGACAAATGACCGGTATCTTCACGCCTACAGTCAGACGTCGGAGGAGGACATCACCGAGGAGGAGTCGGACAACGAGGAGTAGTTGAATTATCTTTTTTTATATATCTATGTTGAGAACTATCCTCTACTCTATCTACTTCTCGATCTCAGCACTGTAAACGCTTTTTTAAAGCGCCGTGCATTGCGATTCTGTTGGAGATGCTCTAACATGGCGCATTTAATGCTTTAATGTTGCCCACAAGATGCGCGAGTATTACTAGTAGTATATTTTTCTTGCCATGTTGAGATTTTAAAACCACGAGTGCGAACATGCAGAGGAGCAATGAAGACAAAACATTGGATATTCGGGACATCTTCAACGTGCGTGGCAAGTTAAAGAGGAGCTGCACCGAACCTGTAAAACGAGCTTTGGTAAGTCACACGCTTTCAATTACTTTCGTGTAGCCTCGTGTTCTTCGACGTGTATATGTTGTAGTTTCTGTTTCTCTTAAGCGTGGTGTTCTTCGATGTGTAATAAGAAGAGTCTTAATCGTCCTAATGCTTTCGTTTTTAGCTTGATGTAGGAAGTGGGTGTTCTCACCTTGTAGTATGTTTTTATATTTTTTCCTTTTGAATTCACTTCTCCGAGTTCTGTTTATCTGGCTTCTACTAAATGGATCTAGGTTGCTCTGTGTATTGATTTAAAAAAGAAGTAACTTCATGTCAGGATGCAGTTCCTGCGAGGAGGGAGTATGGTCAACCTCAAGATCATGTTTCAATGAAGGCTGGATTACACACAAGGTGCCGCCTCCTAATGATGCCGGATTAGACATAAGGTGCAAATTCCGGATGATGCTGGATTACACACAAGCCGTGTGGAGTCGCCACTGTTCGTGTCCTCGTGGCATTAGTAAAGGCTAAAAGAAAGCGTGCAACAGCCCTTGAGAATGTAGCTGAGTTCCTGAAGAAGCGAAAAGAGCAATCAGATGCTCTCTTCACCCAAGCCAAAGAAGAGCTGGAAGAAGCCGTAAATAAGCTAGCAGAGGCAAAGCGGGCTAGGCGTCTCTCGCTATCTAAAACTGTTGTCAATACAAAATTTCCTTCATAATAGCTAGGTTCAAATCTTTTATCCAACAAGATGCTTCTTTGTGACGTCCGATGCATCTCTTGATGTGGCACAAAATGTTTTTCGGGTCATGTAATAACAACAATTACTTTCCAAACAATAACAGATGAAGCATTGGACATGGTATAGTTCACGCGCAAGCCCGACATTCCAAGTTCAACTTCCACATCAAACTCATGTTCACAGATATCTGCACATTTCATACATAATGTCCACAACCATGATTCATTTCAAAGCCAAAAAAATGTGAGGTGAGTTATAAATAAAGAAAAACCTCTACTAGTTCCTGCTACCGGTCACGAGCACAACAAGTCAAGACCATGTAAATTAATTATATTTTAGTCATTTTTTGTGTTCTAAAATGCCTGCGGGCTCGCGGAAGGACATGTTGCCGACACACGCGCGGATTCAATGAAGGCAGACGGGGCAGTCTTAAGCTGGTTGCACGCGGCGAGGAGGCGTGCTCTGCCGGGCCTGCAGCGAGTGCAGCCCTCTTGGTCGGAGCGCCGGTTCAATGCCTACGCTATGAGAGGTCGCGTCCGTGTCAGAGCAATCACTCCCTCCAGTCCTTTTTTGTTTGGGTATAACAAAATCTCATTTTCCATTCACATTTTACAAGTAAAATTCGTGGACAAACTTTGACCCAAAGTACGATGGGGACTAGTAAACCAGAATGGAGGTAGTAGTTTTTTTTAATCAAAGAAGGGTTTCCCCTTCCGATTTTCATTACTTAAAACCAGCATCTAAATCTAAACCATAGTATTTGCCCTAGAACTACCCGGTTCAACATCTCGCAACATAAACCCATACAACCTCCATCGCAAAAAAACCCCATACAACCATACGCCAAGGAGGTACGTAGTACTATGAATTCCATTTTCGCTCCATACCAATCGTTCTAAAAACTACTTACTACTTGTAACGCGCCATTGAAAATCGGAACTCTTAACCCCGCTAAAAACGATATTTTAAACGTGGCTACTCGATCTGTGGCAACTGGCGAGCCACCATGCTCCAAGTCGTTCACCTGTGGTCTCGACCATCAACTCCTATGAATCAAATTATCATGCGAGCTGACTATTCCTACAAAGGTGCTCCACCACATACCCGGTACACGCGAATGCAGCAATCGTGCACCTAGGGTTTTAGGGTTTATTTGTTAACGTCACCTTTACGTAACACTCATGTGTGCGAGACAAATGAGAGGTCAATCGTGCGTCGCCTCTTCTCTTCGTATATGTACTCTACCGTTTGACTGGTGTCCAAAAAATTATAATAACTACTAGCAATGTGCAAATGCGTTGCCACACGATCAAAATAGATTAATACATATTCACCGATTTGATAGAAAGAAAGTCTAGTTTTGAAATACGTATATCACTAAAAATATGTTATGTTTCACTCAAAATATATTCCTTTGGCGGTTTTGATGAGATAAGGGAGGAATGTTGTTGGTTTCAAGATTTGAGAAGTGGTATATGTCTAATTTCTACTCTTACTAGCAAGATGCCTGTGTGTTGCATGGAACATCAAGATCTTGTGGGAGAAAAGGATGAATGAGGGAAGGCTTTATCTGCAAATGTGGTGAAGAGTGCGGGTAAATTGCCATATTTTCCTTCCTATCCGTCAGATATAAATCGGACAACCTACATTGCAGGATGGCAGTCCCACCATCATCACCAACTCTATTTTTTATCCCTACTCTTATAAAAAGCATTGCCGGTCATGACCGTGTGCCTGCCATCCTGCTATATAGGCCGTCCGATCTATATCTGACGGATAGGAAGGAAACTATGGCAATTTTGCAAAAAGATACCCACACCCCTCTCCACATTTGCAAATAAGGCCTTCCCTCATTCATCCTTTTCCCCCACAAGATAAACTACTCATACAAATGCATCTTGATGTTCCGTGCAACGCATGGGCATCTTGCTAGTTGTTGCAAAAAGCCCATGTGTGTGTGAGAGAGGGAGAGTGGAGGAGGACGGAGTGCATGTGTGACAAAGACACAAGGAGTGTGTGTGTGATAGGTATCAGCTTAAAATGAGGTGATAGTGCGTGTGTGCATGATCGAGAGGGCGTGTCTCAAGAAGGGAAGAGAAATTTACATAGATACAAGGAGCAGGAGAGAGACATGTATCCGATTGTGGAAGCACGAGTGTGCAGGTGTATAAACCTATCTAGAGGCTAGCTAGCCAATAAATGTTTGTGAGAGAAATACGAGTCGGGGTGCGAAAGCGAGAGTTTTGTGTGTGAGAGAGAGTCGGTAGTCGGGAAGGGGAGTGGAAGCATGAGTTGTGTGTGTGTGTGTGTCTGTGAGAGAAAGAGAGGAGACGGTAGTCGGGGTTGTCTGATCGGTAAAAAAATGAATAATGTCGATGCTGGGTGGAGATTTAAAAGGAGACCGCAACAAATGTTGTGTCTACAGGAGAGAGAGAGAGAGAGAGTAATTTTAGTGGTATGAGTCATATGTAGAGACATATAGGGTGTGTGAGAGAATCACATAGAGAGAAAGACAAAGTGAAAGACGAGTGGAGACTGTGTGTGTGGCGTTGAAAAAGAAAGCTTAGGTACCGAGTGATACCAGAGAACAGTAGAGACGTGAGAGATAATGAAAACCGTGTAATGTATAATGATAGGGAGAGTGTGACACTTCTCAAGGGAGACGTCGAGAGACCATGTTTGCGAGGATAGGAGAAACATGAAGTGAGCGTGCGGGTGAGCTGGAGAAAAGAGAGTGATAGCTACCTGAAGGAGTATGCATGCGAGAGAGATGGGCGTGAAAGGAGTGAACGAAAAAGGGATTCAAATATTTGAATTCAAGATGATGATACATGTAATCCATACTCGCCAAAATTGATCTATCAAACATGCTTACTCATATGAATTCACGCACATCTATGTTATTTAATATGTAGATATTACTGATCCATACATTTTAGTAGAACATAATTTGGTTAATTTTTTTTCAAATTCAACCTTAAGATTTCGAGATCGTTGTATTTGTAAATCATATTATACATATAAAGGAGCAGAATTCTTTGTTGTGCTTTTGAAAGTATATATAAAAAAACGATGTATATAGAATGTAATTCCAATTGAAAAAGGATCCCGCCCGAAAAAAATAGAATACAAACGAGATTCGAATTGAGTTGGCATGGTAAACGTGCACTCTGCAAAATTTGAACGAAGCGGGGAAAGTCGTAGTAACCGCCCGAAACCAAAATCTGCGAGATGGAAATTACTACTGCCTATCCCTGCCACGCAAAGCCTATCTGCTGGATTTCTATAGGTTTCCATAGGGGTAGGTTTGTAATTTCACCCAAACGTGACGTAACCGCCTCTCACCCGGATTCATACACGGTGGGCGCCAAAACACAGTGTGTCCTCGGCCAAAATCGACTCCCTCCCCGATTCATATTCATACACGGTGGGCGCCAAAACAAACTCTAAATCGGCAAATGTTCGATTGTATGCGAGATTACCGTCCTATCCTCAACCGACTAATGTTCTTTGTGATGTAGTAGAAATTTGAAACGGGGCTAAGTTTGTAAATCTCCTCGCATTTGAGACAAGCGCCCGGAATACATGGTTCCCCCTTCCTCTCTACCTCCCTTTTCCCCATTCGTACTCCGTGGGCGCCAAAACACCCTCTCCACCCCACCCTCCTCCGTCCGCCGCCGTCCACCACCCCATCCACTGCCGTCCTCCTCCACCATGCCGAAGCTGATACCCCGACGCCGCCGTCCATTACAAGATATCGACCTCTCTCATCCACGCCTTCGGACCGGGATCCTTGCATCCCGTCTTCTCGCTTCATCCCCGCCGTCTTCCACCTTGCCGGCGCCACTCCTACGACCGTCTCGTCCACCGCGCCCTGCCGCCACCATCTACCCTCCTAGATCTGCTTCCACGCCGTCGACAGCCATCGCCATCAAGCAGCACCAAATCAAATTCTCGTGAGATCGTGACAGCGCCGCACTGAGAGGCGGTACTCTTCCGTATTCCGCTTCAACTTATTTATCGCAGCAAGAAAACAGATCGCCACCGCTTTTACTCGATTTCTTGTCTTGGTTGTGAAGTTGCCTTTGTCCGGTTTGCACCTTCAGATCCGCCATGGCACGCTCAACACTATACTCCCAATGCTTATGGTTTTCCCTTTTATATTCCACTCTAGTTAAATCACGATGACTAAATTTCAAAATTGGGTCATCGATTTTTCAGAGCTCACGGAGTTCACCGGTGCGATCGAAGGGGCTCGGTGGTTGTGGGGCCTCGCCAACAAGAAAACTTCGACCACGGGTGGGGGTGGGGGTGGCGGAGGAACACAGCGGTGGGGGCGGTGGTCCGGCGGCGGCCGTCTTGATCTCATGTGTATGGGAAGATTCAGAGACGAGGAAGAAGAAGGGTTAGGAGACGCAGGATCTTCATCCAACCACCTGAAATGGTCGAGAGACAGCTGGGAGTTGCATTAATGCGCTCTGGTTCGTCATGTGTGGGCACTGCGCAACCAACATTTTATTATCCAAAATCTGCTTGCTCTTCTTTACCATGTTCCTCTTCCGTTCTTCTTTAATATGTATTTCTCCTTTCCTAAATACAAGCCTTTGTATAGATTCCACCATGGACTACATATGGAGAAAAATGAGTGAATCTACACTCTAAAATGTATCTGGATACATCTGTATGTGATCCATAGTGGAAATCTCTACCAAGACTTATATTTTGGAACGGAGGGAGTATGATAGTAGTACAGTATGTTCCTTATACTGAAGATAGCAGGGACCTTTGCAGTTTAGAGGTCTATACGGTCGGTTGTGATGGACACTTTGAGCCTCTTTGATTCGTAGGATCTTGTAAACATAGGAATAGGATTTGTAGTGGCCTGCCCACTTGAATCCTATAAGAATAGCAAGGAAATGCGAGGAGCTGTGTCGCCTTTGAGAGTTACACTGATATTAACAGTACCGCACCTTCACTTGAAGAGAGCTGGTATCCGAAGCCTTTCTAGCCATACCTGCAATACTAGCACATATATTCCAGCAAGTTCCACTTTGCTGATTTTACTCTGATGCTTAAGGTTTTCCCGTTATATCTACACTATGATCTGTGTAGCTGCTTTGTGTCGCACTAGCAGCAGTCCACTCTTGAAGCTAAACACTGCAATAACTTACAAAATTGGCACCAAGGCATTGCCATTCTGCATGCAATGAAACTCATACGGTCCCCACCTGTTGATTCTTGTTCAGAATATGATCCTAATGACTATTCTATCCTCGAGGAGTCAAAGGCAGATGGCCTGTCCTGTTCACCCATCAAGGTGCCTATTCTAATTTGGCAATGTTTTATTGATTGCGGGTATCTTGCATATGTTGTCTTGCATTTCTTCTACTTTGTTGCACCGCCATCTGCTTAGTTTACTCATCATATATTTCGAGATGCCATGCCCATCCATTATCAATACATATTCCATCTGACATCATACCATCTTTTTTCACTCAAATGCTGTTCTTGTGCATCAGACATCAAAAAGGAAGAGGGTGATTGCCGAACCTGAAGGAGCACCAGCAAAGTCCTTGAAAACGTGGTGGTGCCGGAGAAATCAGACAACACCCCACTTATATTGGCTGTACAACCAGTGAAACAAAACGTAGGACCGACTCCGGCAGACTGTACCCATACTTCACTGGCCACACCACTAGCCCCACCACATAGGACCTGCACTCCAGCAAAAGGTATACCGATTTCATTTGCCATAGCACCAGCTGTACCACGTAAAATCCCACTCCAGAAAAAAGTACAAAGAAGTCCACCGTCAAGACCTATCCCAATCGCAGAGACGGCCAATTCATGCAGATTGGAACCCCATTCCATTTATTCCCAGTTTAAAAGACAATGCTTTCAATGTTTTTAGGGACTACGTGCATATATTCCCATCATGGGAAGATTATAGTGAAGACAAACACCATTTTCACATCTTCCTGTGCAACTTACGTATAAGTGCTATTATTCATGGTTATTATTTTCCTGTTTTCTGCTGATTGAACACATCAATGATTTACATTACATTGTTGTAACTAGGCGAGGGTCAATCTGGATAGTCATGACGAGCAAAGCTTGCTTGTGCTTTTTCAAGGAAGCATTGCAGCAGATGTTGGTGTTACCGAGGAAATCACACTTTGATGGCAAGTCTATAAACGAATTTCGGTGAAGTCTCCCATGCTATATTTAGAAGACATTGAATGGAAAAACCTTGTTATGCACTAGTCTCGCTCCGAGGATGAGGTAATCTATGAAATCACATGAAAATTTGAACTTCTACTTTTCCGCATGTGCCTTACGGATCTTTTTGCGTGAAATGTGCTCAAGAAGAATTCTGGTTTGAAAAGAAACGACAGATATCGCAAATATGCTGCCCGCTGCTTTGCTCTTGTTAGTACCTGTTGTCCTGTATCATCGTACTTGCATACATACCTGGTTCATTATATGACAGCAGATGCATGATAGCTTGCTTATCAATTGTTCGCCCAAATTATCTCGATCTGTATGAATGGTTACATTAGTGTAGAATATATCCAATGCCAATGTTTTTTTAGCTCTGCATTGTTCTTGTAAGTACATGATGTCCTTTATCAGTGTACTTATAATGTCAGGTAGTTGTTCATGTACCATCACTCTGCAGCTTATTTTCTGTTGCCCTCCATTTTCTACACATCAGATCTATATTTACTCTTACCATAAGGTTGGTACTAAAGAAGTTTAGATGTGCATTGCTCTTGGCTGTACCTTTTGCATGTATCGCTTCACTTACATTTCTGGCTACTTGGTTATGTAGCATCACTCTTCATCTTATCTTAAATATTCTCCATTTTTTCGTATATTATCACATCTATATTTACTCTTAACAAAATGTAGAATAAAGGCAATACTTTTGAAGAAGATTCTGTGGGAAACTTCTTGAATTGCCCCCCCCGCCATCAGCATGGACAAGGCCTTTATAGAGCCTGTGTTCACCAGTAATGTAAGTTTGTCCATCTAAGCCTTCAAACTTTGTTGTATATATTTGGTTAGGCATGACTGCAACAGCTGTTTATTTTTGGTGTTTGCATCAAATTGCTTATTTAAAGTTTATTATGTAGTTCATAAACAAAAGTTTGTCCTTTCTCAATTTAAGTTTTTAGTTGTACAACCAAGTTCCTTCTTCATACCATGTAAATTAAACTATACAAGAGCAAGTGATCTTGTTTTGCACCGCATGTATGCTTCTCGTTCTTCATCCGTAATCCGATTGGTGTGGTGAACCTACCCACTACAAAGACAATGTCATATTCTGCAATGTCTTAACTATGAACAATGTCATATCATTCTACTATTATTTAAACCGTCTCTTTATTTGCCAATCTGAAATGGTATAAATTGACAACACACTAACCATTGGTACTTATGAGTTCTTGATCTCAGAATCCAGTTGTTGTCGTGAAGCTGCCAACTCCTTCACAATGTCATTTCCTGCCATGTCTTGACCTGAATTATACCATATTGTGTTAATGCAATTTTAAACTGTGTCACTTTATTCTTTAGTAAGAAATGTGATGAATTGTCAGCACTGATACTTTTATGTGCAAAACCTGTCATCATGCACTTGTTTATCTTTCAGAGTGAGGAAGATATAAGTGTTGAACAAGTGCAGTCTCATCATCTTGCTTTCACCGCTATGCCGCAGCTCCCAATAGGCTAACCTTTCTTGAACTCTATTGAAGTGATGTCGGTTTTGTATATTATTTTGTCGGCGTGTTTATTTGCATTGGTGGCGATCTTTGATGCCCGGTGTATGTAATGTCTTTGTCGCTTGTGCTTTATTATCATAGTGGCGAACTTTGATGCCCGGTGGATGTAATATGCCGTAATTACTTTATTGTATAGTCTAGGTTTTTCTTATTCACGATGCTGCAGTTATTTTATCAGATATATATCCTGTCTTCGCAGAACCGCCAAACCGTAAAATTACGGTACATAATCGTGCCATCATGCAATCACGATGTAGGTTGGGCACGAAGCGTGCGAAACAGCTCATGGGCCGGCAAAGAACCCGAAATGAACCCCGCCCATGATTGTGCGAATCAAATCACGGGCTTTTAACAGCCGAAATTGTCTCGGTCCTTGTTTGGCCCAATCGAGATATCGGTTGCCGGCGGTGCCGGATGCAAACCGCCGTAGTTAGGCCCAACTATATGACGGGCTTTTAACAGGCGAAATTAATATAGGGTCAAATGTTAAACGGGCCCTTAACATGCCAAAACTAATATTAGGCGAATTACTAAGTGGGCCTTTAGCAAGTGGGCCCAAAAGCATAGTGTCTAGTTGACGGGCGAATCGATATGGGCCATAATTGAGCCCAAAGCCTCTTAAAGGGTCGGACGATCTGGGCCATAATTTGGCCCGTAATGTGGTAGGCTTATAACGGGTCGGATCTCATATGGGCCACTTTTAGGTTCTAACATGGCAGGCCATTAATGGATCGATCAAATATGGGCCGACTTTGGCCCAAAACATGGCAGCCGATTAATGGGCCGCCTACTAGGGTCCTCAAAATCTTGTGGGCCTACAATTTGGGCCGCCCATTAATGTCGGCGAAATCTCGTGGGCCTTTAGCTGGGCCGGCCCATTATGATCCGCAAGAATCTTGTGGGCCTTTACCTGGGCCGGCCCATTATGGCCCGCAAAATCTTGTGGGCCTTTACCTGGGCCGGTCCATTATGGCCCGCAAAATCTCGTGGGCCTTTACTGGGCCGGCCCATTATGGTCCGCAAAATCTTGTGGGCCTTTAGCTGGGCCGGCCCATTATGGTCCGCAAAAACTTGTGGGCCTTTAGTTGGGCCGGCCAAATTAAACTTGATGGGCTGGTCCACGTGTCAACATATCATAGGCGCGTCTCGCCCATTGGATGAGTGACACCGTAATGCGACGCGGACCGACATCGTGTCTCCTCCAGCCAATGATGATTTTACACGTGGAAAATCCCCATTGGTCGGGCCGTTAACGGGTTATCGGATCCAAAACCCGACCCGATAGCTTAACGGCGTTCACATTACGGTGGATGCCACGCGTGTCGGTCACCCTTGACGAAAGCACTTCTGTGACGCGCGATTTATCGTCATGGAAATGGACACTTCCGTGATGATAATTTTGGTAATGTCATGGAACACTTCTACGACAGCACATGTATGACTATCTTGATTCTGCCATAAATTTGTCATGGATGTATATGCATGACAAAAAACGCGACCTACTGTGACAAACACGTATCATCACGAAAGTGTATTTTTTTGTAGTGGACGAAACTGTGTGCGATGCCATAATCGCAAACGTGGTGTAAAAAACCGTCAAAAAAGGTGCAAAACATTTGCGATGGAGGATGCATCAAAACGGTTTAGATTTTAGTTGCGTGTGCGATGCAGGGCATATGGTTCAACTCAATTAACTGTTTGCAATGAGGAGGAACAAAATAAACGGGCAGCCAGATGAAGGTGTGTGCGATGTACAGCATACGGTTCACTCGGATGAACTGTATGTGATTAGGCAACACAAAAGAAACGGTCAACCAGATCAGAGGTGTGTGCGATATACGGCATGCAGTTCACTCGGATGAACTGTTTGCGTTGAGACATGAGAACAGAAACGGTTCAAATGAACAGGATGTGTGTGATACGAGGCAAACAGGTCTATAATCGGAAACGTGTGCGAAGACCAATAACAACATAGACAATTACTGCTAACAAGCCGTGTGTGTTGTGAGCAAACGATTGCTGGTATACAATTGTGAGTAATTGATGAAAACATCACCGACGGGTTCCATTGTTTAGTCTGTGTGCAATGTGATTTTCTTTGTCCGCACAACATCTACGCTCTGTCTACAGAGCATAAACATATATACTTAAAAAGACAGCATTGCATAACCAAATTGAGCATACAATTACACAAGTGACTACACACATAACATTTCCACACACCAAAGTAAGCAATTACATGCATACTAAAGTAGGAGAAACGAGGATATAATCATCTACTTATTGTTGCGATGATGCTTGCCATTGCTCTGCTTCCTACCGGATCCTCGCCGTTTTGGGGAAGGAGGCACTTCCTCATGTCAACGATCCGCCTGTACATGACGTAGCTCGTGTATGCCTCCTTGGCCGCGTACACGACATGAGCTTTGTCGAGTTTCTCCATCCAAGCTGAGTGCCAGGCACGCTTGTCCTTGTTGCACAAATCCTTCATGCCTCTGTAGTAGGGGTCGATGATGGCCTTGGCGAGGTGAACCAGTGAGTCCTTCTCATGCTCCTTGCTGCCCCATATCTTGTATTGGCCCTGGATGTCGAAAAGATTCTGGCAGGCGATGCCCGAATTCTCAAGAAGCTTTACATCGTTGGTGATGTCCACTGCAGCGAACATGTAGTGGGGGATGTTGACAAATCTGGCGAAACGCTCGCAAGGCCTTGTGGCCAGGCAGTAGTGGTAGATGAGGACGTGGTGGCGCACGCACATCTGGGCGACGACGACCTTGGGACGAGACCCGACACGAGTGCGGGTGTACTCGAGGTTGAACTCGACCACCTTGTACTTCTCCTCGGCAAGCAACAGCTCCATGATGTGGATGGAGTGCTCCACCCAGACCGGGTCATTGGGGTACACCACCGAGAGGTCCATGAACCTTCTGTGGGTGTCCACCATGGCACGCACGGTGAACTGCTGCTCGTCGTCGGCAGCCACTCGGAGCGCCATTGGAGCCGAGCAGGATACCCTCTAAGAATTTCTCGTGGTGGGTGTGCTTCTTGCAATGGTGGGGCGCGATCGAAAGGTTGAAGAGACACAAGGGTTAAATGGCCGCTGTAATAAATGGGGGCCGGCCGGCCTGTAATCATCATGTTTTGTCATGGTGTTCATAGCGGCGGATTCCAGTGCACGCTTGACAACACCGCACCGCACGCGTGGGCCTGAAGAGGCGCCAAATGTATCATCGGTGAGCCTGTTCCTACGCTGTTTACCGCGCAAGCTTCCCGCCCAGCTAGTTTGGCCACACGTCGGCTTGAAGAGGGACAAATCGTGGGCATTTATTAGCAAAAAGCTTTGTAAAAACGAAGTGTGTGGAATGACTTCGATCATAAGTTTAACCATGGGTGATGAGGTCAAAGTTACACAAAAGGGTGATGATGGACACTCGGGTGTGATAATTAATTCTGTGCTCTACAGTGCACACGGTGGAAGAAACCAACTGTGTGCAATAATGTCGAAGATCGCAGTCAAGTTAGCTATACAGATCATGTGCTGTGAGATCAACAAGGTAAACTGATTCGAGAATGGTTAATAAATTCTAAGACCATTGCATATTAAGGTCAAAATAGTGCTAGCAATATACGAGTCTCATACGATGCCATTTCAACAATTGTACCACAAAAGCTCGAAATGTTACAAGGTTCAAATTCCAGAGTTATATGGCTCAAATTCGAAGATTGCAAGGTTCAAACTGATATTAGAAATGAAATTCAGCTCATTAGTTGCAAACGCTCGCGATGATCTGCTAAACATGGATGTCAGAGAGGTTCAAACTAATATCACCGCTTCTAAGTCTGGTTTCAAAACCTCACAATTTTTGCAAAGGGGTCAGCCACTGAGAAGTCATGTATGGGGTTGACATGATGACTTCCGATTACTCTGTCATCTGAAGTTACAAAATTAAATTCATCATTTTTGGAGCCTACTCCATTCTGCCGCAGGCACCGGTGCTGATCAACAAACCATTCATTTTTGCGAAATAAATGTAGGGCAAACCTCATTTCCTTCAGCACCCTTGCTCTGAGAACAAAGAACCTAGCGAATATAATCTCCGGTAAGGTCCCTCGGTAGAAGTTCAAAGTAATTTCTAAGAGATGCAGATCTAGGCATTCAACGTGATTGTTATATTGTATCACATTATCCACCACTGGGCCTAATCTTATCTGCAAAAGAACAAAACATGTTAGTGCCTACATGCAATTTTGAACATTACTACGGGCCTATTTGGTTTGCAAGATTTGTAAAATGCACTAACATGCCAACATGATTAACGTGGGAATTTGATTACATTCTAGAAAAATGTACCTTCTTCACAAGAGGTTGGAGTGGATGAAAAGTTCCCTAAGAAAACTAGTACAGATGAATCCAAAGGAGAAATGCTTATTGATTGTAACCATATGGATCAAGCAACCAATAAGGGGGGGGGCATGTATGTACTGAAATCCTCCAAAAGAACATTTAGAAATCATAGTACATTGTCATTATAAACTTGGAAAAAGGTGTCACAAATTGAACTCCCTTATGGTTAACATTTAATAGCTTCTCTAGGCACGGAAAGCATCTCAGGAAACTGACAACTTGCTCCAGGTTGGGGCCGATATATTCTAGTGCCAAGACCTTCACTGTGCGCAGTTTTGGGGTCAAGCTTGTCGGAATAATTTTCTGAATGACAGACGAACAAACATCTTCAAAATTAGAAATAATGTTAATTTGTAGAAGGAGAGGTAGAAGGCGGTTGTTGTACCTGAACGGGTGTGGATCCAATAACAAGTTCGGAGTATTTGTGAGACGAGTAGCCCACCACTATCAATTTCGGCGCAGAAATGACATTGATTCTTGTTGGACCTTCTTGATCAACTACAAGTAATCTCTCAAGTGCATGTGTGTCCTCAATGACCATACCGTGGTACACATCTTGTGATGTCTTCCTACCGCATCAAAGAACACACATAAATAGTCCGGAGAGTCATGGAGGTGATGTGGAAGGTACTCAACCCATTGATCGCCTGATGATGAAGGTACTTGAGTGCAGTACAGCCATGGAGCAGGCGCTCCATGTCAACATTTGAGAGGCAGATGGCGACGAGCTCGAGGTGCTTCCGTCACTGTAGAATAAGAGCGGGTGCGTCATTAAGGGGGATGGAAGTTCCCGAACTTGGCGACGCGCAGCGTGGGCGTGAGGCGGAGTGCGGACATTGGCAGCAAGTGCATATGCCCATCATCAAAAGTGAGCTCCTCGAGCTGATCTAGGCCAGGGGATCGGAACCAATCGTCAAGCTTGGCTTGGTCCTTGCCGTTGGAATGGACCCATTCTAAGGCCTTTGATTGGGCCAAGGTGACTGCCGAGGATCTTGGAGAACGCATCCAAGCTTTTGCGATAGCCATGGCAGAGCTCGTGGGTGTCGATGAGGTCGAGAGGGCTGGAGCTCCATAGGGGGCGCCACCACCGGGAAAGGACGGTTGTCCGCACCCCATATTTGATTGGGAGGAGGGAGATGATGACTCTCAACATATCATCGATGAGGTTGCTGATGAAGTCTAGGCCTGCTGGAGTCGCTTGTGTTTCTAGCTCACCCCACCTCCTCTTGTTGGCAGCCCCTTTCTCCACCTCCGGAGTCTCCTTGTCAGCGGCGCTTTCTGATAGAAATGGGAGTACAGGGAATATTTAATTAAAACAGGGCAATAGAAAAATGTGTTGGTAACTAGAAGTTATTAGGTAGGAATATAGTAAGAAAAAGGAATAACAATTGGTTGCTTAAATACTACACAATTCATTTGACATTGCTGGGTAAGTCAACATGCAGATAGTTGAAAAGAAAACTTACTTCAAACTAAGTCATCACGGCTGATTTTTTAGGGGAAGTAAGCAAATATCTCATGACCAAGCCCTTTTATGTGCAAAGGTGCAATTTTAGTGCCGACTTCAGTACATAAAACTTAGAAATTTCTTTCCAAAAGCCAGTGCCAAAATAGGAGTCACCACGTTCATCAAGTCTTACAGTAGCAACGATTGTAAATCCATGGTTTTTGTGCAGTATGACATCCGTGGAGCCTTGATCTATGTAAAGGGAAAAATTGTGCACTACATAATCTGTTGTATAGCAAGCGATGTGCTGCAGAAAATGGTAGGACTGTTAAAGAAAATATGGTAACATGCAAATATGGGCCCAAATTGAAAGAACTGTACATCAGTTGAAATCGAAGGACAAAAATCTATAATTAAACAGATAGGGTAAACATGATGTCATGGAAATATGAGAGTAATCGAAAGAACAATACATCATTAATTTGCCTAATATAGAAAGAAGAGGAGAAAAATAGCAATATTTAGAATATGTTCAGGAAAGTAGGCCATGCCAACCGATTTAGGGTGAGATTGAGCATACCGCGCGTCTCCTCAAGTTATCTGGTAAGGTGAGATGGAATCTCTGGCGGAGGTCGGAAAGTCCTGAAGTGTCGGTGCACCGTACATTCTATGAATGAAAGAAAACCCTCAAATCAGCTCGAATAAAAATGAATTCACGATGATTTCCATCGGGTGATTAAAGGAGGCAGATGAACTGGGATAAGTGATGAGATAATATCTCATTAAATTAGTTACCTTGTCGTCCATGAGAAAGAACCCTCACTACGGAAGATTCCCCAACCGAGCATAGCTGGGTCGACCGCGAGCAGCATCGAGAAAGTCGATGGCGATAGGCGGCAGCAAGCGGAAGTGGCGAAATGCAGTGGGCTTTGCCGGCAGCCTGGCGGCGACAGCAGGCATCGAGCTAAGTGTTTACCGCCGCGATAGGCGGTGCAATGGCATAGACACGGAGGATCTTGTGCAGGTGTGAATGCGGAACGTACCGGAGGGGTGGCAGGCGGGGTGAGGGTTTTTGTGACATGGGGATGGTGAGGGTTTTCTTTTTTTCTTTTTTGAATTGGGTGGTGAGGGTTTTCTGTCCCACAAAGAATTTTGGGGCGACGGTTTGCTAGAGCGAACCGTGTGTGATTGATGCAACAGGCAAAATGAAAGTCATTGCACACGGTTCCAATTTTGGGAACCGTGTGTGATTGACGTACTACCTCCGTCCTGGTTTATTGTTCCCCTTTGTAATTTTTACCAAATTTTGACCAAATATTTAACATACTCAAACATAGAAAATAAGCGTACACGTACATAAACATAGTTCAACCATAAGTACATAGTTCAACCATCATTAAGCACACTCAAGCGTACATAGTTCGATCCATCCCACATCTCATCTCACATGCCGGCACGATCCTGAAGCTTCTCCGGTATTTCATGGCGTCTGGCCCGCGCCACCCTGCGAGAATACTTCTACTTGAAGGAGCCAACGACCCGTCCTCTTGCATGTGCCAGAACACTTAGATACGTGTCATGAAGCTTCTGGTTGAAAAATGAGCATCCATAGCCGCCGTTCCAGGTCCTAATACGCCTGTTATGCATTCCCACATAAAGCTCCCTCAGGATTTGCCTCTTGTACCTCCTCTGGCCATCTTCATCCTCGTTGTCCACACCATTATACAACACCTATACAAATAGTAAAACAAAATTGGCATCAAATCAATGATTACATGCCATGAAGTATGATTAGGAATTTATGGCTATTTATTTATACATATCCAGAGATTATGGTTCGATTTTTAAGCAGAGTTGTCTATGTATAGATCAATCTTGAAGAAAATAATCGTCGGTGTTCTAGGAACGGGGGTCCCCAGACTAGCCTGCCTGCGGCCCACGGCGTGGCTATGATAGCAAGCTTGTACGACCCATCTTCATCAACAAGGCATTCGAGACCCTCAGGAGTGTTGGAGATATGCCCTAGAGGCAATCATGTATGATGATATTTCCTATGTGTTTATGAATAAAGATAGTCCTTGGACATTATCAATGATGTGTATCAGCAAGTACGTGACTTGTTTGTGGGACTATGCTTTGTATGATGACTGTCCTAAAAGGTCCCTAGTCGAAAGGGCTGTGTGGACGCGGGCATATGACACGGTCGATGGCTTGGTCTCACTAGCCATGGAGCATTGGATGCTAACCGGATAATATGGACTTGGAAAGGTCTGGTCGGATTCGACATAGTCGGATCCGAGTCGAGATAAGGTCCGAGTCGGAGAGACCCAACTATGATACGCAGCGATATGTCATCTGTGAGTCTCTAGTACAACATACATTCTATGTCCTAAGACCTGAGCTGACGCATGTACTCGAGATGGTGACAGACTTGCTTTGGGCCGACCAAACGCTACTCCGTGGACGGGTAGTTACAAAGGTAGGTTTCAGGTTTGTCCGGCCTCATGTCATGAGACATGGTCGAGCAAGATGGGATTTGCCCCTCCGATCAGGAGAGATATACTCTGAGCCCCTCGTGTGATCCGACCAGGATAAGCATGGCCATGCGACAAGGATTATGAGATATTCCGGATAGTGGTCGGTATCACTGGAACGAGAAAGAGTTCGGGCTAGCACAAGGACGACAGTCTCGCCTTGAGCCCGACAACATATATCGTGTGGCAAAGGGAACAAAAGTGTGACAAGTTGTACAGGTTCGCCTAACCAGCTTCATAGTCTGCTTGGTGGTCGGCACGCCTTGCTAGAGGCCGCTACCAACCGTTTAGGTCGGAGGTGATCCGAACTGTGACCAAGCCAACTTGAACCTAAGGGGTCGCGCGCTTAAGGGAAGGAACCTACGAGGTCGGTTCATAGGACACTGGTCGGATGTGATCCGAACTGGACTAGGAATGTGACCGAGTAGACTTTCGGCTTTAGGGTCCGTGCAAGGCCCAAGTGTTGAGCCCGCGACAGACGCCTATATAAAGTGGAGGTGCGGCACACTCATGCGGTTGATCGCTTCGTCGCTGCGACTAGATTTTGCATGTGTTGCGAATAGCCACCTCCAGTCGCCGCCGACTGTGTGATCGGACCTAGCAGTCCGCCGCACGGTGTTCCTCCTGCATGCGCGGATACCGTTAGAGGCGGTGCGCTTGTGCCGCTCCGGCGAACTTGTACGTGGGATCAGACGAATGGCTGTTCGAGGTAGATCCGACGAGGAGGAGACGATCCACGCGGACGCGCTGCCCCAACTCTTCTTCCGCTACACTCAAGATCGCTGGCTGCCTAGTGGTAATGATCTGTGATCCATCTCCCGTAGCATGTTCCTAGATGTTCTGCGCGTAGGAAAATTTTAATTTGCAGTCGACGCACCCTACCGTAGAACCCAACAGCGAGGGGCCAAGCCTCGCGAGGCGGACAACACAAGACCTCCTCGGGAGTGGCCTCACCAGGCTACCTCGCGAGAAGCGGAGATATCAAGGGAGGGCGAACCTCGCGAGGCTCTCGTGATGTGAGCCATGACGATCAAGATCAGGCAGGCGCCAGGCGGGCGCCAGCACGTGCAGCGTCCTTGTTGCCTCTTAGGTGCTAAGGAGGCAAGCGCAGGCGCAGAGTACAGAGGCATCAGGCAAAGGTTTCCATATCAGTGCAACAAGACCAAGACCAGCCGGACGGCAGGACGGAGGTCACCTTGGATCCCAAGACGGCGTCATCACCAGAGTCTTTTGCAGGCGAGGACATCTTTTGTCAGGATAAGTTGTACTAGCTGTCCCCTTTCAAATTGGCCGTTGTTGGCTCCCTTCCCGCTCTATATTTGGGGAGAGGACCAGGGCCTATATAAGTAGAAATAGCCACCACAATAGGGGCATCTGATCGAGAGCCAATCCTTAGCCACACACCGAACACAAGAACACCCCAACCTCAGGAGGCTATTCTTCCCCTTGTATTGTTCATCATCAGCCCAAGAGGCAATCCACCACCACCACACTGGAGTAGGGTATTACACCACAACGGTGGCCCGAAACAGTATAAATCTTGTGTCTTTGTGTTGCGAGTTAATCGAGTTCGTCTGCGAGATCTTAGCGAGCTAGGGCGTATATTGGTTGGGAGGAAATCTCCGCGTGCACCCCAGTGATCGAACCTTGAGGGTTTTGCCGGAACCCCAGATCCCACATTTGGCGCGCCAGGTAGGGGTGCGCCGTAGCTCCTCTCCGCCGACATACGCTCCGCTGCCACCGCACTTCACCCTCATGGCAGGCGCCCCACTACCGGCCCCAACGGCCGGTGTTGACGACGGGGCCACGGGGCTCCGAGCCCTGGCCCCCGCCCTGCGGCAGGTGCGATGGCCACCCAAGTTCAGGCCGGAAATGCCGCCGTGCTACGACGGCGCGGCGGACCCGTCAGTTTTCCCGCTAGCATACGAGGAGGCCATCCTCGAGGCCGGGGGCGACAACAAGGTCATGGCCAACTGGCTCCCCATGGCCCTCGCCGGTGAGCCACACGCCTGGCTGCTCAACCTCCCTGGTTCCACGGTGGCGTCCTGGGAGGAACTCCGCGACCTCTTCACTGCACGCTACGTGGTACCGGCGCACCACGCAGTCGCAGCCCTGCTGGGCGGCTCTCAAGAACCGCCTTCAGATCGCAATGTCAAGTCGTTCCTCCTCCAGATTGGTGCCGCTTCCAAGCGCTCGGGGGCTCTGCTGGGTTGGGCTGCGCTAGAGGCCGACCTCACCTTCGGCTCAGAAGACCACCCCGGCTCCACCGCCGGCTCGGGCATGCTCCCAATGCTCTGCATGCCCACCATCTGCAACATGGCTGTTACCAAGACCCTCATCGACGGCGCGCGCCGGGCCTCAACTTGTTTCTCCATGGAGGCCTTCAGCCTTCTTCATGTGCCTCTCGAGCTGCTCAAATTTCAGCAAGCCTTTCTCAGGAGTTGGTGGCGGCACCGCCCGCTCCCTAGGGCAGATCCGCCTCCCCGTCACCTTCTGCATGCGCGACAACTACCGCACTGAGCTGGTCGACTTCGACATCGCCCGCATCGGCCTCCCGTACAACACCATTCTCGGGTACCCAGCTCTGGCCCAGTTCATGGCGGCGACTCATCCGGCCTACAACCTCATGAAGATGCCCGGAAGCAAAGGCGTCCTCACTGTCAAGGGGGCCGCCAAGGAGGCCCTGGTAGCGCTCAAGCTCGCCCTCAAGTCCACTACGGCAGCGCAGCCTGCCGATGCGGGCGCCTCCGAGCCCAAGGGAGCCGCACCGACCAAGAAGAAGTAGTTGTTCGCACAAGACAAGGCGGAAACCAAGCAGGTGCGAGTCGATGAGGACGGGCCCTCAGGAGCCACCTTTACCATAGGTGCCAGCCTCGACCCAAGCCAAGCGGAAGCGTTGGTGAAGTTCTTGCGAGCGAACAAGGATATATTTGCGTGGGGGCCTGATCAGCTGGTGGGAGTCCCGAGAGAGGTGATTCAACATCATTTAAGGGTATGCCCCAGTGTACGCCCTGTGAAGCAGCGGGCGAGACGGCAGTCCATTGAGAAGCAGGCCTTCATCATCCAAGAGACCGCAAGCTGGAGGCGGCGGGTGCCATTCGCGAGGTTCGGTATCCTGAATGGCTGGCGAACCCCATCGTGGTGCCGAAGAAAGGCGGGAAGGAGCGAATGTGCGTCGACTTCACCAACCTTAACAAGGCCTGCAACCAAGATCCGTTCCCGCTCCCACGCATCGATTAGATCGTCGACTCCACCGCCGAGTGCGACCTCCTGTGCTTCCTGGATGCATTTTCAGGGTATCACCAGATCAAGATGACGGTAGAAGATGTGGAGAAGACAGCCTTCCCGACTTCGTGGTGTATCACACATGCATGCCCTTCTTGATTGCGCAATGCGGGTGCAACCTTTCAAATGATCGATGCATATCGCCTTTGGGGCGGCAGCTCGGGAGAAACACGGAGGCCTACGTCATGACGACATTGTGGTGAAGTCTCGGAAGGCAAGGACCTTGATTCAAGACCTGAGGAGACCTTTCATGAGCCTGCGCCTAAGTGAACTTGGCGGCTTAACCCGGAGAAGTGCGTGTTCGGTGTCCCTTCCGCAAGCTATTGGGTTTCCTCGTGTCCCACAGGGATCGAGGCGAACCTGAGAAGATCAAGGCCATCGAGGACATGAGCCCACCAGAGACCCTTAAGGAAATGCGGTAAGCTGGCTGGGCGGGTAATCATGCTGGGGGCGCTTCATCTCCAAGTTAGGAGAGCGCGCCCTACCCTTCTTCAAGCTGATGAAGAAGAAGGGCCCATTCGAGTGGACCCAGGAGGCCGACCAAGCTTTTCAAGACCTCAAGAGATACCTGACCAGCCCTTCGGTGATGGTGGCACCACGACCTCTCGAGCCCCTGGTACTCTACCTTGCCGCTACCCCGTACTCTGCTAGCGCAGCTCTGGTGGCGGTTCGAGAGGAGCACCAAGCCAAGGCGCATCACGCCAAGCTACAGCTGAAGCAATGCAAGATCAGGAAGGCGCCGCAAGAGCCTTAGCAACGTCAATAGAAGACCAAGCTCGACGGGACAATGTCACCAAGATTCCCGCAAGCAATCAGGCGTCAGGAGTTCCTCCACCCCAAGAGACGTCACAATCTCCACAAGACACGAGCCTCTACGGCGCGCCAGCCCTCGTCGAACACCCGGTGTATTTTGTCAGCACAGTGTTGCGGGACGCGAGGGCACGATATCCCATGCCACAGAAGCTCCTGCTCACGCTCTTGGTGGCCTCGCGCAAGCTACGACACTACTTCCAGGGCCACCCCATCAAGGTCGTCTCAGCCTACCCATTGGAGAGAGTGCTCAGGAGCTCTAATTCTGCCGAAAGGGTCGCTGAGTGGAACATCGAGTGTCAGTGTACTAGAGTAGGGGTACCCTAGTATCCCGTACTTGCAGCCGGACGATTCTGACACCCAGCTGCAAGGTTTGCCCTAAATCACCGCCAATATCCTCCGTGGCTCCTTTGGAGCCATTCAAGAACAAAGTATTTGATTGAGAAGACAAGGCCCGACAAGAGGAGCTTGTCGGGAAGGCCACTCTAGGCACGCAGAAGACAAGGCCCGCAAGAGGAGCTTGACGGAAGGCTCGAGCGCGAAAAAGCCTCCGGGCGCGACAAGGATTTGGTCAGCGGCAAGGCGCTTGCCGCTGACATGCAACTTCTCCGCTCTCGCTCCAGCTCACCCAATGACGTGGTCGCCATGGGGACCGTTCCATGCGCTGCTGTCGAGCGGGCCGCAGCCAGCGGAGAGCAGCGATAAGCGGCGCCGACAGCTCGCCATCGTGGCGAAGCGGAGGCGCACTGACGGTCTCTTTGTTACATCGCTTTGGGCGACAACGACGGGCATTTATTGCTTTTGTCCCTTGCCGTCAGAGTTAGGTATTTTGCACTGTACACTGTTCAAGTAGGTGTACCAACTCCTGTTTTTACATTTGTACCCCCGCCTATGTTTCCACCTATCGGAGACCCCTTGAGCATATAAAACGAGGCCCGAGTGCAACGTAGAAAGGATTCACAGGGTTCCGCAGGTTCGGCTGGTTCGGTTCATTCGACTGGCCATAGACACACTCAAGCTAGGTTTTGTAGCTCGCATTGCGCCCTAGCAAGAACACAATAGATCAAACAAGCAGCAGTAGGAGTTTTATCTCTCCGGAGAGCTCCGAAGCTGGGTAAACCGCTCGTGTGCCTCGCCTCGATCCGCTCTTCGTGCGATCTCCGCCCCTCCGAACCACAAGGGGCCTGCTCCGCCCGGCCCCATAGGTGTCCGTGGGTACGATCAGCCTCCCGACATCTCTGGCGCGCTGTAGGGCGTCGAGGCCGTGTGAATCTGATCCGGCGTTCACACGAGCAACGCCATCAACATCTTCCTCAACATGCCACCGAAGAAGAAGGCTTCGGCGGCAGCAGAGCCGTCTCTGCACTCCACCCTCACCACAAAGAAGCGGGTGGTGGGGGCAGATTGGCGGAGGAACGGTCGCCGACGAAGGTGCTCGCGACGTTGCCAAGTCCAAGGACAAGGCACCGCAAACCTCGGCGTCACGCGCATCCCCCGCGCCCATCTCGAGAGACGGGACCAACAACGCCATGGCGTTCACAACGCCATACGCTCGCTGGATCGAGACCCTCAAGACCAGCATGCGCCGCCAACATGCTTGCACGAGTGAGATACGGTCGCCCGGATGGGGCGCCGCTCCTTCTAACGTAGTTAGAAATCCGAGGTGTCCGCTCCTCGCACCGCTCTCCAATGCCACCCACTACTCCAGCCAGGCTCCTCGCAAGGGCTCGGCTGCTCCTCGTTCCTCCAACGGCCGACAAGGTCGACGAGTGGAGGGCCACTATCCGTAGCCTCATCAGCCTTTTGCTAACGGCGACGCTTCAAGGTAACCGACCCCATCGCTGCCGCGGCGAGACGACAAGGCACGAGCCGGTGGCGACGAGATCGTCGGAGGTGCAACCACCGCACTCTCTCCGCCAAGAAAGGCCAAGATCGCCAACCCAACGGATCCACCTCGACAATGACTCCATCAAGGCTGTCGGATCCGCGAAGCTCGCTTCGATCAGCGCCAAGTTCTTCATGAGCGACAACAAGAGGACGCCGAACTCGCATCGAGCGCCAAGAGAAGCGCGACGTCATCCGACAAGCTGCCTGGCCTTCGCTGACATGCACGCTACCGGAGGGGCTGGAAGCGACTTCTGTCGTGACGCGGTAGGTTGCCCTGCGTTCACCCGTGAGCTGCGGCAAGTCCAAAGGGGCCCAGCCGTAAAAACTTCAAACCAGACGTGCGAGAAGTATGATGGCAGGACGCATCCGTCGGAGTTCCTCAACATCTACACCATCGCGGTGCGAGCTGCGGGGGCAGACGCGACAAGATCCTCGCCAACTACTTCCCGCTGCGTGCTCAAGCCCAACGTCGAGATCTTGGCCATGCACTTGCCGGACAGCTCCATATCCTCTTGCAGATTCTGTGCCATCGGTTTGTCGGCGCCTTCACAAAGCGCCACAAACCTCATGGCCAAGAGAGTGACCTTCACCGCCGCCCGGAAGGAAGGAGAGTCCTTGCGCAGTTCATTCAGAGATTCAGCTGCAGTACTACAACATCCCAGACGTCCACCCTGCTGCGGTGATCAGCGCATTTCATCGTAATGTGCTTGGAACCGCAGGGATGAGGGAGGAGATGGCGATGTGCAAAGTCAAGGACGTCGATGAGCTGTACGCCTTGGCCGACAAGTGTGCATGCGCCGAGGAAGGAGGAGACTCTCGAGAGAATGCGTAGCAGGATCTCGATGTTGAGGACGCCGCCCGGCAAAGAAGGGCCGGGCGGCGAGGGAAACAAGAAGAAGAAGGCCAGAAGTGCTAGCGGTCGAGCAGTCCCAAGAACGGAGGCGGCGACAAGAACGCCAAGGCTGGTGGCTCCGGCAAGGAGGTTGCAGCGCCAACCACCAGTCGGTGGCGGCCGCCGACAAGCAGGACAGCTCCGGCAAGCAGTACTGCAAGATCCACCGCACCAAGGGCCACGACCTCCAGAGCTGCAAGAAGGTCGAGCAGCTTGTCGAATAGCAGAGAGCTGAGTACGAGCGGCGCGACAAGGAGAAGGCCCAGGAAGGTGCTGGGGGAGCAAGCAAGAACGCCCCGGCCGGGAGGACGCCTTGACAAAGCCAAGCAGCGGCAAGGAGATCGACCTCCCGCTGCCACGACAAGGATGAAGATGAGGATGACGACGAAGATATGGAAGACGCATTTACGCCGATGAGCGGGGAGTTTCAGAAAGCCACAGAGGTCCTTTGCGTTGACAGAGGTGCTTCCTCGCATACCTCCCACCGCCAACCTCAAGCAATGGATGCGGAGGTCAATGCAGCGGAACCATCCGTAGAGTCACGCGAAACCTCTGAAGTGGTCCAGACGCCTATCATTTTTGATATTGAGGACCACCCTGATCGCATAATCATGGGTCGGTGCTTGCCGATGTTGGTCTCACCAACCATCCGCAACCTCAAGGTCACAAAAATGTTAGTTGACGGCGGGGCCGGCTTGAATCTGATCTCCTCCGCGGTGCTCCAGAAGCTTCAAATCCCTGACAGCGAGCTCGAAGAGACCGGTACCTTCCAAGGAATCAATTCGGAAGGAGCAAGCCGAAGGGGAAGATTACGTTGCCAGTCACATTTGGCAGCAAGCTGAACTTCAGGACTGAGAGGGTTACGTTTGACGTCGCCGATTTCCCATTGCCTTACAATGGGATACTTGGCAAATCGACACTCGCCAAGTTCATGGCAGCCTCTCACTACGCTTACAACCTCATCAAGATGCCAGCCCGATAAGCTTCATCTCCGCCCACGGCGACAAGAAGGATGCCCTTATCTGTGCCGACAAGATCTACCGGGATGCAGCAGCCGCGACATAGACTGCCCAACACTTGTCACCGAAGCTCCCCGGGAAGAAGACCAAGTCCAAGTCCCAAGGGCTCGATGCTCACTCCGGCAAGCGCACCTCTTCGAGTGCTGCGCTACCGCCGAGGACGCACCATCGAGCTCCACCGGCAAGTGCAAGAAGATGGTGGCTCCGCCAAGACCAAGAAGGTGCTCACAGGAGGACGGCACTGTGGTACCTTCACCATCGGTGCCTCTCTCAACCCTAAATAGGAAGGCGGCGCTGCTGTTTCTCCTCATGGCGAATGTCGACGTGTTTGCATGGCAACCGTCCTGATATCCCGGTGTTCCTGTGAGTGATTGAGCACCGCTGGCCGCTTTGTCCTCATCGCGCGGCCCGTCAAGCAAAAAGTCAGGAAGCAAGCGGTGAGCGCCAAGAATTCATAGCGTAAGAGATCAAGAAACCGGAAGCAGCAGGCCTTGTCGAGGAGTGCTCATCCCACGTGGTTGGCCAATCTCGTAGTCGTCGCATAAAGCAAATGGGAAATGGAGACTTTGTATTGACTTCACGGATGTTAATAAAGCTTGACCCAAAGACCCATTTCCCTTGCCGCGCATCGACCATATTGTTGACTCCACGGTTGGATGTGATTTGCTTTCGTTTCTTGATGCATACTCAGGATACCATCAGATCTTCATGGCTGAAGAAGGTGAAGAGAAGACCGCATTCATCACACCATGTGGCACATACTGTTTCATACGGATGCCTTTCGGTTTGAAGAATGCTGGTTCAACATTTGCAAGGGTAGTCCATGACGCTTTTGAGCCGCATGAGATGCACGTAAATGTAGAAGCCTACATGGATCACATAGTGGTCAAAAGCAAGGACAAAGCAACTCTTGTTCAAGATTTGGACGAGACCTTTGCAAATCTGCGCCAAGATCAACCTCAAGCTCAACCCCGAGAAGTGCGTGTTTGGAGTCCCTTCCGCAAGCTTCTCCGGGTTCTTCGTGTCATCTCGTGAGGATCAAGCTAATCCCGACAAGATCAAGGCCATTGAGCAGATTGAAGCACCAAGGCGCGTCAAGGATGTACGAAGACTTGCCGGTTGCGTGGCTGCTCTCAGCAGGTTTATTTCTAGGTCTGCTGAGCCCGCCCTACCGTTTTTCAAGATTTTGAAAAAGGCAGGTCCAAAGAAATGGACTCGAAGTGGAGGCTGCGCTGCAGACTTGAAGAGATACATCCTCCACTCCAACACTTGTCGCACCTAAGCCACAAGAGAAGTTGCTGCTATATATAGCGGCAACCAATCAAGTGGTTAGTGCCGCGTTAGTGGCGGAGAGGGAGGCGGACGATGAGCCAGCAACCACGGCAAGCACATCCAGCGACAAGCAAGGGGCTTCGCCGACAAGCTCTGGTCCCGACAAGGACGAATCCGCGCAGACACATGACCAGATACAGAAAAGGATGGTGCAGCGCCCAGTCTACTTTGTCGATTCCCTCCCGCAGGGGGGCTAGGTCAAGGTACTCTGGTGTGCAAAAATTGCTTTTCGGCCTCCTCATGGCCTCGAGAAAGCTGCGCCATTAGTTCCAAGCACATGAGATCACAGCTTGTCACTCGCTTTCACCGAAGAGGATACTGCAGAATCCGTGGCACGGTGCGTGATTGTCGAGTGGGCACTTTGGAGCTGTCAAGCTTTGGTCTTAAGTTTGAAAGCACATCAACTATCCAGCGAGCGTTGGCGTAATTCATAGCGTAATGGGACGCCAACACCGTATGAAGAGATTAGGAGACGAGCATTCCCGTCAAAGAAGCAAGCAAAGAGTGGCTCATGTACTTTGATGGTGCCTTCTGTTTGCAAGGCGCCCGGTGCCGGCGTGCGCTTATCGCACTCCACCGGAGAGCACCTCAAGTCGTCGCCCGTATGCACTTTCCCAAGGAGCAAGCGACAAACAATGCTACACAGAGTACTGAAGGTTTGCTTGCCGGTCTCGTGGATCGCCGTGGACCTTGGGATCAAAAAGCTTATTGTCAGGGGTGACTCGCAACTCGTCATCCGCCAAGTCAACAAAGATTACCAGAGTCCGTTGATGGAAGCCTACGTGGATGAAGTGAGGAAGCTGGAAGAGCACTTTGACGGCCTGCAAATGGAACATGTTCCAAGAGCTCGTAATGATATTGCCGACGGCTTTGTCAAAGTGCTTGGCCGCGCTAAGTTACCTGTGGAACCAGGGATTTTTCGTGCTCAAGCCGACTCAGCCTACCGTAACACCATCAACCGGACAGAGCAAGAAGAGGAAGTTGGCCTCTGGTGACTACTTTCCAGAGAGCTTCCCGCCGTTGCTGCAAAGGTCCCCAAGATCAACACCAACAGTCTTTGAGGAGCAATCTGCTCGGCTGCACTTGACCCGAGGTTTGTTTCATGAAGCAGACGCTCCCGACAAGTCTTGCTCCGGCAAGAGCTTGTCGGGAGCATCTAGCTCGGCAGGCCGCAGGCTCTGCCGTGAGAAGTCGATGTTCCCGCAGCGTACAGATGTGCCTTTAGTCCTTGTTGTCGAGCCGCAAGCTCCAAAGCATGGTAACAGCAGATTGTCCATTTCCTTCAGACAGGAGAACTTCCGAAGAGCAAGAAGAAGCGGAAAGAGTAGCCCGGCAGTCAAGTATGTACCAGCTTGTCGACAGATACCGCATGTAAGAAGACTCAACGGTGTGAAATTGAAGTGTATTCCTGTGGAAGATGGATGTAAGCTGTTGGCAGAGATACATGGTGGCATATGTGGTCACCACATTGGCGTAAGAGCCCTTGCCGCAAAGCTTTCCGGCAAGGTTTCTTCCGCCGGCTTGACCCTCCGAGGATGCAATCGCACAAGTAACCAAGTGAAGCGTGCGGTTCCATTCCAAACAGATACACCAGCCGGCTCAAGCTCTCCAGACGATCCCTTTATCCCCGCCATTTTCGGTCCGGGGTTTCCGACATCTCGGCCCCTTCCCCGAAGTTGTCGGGGCTTTGAGTACTTGTACGTCGCCATCGACAAGTTCACAAAGTGGCCGGAAGTGGAAGCAAAGGAGGAAGGTGACAACAAATCGGCTAGTCAAGTTCTTCAGTCGATTGTTTGCCGCTTCGAATCCCTAACAGGATCATCACCGACAACGGCACACAATTCTACGAGTCGCACCTTCATGCGAGACGCCCAAGACCTTGGCGCCAAGGTCTGCTTTGCTTCGCTGCTCACCCGAGAAGCTACGGTCACAGAGATGGCAACGCTGAAGTGCTGCAGCGGGCTCAAGACCAGAACTTTTCGACAGTCGCACAAGTCTGGAAGAAATCGATCGAGGAGTCGAGCTGCGGTGGTTCTTTGGTCGATCAGGGCGACGCCAAATCGAGCCACACCGCCAGACACCCTTGCTCTAGTCTATGGAGCAGAGGCAGTTCTCCCCACGGAACTCAGATACGGATCGCCTCGAGTGCTCGCTTATGATGAGCTTGAGCAAGAGCAGCTGCGACAAGATGACGCGCTGCTTCCTCGAGGAGGACCGCCTTCAGTCACGCCAGGCGAGCCGCCGCTACCAGCAAGCTGCGCCGCTACCATAGCCGCAGGGTTAATGCCGTAAGTCTCGAGGAAGGTGACCTTGTTCTTGGCGCGTTCAGTCCGCCAAGAATTCAAACAAGTTGGACGCCGAAGCGGGAAGGCCCTTATCGGGTGAAACGAGTCACTAGGCTCGGGCGCTGTCCGCCTTTGAGACCGAAGATGGCATTCCGTGAGCAACTCCTGGAACATTGAACATCTTCGTAAGTTTTACCCATAGGGCGGGTTGTCGGAACCCGCTCCGCAACCACCTTTTGTACAAGTCTTGCCGCTTGCATGTAATCCTTTGTACAAAGCCGGGCAGCAGACCCCTGCATCAAGAAGCTTCACGTGTTAGCGCACAGCTTGTCAAATTCATGCTTTCATCATTTTATTGCATGTTTTGGCTAACACTTTGTGCAAGAACCACACCCGATAGCAGAATCGAGCCGCTTAGGCTCCATAACGTTATTTCCTCTTCTTTTCTTTTTCTCAAAGAAAGGGAGGCTCCTCGCGCACAAGTTAACCAGGGGGAAGGAGGAGATAATACTATGGACCAAAGCGCCGAGGAAGTTTCACCTCATCGGGAAGCAAGAAATGTAAAAGCTAAGTTGCCAAAGTTTGAGCAATCAATTTTTAAATTTTCAAGTTATCTTCCTCGAACGATAGTACTTTGTATGGAAAACTCTGTATGAGAGGAACCAACTTCGCCCGGCTGGTCGCGCCTTACTTTTGTTTCGAGTCCGCTCAACAACTTAAGTGAGCTGCGGTTAGTCGCGACAAGGTTGTTTGTCGGAGGCGGCATCGCCAAAGAAGCCGACGTTCAGCCGCACTCATGGCAAAAGTGCCCGCGACCGACAAGTCCCCAAATGCGTAAGGCGTAAACGCATACAAAGGAAGGAATCAAGTAGAGGAAATAACATTGCATTGATCGTTCACCTAAGATAGAGTATATTACAGAATAACTTGTCGCTGATCTAACAAAGTTTTCTAAACATGATCAAAGCAGCTGACAAGGGAAAGATAAGGTTGGCGGCCTAGTCTACGCCGGGTCGCCTCGATCCGCTTGATCTTGTTCACCTTGTCCACAATGGGTGTGACAAGGGCTTTGAAACTCCTCCACGTTGGCTTCGGGCGGCAAGGATCTGAGGGACGCCGTTAAGGTTGAGGCCCGGGTTGCGGAAGGCCACCTTCATCAACACCTTCTCGAGGGCCTGCACAGACCTGGCGTGATTCCTCGCCAGCTGCTTGGGACCTCTTCTCGGAGGCGGCTGGAGGCCCGTCGCCACGCCTTTGAAGAATAAGCTGAGCTTGGCGCTGGGTTGGAGATGCTCGTCGGAGGAATGCGCATGGTCCGCCATCCCCAGCTCCATCAGCTACGTTGTGGATGTCGGCGGCGGTGTCCACAAGACCTTCGGTCCAGTGCTCCACGCTCTCCCTCAAGGTGTTCTCGACGGAGATGCGGCATTCGCCCGGCCCAGCTCCTCCTTGGCCTTGATCGCCTCCAACAAGCCCACCTCCCGCTCTCTGGCGCCATCCAACGTCTGCGTCAAAGTGGTCAGCTTCAGCTCAAGATCCACCTTGGAATCCTTGGCGGCGTCGAGCTCCTTGGCCCTGTCAGCGAGATGGCTCTGCAGCTTGCCAAGGGTGTAGGCGTCCTTCTCGCGCTCACGCTTGAGCACGGCAAGCTCTTCGCCGCTCTTCCTGAGGGTGGCCTCCAGCTGTGCCACCTTTCGCCTTGACTCCTCCTTGGCGGCCTCGGCTGCAGCGGCAGCCCCTTCGCTTCTGAAGCGCCCCCGCCAAGCGAGTCCCCGCTACTGCAAGATCTTCTTCATGGCTGTCCAGTTGACCTTCCGCTGCGCCCCATTTCGCTTTCTAGCAATGAGCTTCTCGGCAGCCAACTCCTGCTCCTCATCAGCCGCGGCCTTCTCAAGGATGAAGGCCATGCGCTCTTCTGCGAGTTGCCCCCGCGCTTCCGCCACGTCGCGGAGGGCTTCTTTGTTGGCGCTCCGGAGCTCCTCGGCGCGCTTCTCCATATCCGCCTCCGCCCTCGCGACAAAGGGCTTCCCGGGTCTCTAACCCAGCCTGCCGGTGCGGTAGAGCGGCAGCAACTTCTTGGCAAATTGCTCCTCCTCGAACTTCGCCACTTGCTTTGCTTGGCGCGTCCACCAGCGTCGGCCAAGCGGAGGCGAAATGGCTCGCCGTCGAAGGTCTCGCCCTCGACCGGGCGCCACAGAGCTCGGCTCCCGGGAGCTTGATGAAGACGCCGCCGGGCCTTGGTAGGCACTGGCTGGGGCTCCTCGGAGCGAACGCAGCTGCCCAGCGGGGAGTCGGCTGTCGGTGTGGCGCTTGCCGCTCCTGCGCCTCGGGGCGTCCAAGATCGACCGCCTCGACCCTCGCCGGCCTGCGTCGGCAGCCTCGGTGAACCTCCTCCTCGCCAGGCTCTTCGTCGGGCGACCTCTTCCTCCACGATGACGACCTCTTCTTCTTTGACGGCGGCCCGTCGGTGTTGCCGCGTTCCTCCTCGCCCGGCGGCCTCGACCTCCATCGGTCTGCGTCGAACGAAGAAGGGTCGATTAGCGAGATGTTCAAAAGAGAAACAAAAGAAAGCAAGCCCAAGAGAGATTTTCGCGTAAGGGAATTACACTGGCAACGGATCCGCAGCCATGGCCTCGACCCTTTGGAGGTCCTTTGGCACTGCCCCTTCTTGGGGTGGCCTCCCTTGCCGGGGTGGCCTCCCTTGTCGGAGGGAGGTCCCTTGCCGGGGAGTTCTCCCTTGGCGGCGTAGTGGCAGCGGGAAGGATCTCGGAGGCGGCTTCCGAGCCCTCCTGATGAGGTTGCTCCGCTCCTACGTAAGCACACAGTCAGATATCAACAATGAAGGAGCACCCCTGCACACCTAATAGTAAGAAGAAAGCGCACACTTACTAAGAAATTTTGTCTTTGGGGGCTGCTCTGAGGGAAGGGTTGCTTAGGAGTCCAAAGCAAGGCGGTCTCGAGGCAACGTCCCCTATGCGCATACAGAGAATCGTCCTCAACGGCGACCGTCGGGATCTTGGCCCTCTTCGCCGCCTTCTGGGCCAGCGTCTGAAAAGGAAAGAGTCCGAGAATAAGCAAATCAGATTCAAGATGAAGCAATAAAAATTGAAGAAATACAAGCACAATCTTGAGAAGCTTACTCTTCGCCTTCCTCCTCGGGCTGGCGCGGAGAAGTCAAACTCAGCCCGCCCCGGTGCGATGAGGCGGGGAGTGGGCTCGTGGCCGCTTAAGCGGCGCCGGCGTCGGCGGCTCGAGAAGATTCCGCCCCAGCTTGTCGCTGCAGTTTGCGGCGCTCCCATGCAACCTCGCTTGCAGCGGTGGAGCGCTGGCGTCAGCGCCTTGTGCTTGTGGGCGGTCTGCCGCCCGACTTCGTCTCCAACCCTGCGGAGGCGCCTCTCGGCGTGAGCCGGGCTCACCGGGCGGCAAAGTCGCTTAGCGGTGGGGAAGAAGCGCCCTCGGCGGGTCCACTCGACCGCCTCGGGCTCGACAAGCTCGTCCTCCTCGCCGCGACCTCCCTCGCTCGACAGAGCTTACGCCTTGGCCGCGTCCGCCTCCTCCACGGTGAACCCGAAGGCTCCAGTGGCGGCCAGCTGCTGCCGCCTCCTCCACCTGGTGGCAATCCGCGCCATCTCCTGGTCGGTGGTGTCTCGGTGAGCCTCTTACGTTCGCTTCGGGCGGATCGGCACCTCTTGCAAATCGTCGAAGAATTGCTGCCACGACCTCGTCGGGGCTCCTGCCAGGTCGGGGCGATCCCGTGGGAAGTCGCGCAGTGGCATCATGGCGCTTGATGCGGTCGAGCCGAAGTTGTTGCACAATGGGGCGACCCCGCGGCAACCTTTGAATCCACTCTGGATGTTCGGGGTCGTTCTTGAACAGCTCAAGCAGCACAATCCAGCTCCATGACGGTGAAGTTCCAATTCAGGCCCGGGACGCAGCCTCATGATGTCCGCCGCATTCAGAACTCCCAAGCAGGCCTCCTCCTTTCACTGCAAAGGGAAGCGTCTGGCGGCAAATGAAATCTGCGCCAACTGCTCCCTCTTGTCATCAACCGGCAAGCACGAGAAGCGTGAGGTCAGTCCTTGCTATCTTGAGCCGCATCCTCCGAAGCGCCAAGTTACTCCAATCCTTGCCGCGCACACTATTGGGGTTTGGCGCCGCAGCGGTGAAGGGCTGTGGGTTCTCCTCTACGACCCAGCACCAGTTGGCTCTCCACTCCTCCCACTTGTTCGGAACTCCCCCTCTAGGTAGGCCTCTTTCTTGCCAATCCTAGAGACCAGGGCTATCCCTCCGCAAGTGGCTCTCCTCTCTCGACGCGAGGAACAAAGAAATGGCGGAAGAGTGCCACATTCGGGTGGACTCCGACAAAGTTTTCGCACAAATGTGCAGCAGCCATGGTCAAGATGGCGTTGGGGGTGAAATCAAGGAGGCGGAGGCTAAAGGTGTTCATTATGTCGCAAAAGAACTTGGAAAACGGCGGGCAAAGACCGCAATAGAAGAAAAGGGTGAAGAAAGGGTACCCTGTTGGGGCCAAATCAGCGGAGGAGGCGGAGCACCCTCGTCTTGCGGATGCGCCTGCAGGTCTCCAATAGACCAGAAAAAGGTGAAAGGCGTCCCGCAGCTCCCATGCGCCCGAGCTGCGAGGGAAGATGAAAGCTTGCTCCTTGCTTGCAGTAGCCGTGAGCCGCTGCGCCTCGGCCGACTTGGCGCCCTTCTCCTTATCGGCCTTGAAGCCATGGCGAGGCGGAGGAGGTCGGCGGCGGTGAGTGTGCTTGGCGCGTAAAGGGGAGCGGGCGCTGCTCTCTTCGCACCGGAGAAGAAGAAGAGGGAAGCGGTGGTGGTTTCTTGACAAGACAGCAATGGCAGGGGTGGTCGGCCTGCCTCTGTTTCCTCCGCTTATAAAGGGGAGGAGGGGGCGGACGTTCCGCTTATATCAATAAAGAACCCCCCCACGACCGCGCCCACGATCTCTCGCACGACGCCACGTCCGGTGCGTGCCGTTAGTGGGGATCGTGGTGGGTCCGGGGCGAGTTGCGACGTGGTCGAGGCCGCGTGCCGATGCCGATTACAGGCACAGCCCGACAAGCGCTTCGGCACCGTGTGCGGCCCGAGCCGAGGCTCACTGTCGGTGTACTAGAGTAGGGGTACCCTAGTATCCCGTGCTACGTGCCGCAGACGATTCTGACACCAGCGGCAAGGTTTGCCTCGTCACCGCCAATATCCTCCGTGGCTCCTTTGGAGTCATTCAAGAACAAAGTATTTGATTGAGAAGACAAGGCCCCGACAAGAGGAGCTTGTCGGGAAGGCCACTCCAGGCACGCAGAAGACAAGGCCCCGGCAAGAGGAGCTTGCCGGGAAGGCTCGGAGCGCGACAAGCCTCCGGGCGCGACAAGGATTCGGCCGCGGCATGCAACTTCTCTCCGTCTCCGCTCTAGCTCATCCAGCGGCGATCGCCATCATGGGACCGTTCCATGCGGCGTGTCGGCGGCCGTGCAGCCAGCCGGAGAGCAGCGATAAGCGGCTGACTGACAGGCTTCGCCATCGTGGCGGCGGAGGCGCTGACGGTCTCTGTTACACTGTTTGGCGACAACAGCGGGCATTTATTGCTTTTGTCCCTTGCCGTCGAGTTAGGTATTTTGCACGCGTACCTTTGTTCAAGTAGGTGTACCAACTCCTGTTTTTACATTTGTACCCCGCCTATGTTGCCACCAGCCGGAGACCCTTGAGCATATAAAAGGAGGCCCGAGTGCAGCGTGAGAAAGGGTTCGCGAGGTTCCTTGAGTTCTGGCTGGATTCGGTTCATTCGGTGGCCATAGACTAGACACACTCAAGCTAGGTTTTGTAGCTCGCATTGCTCCCTAGCAAGAACACAATAGATCAAACAAGCAGCAGTGGGAGTTTTATCTCTCGGAGAGGCTCGAATTGGGTAAACCGCTCGTGTGCCTCGCCTCGATCCGCTCTTCGTGCGATCTCCGCCCCCCTCCGAACCACAAGGGGCCTGCTCCGCCGGCCCCATAGGTGTCCGTGGGTATGATCAGCCTCCCCGACATCGAGCTGCAAGCATTCCAGTTGGAGTTCAGCACTACCAGGGTCATCAAGGGAGCCGCGCTCGCTGACCGGTCCACCTCACTAGGAAGCGAGGCGCCAGACGGTTGGGTCATGTATTTCGATGGCGCCTTTGCTCATCAGGGCGCGGGGGCTGGAGCAGTACTCATCTTGCCCACTCAGGACAAGCTCTACTACGCCGTGCAACTTTTCTTTCAGGAGGGCGAGAAGGTCTCCAACAACATCGCGGAATACGAGGGCCTCATAGCTGGCTTGAAGGCCGCGGCAGCCCTGGGGGTGAAGCGCCTTACCGTTAAGGGCGACTCGCAGCTCCTCGTCAACTTCTCCAACAAAGTATACGAGCCGAGGGACGAGCATATGGAGGCATACCTCGCGGAGGTGCGCAAGATGGAGAAGCAGTTCTTGGGCCTGGAGTTACAGCATGTGCCCCGGGGCACCAACAAGGAAGCTGATGACATCGCCAAGAGGGCATCCAATCGGCAGCCACAAGAGCCCGGCGTGTTTGAAGAACGGATCTTCAAGCCATCGGCGACACCACCAATTTCAAGCGCAGCTCAGCCTTGGGAGGAGCTCCCGCAGCCGCCTGCCACGGAGCCCCACCATGTGGCCAAACCTCAGGAGCTCGCCTACTCTTGGCGCTCGAGCCCCAGGAGGAATGCTGGACCAAGGAATTCAAGGAGTACCTGATGCAAGGGGCCTGCTGAGAAGGAGACGAGATGCAGGCGCGTGGCCCGGCAAGCCACGATTAATCGCATCCGTAGACGGTGAGTCTATATAGGAAGCGGCCAAATGACGTTACTCTGTGCTGCATTTCTAGGGACCAGGGGAAGGAGCTGCTAATTGACATACACGCTGGGGACTGCGGGCACCACTCGTCATCACGGACCCTTGTTGGCAAGGTATTCCGCAGTGGGTTCTACTAGCCCACTGCGCTCAACGATGCAGCTGAGCTGGTGAAGTCATGCGAAGCCTGCCAGTTCCATGCCAGGCAGATTCATCAGTCGGCTCAGGGCCTCCAGACCATCCCACTCACGTGGCCGTTCGCGGTCTGGGGGCTGGACATCTTGGGCCCGTTCCCTCGAGCGCCTGGGGGCTACCACTACCTCTGTCGACGTTCTGGGAATGGGGGTACCCAAACTTGCCTGCCTGCGGCCTGCGGCATGGCTCAAGGGGTGACCCAGCACGGCCCATCTTCATCAACACAAGCTCAAGACCCTCACGAGGGGCCAAGCCTCACGGGGCGGACGATAGGAAGCTTCCCCAGGCACGACCTCGTCAGGCTGGCTCGCGAGGAGGCGGAGAGATCAAGGCGGGGTACCTCACGAGGTCCCATGACGCAAGCCATGACGTCGAGGCGCCCGGTGACGCCCGGGCCAGGTGTCCTCGTTTCCCCTTTAGTGCAAGGGAGGCAAGCGCTTGAACCAAGAGTATCAAGTAAAGGCAACCATTTAAGAATAAGACCAAGACCAAGACCAGTGAGCGGCGGAAGGAGGTCATTGTGGAGCCCAAGCCGATCACCGTCAGGGCCTTTGGCAGGCGAGGACCGACTTTAGTCAGGATACGTGTACTAGATGTTCCCCTTCAAAATGGCCAATTGTTGGCGCCCTTCCCGCTCAATATTTGGGAAGAGGCCCAGGGCCTCTGCCTATAAATAGGTCTAGCCACCCACAGGGTAGAGGCATCTTAGAGAGAGAGAGAGAGAGAAGCGACTGAACTCCCCCTAGCAGTTCATCGCTTTGACGAGAAACAGAGACCCTCGCGGCTGTTCTTCCTTATCTTGTTCATCATTAGCCCACTGAGGCAATCCACCACACCACACCTTTGAGTAGGTATTACACGCAATGGTGGCCCGAACGAGTATAAACCTTGTGTCCCTAGTGTTTGCTCTTTGTGTAGTTTAGATCCTTGTGGCTGACGAGGTGTAGGTAGGTTGGAGGTGTGATCTCCGCGTGCACCCAGAGTTCGAACCTAGAGGGTCTCTTGAACTTGAAATCCGACATTTAGTGCGCCCGGTAGGGTGCACGAGAATCCGCCTTCCGCCGCCTGCTCTTGGCTGCCCTCGCGTCCCATGTCGGGGGCCTTCGTCGGGCCAGCATAGCGCCGGGCGCTCGCCGACTTCGTGTCGCCCAGACGACCCCCGTCGGCGGCCGCCTCCCGCCGTTCCCCATCGCCTGCCGTCAACGCGGCCACCGGCCCGGCGGGGAAAGAGCAGCAGGCGTCGTCCCACCATCCATCCGTGAGGCGAGACAGCCGCACCGCTACTCCTTCGCTCGCCCCAGCTGGTTCTTCGTCGCGGCGCTCCAGCGTGCCGCATGGAAGGCTCGAGCACGCTCGCCATGACAAAAGCGAGCTCCTACGCTACCGCCCCGTCGATGACATTTACGAGGAGTGGCTCGACCGCGTCGCCGATCTCGTCCGCGCCGCGGGGGGCTCCCCCGCGCCGTCCTTCTCACTGCACCGCGCCCGGCCTTGCGCGGGCGATGAAGCTCCGGGGGCGCCTCAGCCTCCCCTCAAGAAAAGCGCCTTGGCCCCAAAGGCGCGTGGCCTCAAGCGGAACCCCACTCCGTCCGGCACCAGCAACAAAGCGAGCTGCCAAGAGGTCCCTCGCCCCAAGCTGCCCGAGTGCTCCTGCACCGGCCCGTCATGACCGGCGCTCCTGTTGCAGCATGCCAAGACCCAGCGCTGCTCCGGCGGCGCCACGAGGACCCGCAGATCAAGCCCTCCATCACCAAAGGCCTCCCATTGCCATCGCAGGCTGCTGCGCCTTTCACCACCGAAGCCACGGCGTCGCATGGCCCGGCAAGTTCAAGCCGGACCTGCCTCCTTTTCTGGACACGGCTGACCTGCGGAGTTCCTCCAGCTCTGAGCTGGGCATCAAGCTGCCAGCGGGGGCGAGAAGGTCATGGCGAACTGGTTTCCCATGGCGCTCAGGGCGGTGCCGCTTTGGCTCTGAACACAGCTCACAGCACGATCTCCTCACTGGGGCAGATGCGCACCGCTTCATCGCCAACTTCCAAGGCACTCACGACCGGCCTCCGCCATGAGCGACATCGCCGCATCAAGCAACAGCCGGAGAGACCCTGCAAAAAGTACATCCAGCCTTCAACAACATACGCCTCAAGATTCCCAAGGTGACCGAGGAGGCCATCATCTCAGCCTTCTCCGACGGTGTGCGTGACATCAAGATGAAGGAGGAGCTGGCGATGCATGAAGACCTGTGCACATCCCTGGAGCTGTTCAACTTGGCGACCAAGTGAGCCAGGTCTGAGGAAGGACGCCTCTCCCTCCTCGAGCTGCCGGCTGCCGACCCAAAGGAGAAGAAGCCCAAGGTCAAGGACGTGAAGCGCAAGGGGGCTGCCGTGCTCGCGGCAGAACCAGACATCAAGCGAGGTAGGGATCAGCCCGAGTCTTCCAAGGGCAGCCGGTACTGCGTGTACCACGACCTCCACACCCACAACACCAACGAATGCCAAGAGCTCAGGGCCATACGAGAAGGGCGAATCGGTCGACGCCCGACCGTAGTGATCGAGGCAATGGCCGAGGAGGAGGAAGAAGCACATGACATTGGGAAGACCGTGGCCCTCGCCAAGGGTGGCGTGACCGACCTCGCGAGGACCGCTGGTAGGATCAGCCTCGCGAGGGAGGTTGGAGGGACCCGCCTCACGAGGGAGGCTGGAGGGATTAGCCTCGCGAGGATCGCCCACAAGGCAACGCATGCCTCCCTCCTCTGCTACCGCAGCCAAGGAGAAATGAAGAACATCATCAGGACGAGGGGGCTGAGGGCTTCTAGGAGCCGCGTGCAATCGCTTGCATCCTGGGAAGAGCTCAAGCCCCAGCCTCTCAGTGCATCTTCAAGCAGTTCGCCCGCGTAGTGAACGCAGTCCTCCCCAAGCTCGAAGCCACGCGCCCTCTTAGGTGGTCAGCATGCGCCATCACGTTCAGCTCAGCGGATCAGCTCAAGTGCGCAGCCACAGCCGGAGTCCTCCCGATGCTTTGTTCCCCAATCATCAACAACGTGCAAGTCACCAGGACCCTTATCGATGGCGGAGTAGGGCTCAATGTCCTGTCCGTCGAGACATTCAACAATCTCCAAGTGCCATACAATCGGCTTGACCAACCAAGCCTTTCTCCGAAGTCCTTTGATGGCTCCACGGTTCCGATTAGGCAGGCCCGCCTCCCTATCACCTTCGGAATGCGACAACTACCGCACCGAGCTCATTGACTTCGACGTCGCCCACATTACGCTGCCATACAATGCCATCCTTGGGTACCCAGCTGCAGCCAAATTCATGGCCGTGACTCATCCACGACTACAATGTCCTCAAGATGCCGAGAGCGGTGGAGTCATCACGGTGCCTTGTGAAAAAGAGAGCCTTGATGTGTTCTCTGGGCGTGCTTTCCAAAGCCGCATCAATTGAAGACCAGATCACGGGAGGCGGGAGGCCTCCCAGGCTGCTCCTAAGAAAGAAGAAGACATCGCTGGCCCGACCCCTCGGTGAGGCAGGCCCCTCGAGTCTGCACATTGTTCAGGCACCTCCTCTGTCGCATAGGAAGGCGCCCGGCGCCCTCCTCGAGAAACAAGGCTTGGGGGCTCTCTCACGGAGAGGCCACCGACTTTGCTTAGATCCACGAGGGCGCTCGGGCACCACTTGGGCGTGTTTCAGCGCGCGTTTCCCTCGAGGAAGGAGCAAGGCAAGGAGGGCGAATCCTCGGGGGTTAAATCGGCCAAGGCCATTCAGGAGCTGCGAGTCAAGAGTCATGAGTGGCAGCCGCCCGCTTACCACCGTGGCTCCCCATCCGAGGCCGAGGATGGTGGGCTGCTGGCCCGTCTGCATCGACATACCAGGCTCAAGCCCAGGCCGCCTCTAAGCGCCTCGCTGGCCCTCACGCAGCGAGTCTTTGTGAAGGTCCACCCGAGCTACGTTCGCATGCCTTACGGCTTGCCGAGCAACCGCCACGCCGCCAGCGCCTCATGAGGAGCATCTGGAGGCTCAAGTGGCAGGCGTTCCGTAGTCCTGGCGGAGATGGGGATGGTCCGCGAGCCACCAGCGCCTCAAAGCCTCCCGAGGCTCATGGGCACAGGGGCTCGTGAAGATCGGCTTCCGCATCACGCCATACGGCGTCCGCTTCTTGAGCATCCCTTCATCTTCAACATTATCGGGTGACATCCTTGAGTTTCATTTTCAGGCTGGGAGGCGCCCCCAGGCTGCATCTGTTGGCGTTCACAGGAGCAGGGGTACCCAGACTTGCTGCCCTATGACCTATGGCGTGGCTCAAAGGGTGGCCCGTCGGACCCATCTTCATCGGCTAAGCTCAAGACCCTCGGCATGGTGACGGACAGGAAGCTTCTCGAGCTGCAACCTCGTCAGGCTGGCTCGCGAGGCCGGAGAGATCAAGGCAGGTTACCTCACGAGGTGCCCATGGCGCAAGCCATGACGACCAAGAGGCGCCAAAGTGGCGCCAGCCCACGCAAGGTCCTCATTTCCTCTTTGGTGCAAAGGAGGCAAGCGCAGCGAGAGTATCAAGCAAAGGCAACCATTTCGTGCAACAAGACCAAGACCAACACAACAGCGGGGAAGGAGGTCATCGTGGAGCCCAAGCCGGCGTCATCGTCGAGAGCCTTTGGCGGCGAGGACCAACTTTAGTCAGGATAAGTGTACTAGATGTTCCCCTTCAAAATGGCCAATTGTTGGTGCCCTTCCCGCTCAATATGTGGGAAGAGGCTCAGGGCCGTTGCCTATAAATAGGACTAGCCACCCACAGGGTAGAGGGGGCCGGACTCTAGCACCGAGCTAGAGATCAAGCAATCTAGAGAGAGAGAGAGAGAGCGACCAAACTCCCCCTAGCAGTTCGTCGCACCGGCCAAGAACAGACCCTCGCAAGGCTGTTCTTCCTTGTACTGTTCATCATTAGCCCCTGAGGCAATCCACCACACCACACACTGGAGTAGGGTATTACACCACAATGGTGGCCCGAACCAGTTTAAACCTTGTGTTGCTCTTTGTGTAGTTTAGATCCTTGCAAGGCGACGAGGTGTAGGTAGGTAGGAGGTGAGTTCTCCGCGTGCACCCCAGAGTTCGAACCTAGAGGGTCTGCCGGAACCCGAAATCCGACATTTGGCGCGCTAGGTAGCGGTGCACCGGAATCCGTCTTCCGCCGCCCTGCTCTTCGCCGCCCCTCGCATCCATGTCAGACGCTCGTCGGGCCCGCGCCGAGCACCGGGCCGCTCTCGCCACTCGCGTCGCCCAGACGGCCCCAGTCGGTGGCTGCCCCCGCCGTTCCCCGTCGCCTGCCGTCAACGCTGCCACCGGACCGGCTGGGAACGAGCAGCAGGCGTCGTCCCAGCATCCATCCGTGCGGTGAGACGACCGCACCGCTACTCCCTCGCTCGCCCCTGTTGGTTCTTCGTGTCGCGCGCTCTGCGTGCCCATGGAGGCTCGAGCCGTGCTCATCGCGGCAAACGAGCTCCTGCGCTACCGCCCCGTCGACGACGTCTACAAGGAGTGGCTCGACCGCGTCACCAAGCTCGTCCGCGCAGCGGGGGGCTCCCACGCGCCGTCCTTTCCACTGCACCGCGCCCCGCCTTGCGCAGGCGATGAAGCTCCGGGGGCGCTTCAGCCGTCTCCCCCTCAAGAAGGCACCTTGGCCCCAAGGCGCGCGGCCCCGGTTGGAACCCGCTCCGTCCGACACCAGCGCAGCAAGAGCAGAGCTGCCAAGAGGTCCCTCGCCCCCAAGAAGCTGCCCGAGTGCTCCCCTGCACTGCCCGGCTACGACCACGCTCGTCCGGCACGCCAAGACTTACCCACGCTGCTCGGCGGCGGCGCCTGAGATCCGCAAGATCAAGCCCTTCGTCACCAAAGGCCTCCCGTAGCCCTTTGCCTGTTGCCAGCGCCTTCACCGCCGAGCTACGCCAGCGTCGCGTGGCCCGGCAAGTTCAAGCCAGACCTGCCTCCTCGCTCTGACAGTGCGGCCGACCCCCGGAGCTCCTCTAGCTCTGAGCTAGGCATCAGCCGCCAGCAGGGGCGAGAAGGTCATGGCGAACTGGTTTCCCATGGCGCTCAAGGATGGTGCCCGTGCACAGCTCTGAACACGGCTCCCGCACGATCTCCTCCCCAGGGGCGAGATCGCACCAGCTTCATCGCCAACTTCCAAGGCACTTTCGCGACCGGCCTCCTGCCGTGGCGACATGCGCCCGCATCAAGAAGCAGCCAGGAGAGACCCTGCGAAGTACATCCAGCGCTTCAACAACATGCCGCCTCAAGATTCCCAAGGTGACCGAGGAGGCCATCATTTCAGCCTTCTCCGATGGTGTGCGTGGCGTCAAGATGAAGGAGGAGCTGGCGTTGCATGAAGACACATGCACATCCCTAGAGCTGTTCAACTTGGCGACCAAGTGCATAATTTGAGGAAGGACGCCTCTCCCTCCTCGAGCTGCCGGCTGCCAACCCAGAAGAGAAGAAGCCCAAGGTCAAGGATGTGAAGCGCAAGGGGGCTGCCGTGCTCGCAGCAGAACCAGATACCAAGTGAGGCAGGGATCAGCCCGAGTCTTCCAAGGGCAGCCGGTACTGCGTGTACCACGACCTCCACACCCACAACACCAACGAATGCCAAGAGCTCAGAGCCATGCGAGAAGGGCGAATCGGTCGATGCCCCGACCGCAATAATCGCGGCTACGACAGAGGAGGAGGAAGAAACGCAGGACGTTGGGAGGACCGTGGCCCTCGCCAAGGGTGGCGTGACCGACCTCGGGAGGACCGCTGGCAGGATCAGCCTCGCGAGGGAGGTTGGAGGGACCCGCCTCACAAAGGAGGATGGAAGGATCAGCCTCGCGAGGATCGCCCGCAAGGCAACGCAGGCCTCCCTCCTCTACCACCGTAGCTAAGGAGAAATGAAGACCATCATCGGGGCCAGGGGTGGGGGCTTCCGGGGCAGCCTTGCAATCGCTTGCATCCTGGGCGGAGCTCAAGCCCCAGCCTCTCAACGCATCTTCAAGTAGTTCGCCCATGAAGTGAATGCAGTCCTCCCAAGCTCGAAGCCACGCGCCCCTGGTGGTCAGCGTGCGCCATCATGTTCAGCTCGGCGGATCGGCTCAAGTCTTGGCAGCCACAGTGGGAGTCCTCCCGATGCTTTGTTCCCCAATCCTCGGCCAATGTGCAAGTCACGGGACCCTCATCGATGGCGGAGCAGGGCTCAATGTCCTGTCCGTCGAGACATTCAACAATCTCCAAGTGTTGTACAATCAGCTTCAACCAACCAAGCCTTTCTCCGGAGTCACTGATGGCTCCACGGTTCCGATTGGGCCAGCCCGCACAGTGTCCTCATTTCCTCTTTGGTGTAAAGGAGGCAAGAGCAGGCGAGAGTATCAAGAAAAGGCAACCATTTCGGCGCAACAAGACCAAGACCAACAAAACGGCAGGAAGGAGGTCATCGTGGAGGCCAAGCTGGCGTCATCGTCAGAGCCTTTGGCATGCGAGGACCAACTTTAGTCAGGATAAGTGTACTAGATGTTCCCCTTCAAAAAGGCCAATTGTTGGCGCCCTTCCCGCTCAATATTTGGGAAGAGGCCCAGGGCCTTTGCCTATAAATAGGACTAGCCACCCACTGGGCAGAGGGATCCCGGAATCTAGAACAGAGCTAGAGATCAAGCAATCTAGAGAGAGAGAGAGAGCGACCGAACTCCCCCTAGCGATTAAATCGCACCCGGCCAGAAAGCAGAGACCCTCATGAGGCTGTTCTTCCTTGTATCTTATTCATCATCGGCCCACTGAGGCAATCCAAACACACTCCTTTGGAGTAGGGTATTACACCACAATGGTGGCCCGAACCAGTATAAACCTTGTGTCCCTTGTGTTGCTCTTTGTGTAGTTTAGATCCTTGCGAGGCGACGAGGTGTAGGTAGGTAGGAGGTGAGATCTCCGCGTGCACCCCAGAGTTCGAACCTAGAGGGTCTGCCGGAACCCGAAATCCGACAGCATCATTCCCAGGCCGCGTGGGTCCGTCCCTGCGGCATGTATCCCTTTTGATTCATGTTTCTAGTTTACTTTATTGGGGGCGCCCCTCGGGCTGCATCATCCCCAAGCCACCGGGCGGATCCGATTGGCATGTATCCCTCTTCTGCGTTTATTGGTCGTGCGTTTGACCCATCATGATCATTATTTGATGTCATCCACGGCACCCTTCTTCCGTCATGTCGACCGCTTGCTTGCGTTAAAGGGGGTACTGAGCATCGCGACTCATGGGCTCCTACTTGGCTCTCCAGCCCTCACCCTCAGCCTTGCCCACGACATCGCGACACCGCCATACCAAAGAACGGCCGAGCCCGCTCGAGGGCAGGACCGAGGGCGTGGGCCCGACATCTAACCAAATTTGCAGGAACACATTACAAGAAAAGGCCCAGAGCAGGCGCAACCCGCCTTGAGGTAGGGCCCGTGAGTCCCGCGCTGGCTCACGGGTGCCCAGATACACCTCGCCAGGCTCTACCGTGCCAGCCACGTGTCAGGGCGAGGCTGTACACGCCCCGGGGGCTCCTCCCGGATGGGAGCCCCCTCCCACGCACCAGTGGAAGCACCATGCTCCTTGGCTGGTGGCGACAACTGCGGAGGAGCGGCTATGCCCATACACATACTGAGCGCTATGCTCGCGCTTAGTGATAAACAAGCGAGGGTGGCCCCGGCACATCAACCTCGAGGCCCAGAGCTCAATGTCGGCCTCATCGTGCGCCTCCCCGGGAGTGCCGCCCGAGGGCTGGGCACGGGGCTATGCTCAGGTCACGCCAGACGCCACGCCACCTAGCCAGGCCCCTCGGGCTTTGGTTAAATCACGTCTCCCGGCGAGCCAAGGTACGAAGGCCGTTTGAGCGTCGAGGGGACTCACAGGCATCACGACTCGGGGAGCCTAATCGGCCACGTAGCCCCTCACCCTTAGTTAGAAGGCTAACGGCGGTTGAGGTATCTGTGAGGCCGGGCTCCAACGTAGAACGGTAAATTCACCCATACATCTCACCTCCCTACTTGCTGTTCGTGCGTCAAGGGGGACTCCTGAGCATCGCGACTCAGGAGCCTAACTTGTCACGTAGCCCCTCACTCATTGGTCCCATCCTGGTTTCCGGTCGGGGCTAACGGTGGCTGAGGTATGCGCGGGGTCGGGCTCTGCCGACGTAGAACATAAGCAAGTAGGAAGGAAAAGCGCAAATCTCAAGGAATTCAAAAGCAAATATTACAGTCCATAACTGTTTTCACAACGCCAAACGCAAGTTTAAACACCTCCACGAGGCATGATGCATGTTGTAGGAGCTGAAAGCAGGGGCGAGAGCCACGAAGAGTCACTTGTCGGCGGCACCGTCCTTTGGCGGCGGAGCTACATCAGGCGGGTTCGCCTCGTGAAGCCTCGGGATCGGCAGCGCGCTTCGCCCGGCTTGGTCTTGAAGGCCCGAACCGCCACAGAAGCTTTCGCTCGACCCTTCACGGCCTCAGCAGCGACAGCGGCAAGCTCGCCACGCACGGGCTCCAACAGGCTATCAAGGTCAACGTTGGGGTCGCGAAGGTAGACGTGGGTAAAGACGCGTCGATCTTGCGAGAAGACAGACCACGGCGCCTCGGCCTCGGCCGTGGGGCGAGGGCGACATCTTCAAGGGCGCGGACCAGGAAGGAAGCAGCTTGGCGGGGCCGTCCTTGGCGCCCGGCCAGCCAGGCTTTCCGGGCGGCTGTCAGAAGTGACTTCAGCAAGGTGCGAGCCTTCACCTCCAGCTTCGCGAAGGCCACGCGGTCCTCGGCCAGGACTCGCGCCTTGCCGTCCAGCTCGATCCTCTTCGCCTCCAACGCCTACTCCAGCGCACCTAAGCGGCCATGGCGCTCATCAAGCTTGGCATCCCGGTCCTTGGAGGCCGCTTCACGAGCCCTCATGTCTTCCTCCTTCTCTTGGCGGACGCGGGCCTCCTTGGCAACCTGGTCACGCAGGCCCTGTAGCTCGCTCTCCAGCGCCTTGCAGCGACCTCAGACATCGGCTACCTCCCCCAAGGCGGCGTCGCGAGCGGCCTTCGCCTCCAGGATGGCCTGCTTCTCCTCGCCGCTTGAGCCGTGTGGCTGAACCAGCGCGCTTTCAATTAAGCTTGCGAGGCGAACCAGTGGAGGCCAGCTCCATGCGTCCGGCCACCAAGTGAGGGTCGGCGCCCAGAAGATCTTCCCGCAGCCGGTCCAGTTCAGCAGCAGCACGATCCAGGACAGTAGAAGGAGTCAGAGAAATGGCAGTTGGTGGAGTAGGAAGAGAGGACGGCAGCGTAATCACATCACCATGAGTCAGGACCTTCTGCGCCCCGGTGACTGCGGCAGTGGCGTCAAGCAAGGATACCTCGGGAGTCGCTTGGGCCATGAAGCGAAGCTTCGCTCAGCCTAGCCCCGCCAGCCTCGCGAGGATGACCCGGGTAGGAGAGGCCCGTCTTGCCGTCCCCTTCTTTCGCGGATGGAGGCGCTGCCGGGCCGAAGCCTCGAGGCCCCCTTCAGCTTTTTTGCCGTAGGCGCCAGCCTACCCAAGGAATACGGATATCAAGCCTCAACGACGAAGTGAGAAGCAAAACGAGAATCAAGCACTTACTGGTCATCACTCGCGGGCTCGAGCAACCTCCGCCGAACTTGAAGCCCGAGAGCCGGTTGCTGGGATCAACCTCAAGAGGCTCGGGAGCGGGAGGCGCGTCTGCAGGGGCGCCTCGGGCAGGGCAGACCCGCGAGGAACCAGCCCGTCTGTCCTTCTTCGGGATCAGGCGAGCTCGCCACCTCGCTTGCCGCCATCCTCGATAAATGCGTCGTCCCGGCAAGAGGCGGAGAGCGCGGGACCTGCGCCCGAGGAGGCGCTCTCGACTCCCGTCAGTCGCCTCGAGTCGGGCCCTCTTCCCGCTCCTCTTCTTCCTCCTCTTTGCTAGAGTTGCGGAGGACACGTTCACCCGTCGCCCGAGGCCGCCCGGGTCGCCAGGGAACCTCCCAGCAGCCTGAGCCCCGTCCCGTTGAAAGCAGGCATGGAGTCCACCACCTTCTCCCAATCATCTCGGAGGAACAGAAAGGGTACAGTGAGGCGCCCTCCACGGCCTGTACGCCGTCTCCCCGACCAAAGACCGGAGGACGCGGCCAGATCTTCATCGCCAAGACTACCGGGCTCGGCGAGGCCTCCACGGGCCGAAGCGAGTATTGCCAAAGCGGGGCCACCCGATGCTCCAGAACTCCCTCGGGAGCGGCGCCCGGTCAGCACCGTCGTTGCTTGCCGTGTTGCCCGGCCACAGGTCCGTGTCCATCTTCTCCAGCACTGGCTTCACGCGGGAATCCACGAGTTCCGCACGAGACCAAGCGTCGATGGGCTTGGGCTGCTCCGTGGGTAGAATCAGCCGAGGATGGATGCGCCCAGCATCTACCATGACCCACTTGCTCCTGAAGCCTTCAATCCTCTTCCCGGGCTTCGAGATGGCGTTGGAGCTGCCGTACGCGACAAAGCTCGCGCACGCGGTGATGGAGCCGCGAGAGGCCTGGAGGTAGAAGTAGTGGCGCAGCAAGGCCACTGAGGGCTGCACCCCGACATGAGCCTCCACGATGTAGGCGAAGATCGTCGAGAGAAGAACAGAGTTGGGGTGGAGGTGCGGTGCTTGCGGTTTGTAATGGCGGAGGACAGAAAAGAAGAACTTCAGAAAAGGGAGGCACCGGACCGGCAATGGCGCTCACGAAGAGCGGGTAGAAGGTGCTTCCTTGGTCCTCAGGAAGGGCAGAGCCAACCTTGAGCACCACCGCCCTGTCGTTGCCTTGCGCCGCCATCATCCGGCGCGCCCGAGCAAGGCTCTTCTCCGACACGTTCGGGGAGTCCAAAGCGGGCGAGTACCAAGCTCCGGCCGGGGTCTGGCGAGGCGCCATACCTTGCTAGGGCGCGGGGTCGGAGTAGATCTGGGGATTTCGGAAGCAGGAAGGATAGGAGCGAGAAAGGGGATCTGGGCAATGACTGGAGAAGGCAAAGAAGGTAAAGCCTAGACGGGTACCGCTCACTTGTCAATTCATGCAGTTGCCGAGGCATCATGGGGAAGCAGGGACGCCCACGCCCACATCAACCGCCATGCGGCACCCAAGGCCGCAGGCTGTTGGGGCCCGCGGCGCTTCGCACTTGCCCCTTCGCTCCTCTGCTAAGCCAAGTCCAGGCGCGCCTTGGGCTCGGGGGCTACTGTCGGCATTCTGGGAATGGGGGTACCCAGACTTGCCTGCCTGCGGCCTGCGGCGTGGCTCAAGGGGTGGCCCAACACGGCCCATCTTCATCAACACAAGCTCAATACCCTCGCGAGGGGCCAAGCCTCGTGGGGCGGACGACAGGAAGCTTCCCGAGCCACGATCTCATCGGTGGCTCGCGAGGAGGCGGAGAGATCAAGGCGGGTACCTCACGAGGTGCCCATGGCGCATAAGCCATGACGACCGAGGGCGCCCAGTGGGCGCCCGACCCATGCAGTGTCCTCGTTTCCCCTTTGGTGCAAGGGAGGCAAGTGCAGGCCAAGAGTATCAAGTAAAGGCAACCATTTCGGTGCACCAAGACCAAGACCAGCAGAACGGCAGGAAGGAGGTCATCATGGAGCCCAAGCCGGTGTCACCGTCAGGGCCTTTGGCAGGCAAGGACCGACTTTAGTCAGGATAAGTGTACTAGATGTTCCCTTCAAAATGGCCAATTGTTGGCGCCCTTCCCGCTCAATATTTGGGAAGAGGCCCATGGCCTCTGCCTATAAATAGGACTAGCCACCCACGGTGGTAGAGGCATCTTAGAGAGAGAGAGAGAAGCGGCCGAACTCCCCTAGCAGTTCATCGCACCGGCCAAGAACAGACCCTCGCGAGGCTGTTCTTCCTTGTACTGTTCATCATCGGCCCCTGAGGCAATCCACCACACCACACACTGGAGTAGGGTATTACACCGCAATGGTGGCCCGAACCAGTATAAACCTTGTGTCTCTAGTGTTGCTCTTTGTGTAGTTTAGATCCTTGCGAGGCGACGAGGTGTAGGTAGGTTGGAGGTGTGATCTCCGCGTGCACCCCAGAGTTCGAACCTAGAGGGTCTGCTGGAACCCGAAATCCGACAACCTGTACGTCGCCTTCGACAAGTTCACCAAGTGGGCGGAAGTGGAAGCTGGCCGCACCATCCCAGCCGGCTCCACTGTCAAGTTCGTCAAGGCCTCGTGAGCCGTTTCGGGGTTCCCAATCGCATCATCACAGATAACGGCTCGCAATTCACTTGTAACCTCTTCAAAACTTACTGCACTAACCTTGGAACGCAGATTTGCTATGCTTCGGTGGCACACCCCAGGAGCAATGGTCAGGCCGAACGCGCCAACGCAGAGGTCTTGAGGGGCCTCAAGACCAGGACCTTCAAGAATAAACTCAAGGCCTGCGGTAGGGACTGGCACGACGAGCTCTAGTCCGTGCTATGGTCCATCCGCACCACCGCCACCAAGCCAACGGGCGAGACCCTGTTCTTCCTTGTCTACGGGGCCGAGGCGGTCCTTCCTCACGAGGTCAAGCATCGCTCCGCACGAGTCCTGGTGTTTGATGAAGCGCAGCAGGACGCCACGTGGGGGATGGACCTCGTGCTGGGGGAGGAACGTCGTCTCGAAGCCGCCGAGGCGTCAAGGTACGGCGGAGTCTTTGCGGCGATATCATTGCCGCAACATCCGCTCGGGGCGCCGAGATGGGCGACCTAAATCGCCCCGAGGCGGTTCCTCTCGGGGAAGGGCTGCACGGGCTCTCACCTATGTGGGAGGGCCGTTCCGGGGTCGCCCACGTCTCCGAACTGGCGCCCGGCGCTACCGAGGCAGGGCAGAGTACCCATCGAGCGCACGGAACATCCAGCACCTCCGAAAGTTCTACCCATAAAGCAAGGCGCGGTGCCTATGAAGCAAGGCCCAGTGCCCGTGAAGAAAGGCCCAGTGCCTGCGAAGAAGGCCCGGTGCCTGTGAAGAATCGCCGCCCGTGACACTCTCACGTAATAATGAGTGAGGCTGTACACACCCCGGATTCTTAGGGGTGCCGGCCTCGAGCCACAGGCTCCCTCACGCCCTAGTGGCAGCTCTTAGCTCCGCGCTGGTGAGAAGACTTGAAGACTAGACTAGGTGCCGGACGCGGCTTTTCATTTTCTTTCCGTAGTTGGCTCGCCTTTTTATTTTAGTCAAAGTTTGCTTCTAGCATCCATCGCTGATTTGGTTCTGTCGCCTTTTGTCGCTATTTCCAGCTCTAGTTGGCATGTGTTCTCTCTCGCACACCTCGCGAGGGGGCTAGGCAGGTGCCCTCATGAGCTTTCTTCCTTCTCTCTGCCTTCCGTCTGCTTTCTCGCGTCTGCCTTCTCGCGAGGCGCCCTCGTTGGAGCCCACAATTTGGTGCATCTTTCTTAATCCGTGCCCCACGAGTACCGCGATACGGAGCGCTGGGTCAAAGCTTGGGTGAACGATAAGTTTCCTAGCGAGCTTCCTAACGATTTTTTTGCAGTTCCTGAGCGACCCTTGAGTCAAGACGGGCACGAGGAAACAAGTGCCTCGTGAAGGGGAGGTTGCCCCAGACACGCCAAACTAAGTTATCTCTGCACAGAATAACGGCACAACGTGAGAGCAACAAACATAGCATAATAGTTAAGGAGCCATGGTTCGATACACGCCCCTCCGGGCCCATGCTTGTTTCGTTTTGATGCAGGAAGGAAAAGAGGAACAAAACAAAAGCGGCGCTCGCCACTACAGCAGTCCGCGGGGGCAGGCCCTTGGCGACGTCCCGGGCTTAGTTGGACCCCTCCTTGCGCTCCACGGGCGCGCGGCGACGAAATGACCCGCTACCACCTTCGAAGCGGCCGCAACGACGCGGCGGCTGGTCATAGCCGCCACTGCTGGAGCTGTCGCTAAGAGAGGAGCCACCGTAGTCAGACGAGGCGCGGCCGGCGGGTTCACCCTCCCCCTCACCTCGACCATCACCAAGGCCGAGCACCTCCTCGCCGTCGTTCACCTCGGAGCAGCACCCGGCACGGCGACCGTCTTCCCTGAACACCCTCACGTAGAGGGTCGCGTCGCCGTTAAACTTGAAGTGGAGGGTGCACCGCCTGCCGAGGCCGTGCGCGCGGGCGAACGTCTGCCAACCGCGGGCCAGAGCTATGTTGCCCGCGACGGAGACCTCAACTGCGACCCAAGAAGCCCGGCTGCAGCAATCGTCTGCCTGCAGCCAGAGCCCGCCCGGACAGGAGGCCAACAGCTCGTCGACAAAGAAGCGAGGAAGCTGGAGCCAGCTGCCGGCCGGATCCTCCGACCAGACAACGAACTCCGGCAGCACCTCTGACGCTTGGAACCGCGGCCGGGGAGGCCACGCGACCACGGCGCATCTCCTCTTGTCGGCGGGGCTGCTGTGACTAGAGCGACTCCTGCCACGCGCAGCGGCGCCACCCCAGGAGCCGAGGGCCACGGCTGGAGTCGCGGCGTGCTTGCGGGGACGGCCACGTCCACACTTGGGCGCCGGGGAGCTGGGCCCCTCCCGAGGGGCCTTGCCCTTCTCCACGGTGGAGAACTTCTACGACGGCGCCATTGCTGCTAGCAGAGGAGCAAGGAGGGAGAAGCAGGCGAATTGCGGAGAAGTGGGTGAAGGGGGCTCTGCCCCCTCCCCACTTATAGAGGAAGAAGGCCAACCGGCGCCTCCCACAATCACAGGTAATGATGGTTTTACTTGCATGTCACAGGGACTTGTCAAGTCGAGCAGTTGCCGAGGCAGCGTGGGGGAGCGGAGATGCCCACGTCCAATCAACCGCCATGCGTCGACCAAGGCCGCAGGCTTTTGGGGCCCGCGGCGCTCCACGCTTGACCTTTTGGCTTCACCGCGAAGCCAAGCCCGAGCGCACCTTTGGCCCGGGGGCTACTGTCGGTGTTCTGGGAACGGGGTCCCCAGACTTGCCTGCCTGCGGCCCATGGCGTGGCTATGATAGCAGGCCTGTACGGCCCATCTTCATCAACAAGGCATTCGAGACCCTCGCGAGGCAGATGACACAAGACCTCCCCGAGAGCGGCCTCACCAGGCTGCCTCATGAGAAGCAGAGATATCAAGGCAGGGCGAACCTCGTGAGGCTCTCGTGATGTGCCATGACGATCAAGACCAGGCGGGCGCCAGCACGCGCAGCGTCCTTGTTGCCTTTTTAGTGCTAAGGAGGCAAGCGCAGGCGCAGAGTACCGAGGCATCAGGCAAAGGTTTCCATATCAGTGCAACGAGACCAAGACCAGCCGGACGACAGGACGGAGGTCACCATGGAGCCCAAGACGGCGTCAACACCAGAGCCTTTTGCAGGCGAAGACCGCTTTTGTCAGGATAAGCTGTACTAGTTGTCCCCTTTCAAATTGGCTGTTGTTGGCTCCCTTCCCGCTCAATATTTGGGGAGAGGACCAGGGCATATATAAGTAGAACTAGCCACCACAATAGGGGCATCTGATCGAGAGCCAATCCTTAGCCACACACCGAACACAAGAACACCCCAACTTCAGGAGGTTGTTCTCCCCCTTGTACTGTTCATCATCAGCCCAAGAGGCAATCCACCACCACCACACTGGAGTAGGGTATTACACCACAACGGTGGCCCGAACCAGTATAAATCTTGTGTCTTTGTGTTGCGAGTTAAATCGAGTTAAATCCATGAGATCTTAGCGAGCTAGGGCGTAGATTGGTTGGGAGGAAATCTCCGCATGCACCCCAGTGTTCAAACCTTGAGGGTTTTGCCGGAACCCCAGATCCGACAATAATGGCACAAACATATGTAGGTCATTCAAAATCAATTGTCAAGTCCTGGCTAGGAATTATTAGCACGAACACTACCCTAGTTAGATTACTAGCAGAAATCATTTGCACAGATGAAACAACTAATCGCTTATCACCTGTACCATTCAAACAATCAATACACTACACTGATCTAATGAAACTTAATGAGATTTCATGGATTGGGAGAACATAACCATAGGATTTCTATTCCAAAAAGGGGGAGGCAGGAGTAACCAGAGAAACCCTATGATCTATTTGACACATAAATGGGTATAGATGACTCACCAGCTGTCCGTCATCGTCGGAGTCGACGCCGGAGTGGTCGTCGGAGTCGTCGCCGGAGTGGTCGTCGGAGTCAGTGTGGAACTCCGCCTCCGGCTGTGGAAGCTCGACGCCGTGACGATGTCAGGGTGCAGCGGTAACTCGCCGACGGTGACGGCAACCTTTGTATCCATCTCCACGCCGTGCTCTGGTGCTTTAGCAGCCCTGACGTTGCCACTCCCTCCGATGGGGCGCTTCGGCGGCATCCTCATACACTGACGGATTTGAGGACTAAGAGCGGCGTCGAGGATGCAAGAGGAGAGAGAGGATTGCTTGTGTGTGGCGAGGATGGGGGGTGCGGCCGCTCGAGCGCACCATTAATATGGAGTAGTGGGAGTTGTGGGAGAGAGGCGGGCTGCTGTCAAACCGATGGCTCACCTCCCGGTGAGCCTGCACACCAGACTGCTGGCATGCCTACCAAAGTTTCACACAGCTACTCGCACGCCTCCGATGACACTACGCAGCGAGCACGCCTCCGTCAATTCACACACCTGCATGCACGCCTCCCAGTCTGCCTGCACGGCGGACTGCTCACATGCGTCCCATCAACTCACGCCTGCTCGCACGGCACACGGTTTGCGCGACGGCACGTATATTGTTTTTCTATTTGGATGATTAATGTTGTCGCTTTATTGCTTGACCGAAGCATGCGTATCCATTGTTGGTCTAACGCTCACGGTTCGAATAAATAATCCGTTTGGGATATTGGTTCCCAATTATTAATAATCTCCATCTATAATTAGATAAAGATTACATCAAAACTGGTCTCAAATTTGACAAAAAAAGTACAATGCCACTTTGTATTGGTGTCCATATGACAACACGATAAGTTTCATGAACTTCAAATAAGTTTTGGATGTACTAGAATTTAAAAATCAAGAATCTGAATGTTTGAAATTTGTTGCACGGGGAGTAAACATGCACCCAGTGAGACACATGTGCTTTTGCAATCCATTTAGGTGCACTGTCACGTGTGCATGTAGCTCAAATTTGATTTTTGCACATTATACCCGTAGAAAATCAATAAATTAATGTACTAAAACATCTTTATGATCTCCGGGATTTTTTTGAAATTAAAACATCCCTCCTTTGGTAACATATATCTTCACCGCGGGATAATTAATTTAACATGCATCGTAGTTGCGGTGGATTCGCGGTGTGTGTGTGTGTGGGTGTGTGCGTCTGGGGGTGGCGGGTGGCTCGCAGTACACTACAAGTTGTAAGCCCCCGTGTGGGTTGGCCGTTTTGTTAGGCAGGCCGGTGCCACATCAGAGTCGTGAAATCGTTATTTAAAACATTACACAACGCTTTCATACATACATGTTTTGGCCACATGCAGTCGATGGTTGTCCTACATGACACTCGATACTTGCATGTGACGCTTTCTATGGGCCCGCGAGGTCGTCATCCATCACTTTGACGAACAACTGGCAGTGAGGTTAATTTGACCAGTAAGACAGAATATTTTTTGTTTGTGTTATGGTGGTATATAGTACGCGTCAAAGAGGTGGGCGGGGACTAGAATATATACTATACGTACGCGTCCGTGAACAAGTACACCTCACTCAGTGTCGGGAATGTTTGGTTTGCGAGGCACGTGCCACATCAAAATTGTGAAATTGGCTATTCAAACATCACACAACACCTTTTTGGCCACATGCATATCCTAGCTAGGACACTCACGTGTGACACTTCCATCTGTGGGCCCACGAGGCCATCGTCGATGCATGTATGCATCACTTTGACCTACATCGGGAGAGGTTAATTAATTTCACCATCGATGAGGATTCTTTTGGGTTGTACATAAATTACGGAAGGAGCATATAGTATGCGGTGAAGAGGGGGGAAGGGGACCATCATATGTAGTACGCTTGATGAACCTCGCTCTGTGTGGGTGCATGGTTTACGGTTTTTGAGGCATGTGGCACATCAAAGTTGTGCATTTTGGGTATTCAACATATATATGTTTGGCCCACATGCAACGCGGTGGTGGTTGTCCTCTTGCACCCACTTAAGCGGTTATCAGCGATATCGATGCTTTCCATTTGTGGGCCCGTTTGGTCCATCACTACCTTTTGCCTAACAACAAGAGAGGTTAATTTGACTTAGGAGGGGATTATTATTTTTGCTCTGGGATGACATGCATGATACAATTTGAGCACACACACATGCATGTGTATGCATGAATCCCTCCCATCGATTAGAAGTGGCTAGTACAATGACACATCATGAACCGATCTTGCTCTGTGTGGGGAGCTAGTGTACGATTTTTGGCCTTGCAGCCACATCAATGTTGTGTATTCAAACATGCATGCACGCATCACCTCCATACATATGCATGTAGTGGTTGCCTTCGAACGGTACACTCCCTCACGTGGTTATCGGTGACAAGCCTACATATTCGTGGGCCCGCGTGGACATCCATGATCACCTTGACTAACAACAATATAGGTTACCATGGCGGATTCTTCATTTGGTTCATGTTATCATAGTATAGGTCATGGTAAGATTCAGACCTTAAGTTTGAGCGCATATACTATGCACGCATGCATGCATGAATCCCCGTCATTGGATTGAAGTGTGGTGTAACATAACTATATGCATCGTCAACCTAACCCTCACTCAGTGTGGGGATTTCTAGTTCGAAATCATGGTGCCACATCAAAGTTGTTCCATTGTTACTCAAAAACACACCTCTACATACATATGTTTGGGCCACACGCATGCAGTGGTTGTCTTCGGAGACTAGCTACTTACGTGATTATTGGCGAGCTAGCCCATCTCTGGGGTCGCATGGACGGCCATTGATGTCTACTACGCAACCTTCTTCTTGTAGACTTTGTTGGGCCTGCAAGTGCACAGGTTTGTAGGACAGTAGCAAATTTCCCTCAAGTGGATGACCTAAGGTTTATCAATCCGTGGGAGGCGTAGGATGAAGATGGTCTCTCTCAAGCAACCCTGCAACCAAATAGAAAAGAGTCTGTTGTGTCCCCAACACACCCAATACAATGGTAAATTGTATAGGTGAACTAGTTAGGCGAAGAGATGGTGATACAAGTGCAATATGGATAGTAGATATAGGTATTTGTAATCTGAAATAATAAAAACAGCAAGGTAACTAATGATAAAAGTGGGCGTAAACGGTATTGCAATGATAGGAAACAAGGCCTAGGGTTCATACTTTCACTAGTGCAAGTTCTCTCAACAATAATAACATAGATAGATCATATAACAATCCCTCAACATGCAACAAAGAGTCACTCCAAAGCCACTAATAGCGGAGAACAAGCGTAGAGATTATGGTAGGTGCGAAACCACCTCAAAGCTATTCTTTCGGATCAATCTATAAAAGAGTTCGTACTAGAATAACACCTTAAGACACAAATCAACCAAAACCCTAATGTCACGTAGATACTCCATTGTCACCTCAAGTATCCGTGGGCATGATTATACGATATGCATCACACAATCTCAGATTCATCCAACCAACACAAAGTACTTCAAAGAGTGCCCCAAAGTTTCTACCGGAGAGTCAAGAACGTGTGCCAACCCCTATGCATAGGTTCATGGGCGGAAGCCGCAAGTTGGTCACCAAAACATACATCAAGAGGCACGTGAAATCCCATTGTCACCACAGATAAGCACGGCAAGACATATATCAAGTGTTCTCATAAAAGACTCAATCCGACAAGATAACTTCAAAGGGGAAACTCAATTCATCAGAAGAGAGTAGAGGGGGAGAAACATCATAAGATCCAACTATAATAGCAAAGCTCGCGATACATCAAGATCGTGCCATAGAGGGAACACGAGAGAGAACACGATAGAGAGAGAGAGAGAGAGAGAGAGAGAGATCAAACACATAGCTACTGGTACATACCCTCAGCCCCGAGGGTGAACTACTCCCTCCTTGTCATGGAGAGCACCGGGGATGATGAAGACGGCCACCGGTGATGGGTTCCCCCTCCGGCAGGGTGCCGGAACAGGCTCCCGAGAGGTTTTTGGTGGCTACAGAGGCTTGCGGTGGCGGAACTCCTGATCTATTCTCTGTTCTAGAAGTTTTACGATACGTAGGTATATATGGGTGCAGGGGGTACGTCGGTGGAGCTACGGGGGCCCCACGAGGTAGGGGGCGTGCCCCCCACCCTCGTGGCCAGCTCCCGTATCTTCTGACGTAGAGTCCAAGTCTATCCGGTGGCTTTGCTTCCAAAAATAACTTCTCCAGTTGATTTTGTTCCGTTTCGACTCCGTCTAATATTCCTTTTCCTTGAAACACTGAAATAAGCATAAAACAACAAATCTGGGCTGGGCCTCCGGTTAATAGGTTAGACCCAAAAATAATATAAAAGTGGATAATAAAGCCCAATATTGCCCAAAACAGTAGATAATATAGCATGGAGCAATCAAAAATTATAGATACGTTGGAGACGTATCAAGCATCCCCAAGCTTAATTCCTGCTCGTCCTCGAGTAGGTAAATGATAAAAAAGATAATTTTTGATGTGGAAAGCTAGTTGGCATAATTTCAATATAATTCTTCTTACTTGTGATACGAATATTCAGATCTGAAAGATTCAAGAGAAAAGTTCATATTGACATAAAAATAATAATACTTCAAGCATACTAGCAAAGCAATCATGTCTTCTCAAAATAACATGGCCAAAGCAAGCTATCCCTACAAAACCATATAGTCTGGCTATTCTCTATCTTCACCACACAAAGTATTTAAATCATGCACAACCCCGATGACAAGCCAAGCAATTGTTTCATACTTTTGATATTCTCAAAACTTTTTCAATCTTCACGCGATACATGAGCGTGAGCCATGGACATAGCACTTATAGGTGGAATAGAATGGTGGTTGTGGAGAAGACAAAAAGGGAGATGATAGTCTCATATCAACTAGGTGTATCAACGGGCTATGGAGATGTCCATCAATAGATATCAATTTGAGTGAGTAGGGATTGCCATGCAACGGATGCACTAGAGCTATAAGCATTTGAAAGCTCAACAAAAGAAACTAAGTTGGTGTGTATCCAACTCGCTTGCTCATGAAGACCTAGGGCACTTTTGAGGAAGCCCATCATTGGAATATACAAGCCAAGTTCTATAATGAAAAATTCCCACTAGTATATGAAAGTAACAACATAGGAGACTCTCTATCATGAAGATCATGGTGCTACTTTGAAGCACAAGTGTGGTAAGAGGATAGTAGCATTGTCCCTTCTGTATTTTTCTCTCATTTTTGTGCTTTTTTTATTTGGGCCATTTATCTTTTTTTATGGCATCTTTTTTTTATTTTTTTTTGTTTTTCTTCCGGAGTCTCATCCCGACTTGTGGGGGAATCATAGTCTCCATCATCCTTTCCTCACTGGGACAATGCTCTAAAAATGATGATCATCACACTTTTATTTTCTTACAACTCAACAATTACAACTCGATACTTAGAACAAAATATGACTCTATATGAATGCCTCCGGCGGTGTACCGGGATATGCAATGACTCATGAGAGACATGTATGAAATAATTATGAACGGTGGCTTTGCCACAAATACGATGCCAACTACATGATCATGCTAAGCAATATGACAATGATGGAGCGTGTCATAATAAACGGAATGGTCGAAAGTTGCATGGCAATATATTTCGGAATTGCTATGGAAATGCCATGATAGGTAGGTATGGTGGCTGTTTTGAGGAAGGTATATGGTGGGTGTATGATACCGATGAAAGGTGCGTGGTATTAGAGAGGCTAGCAATGGTGGAAGGGTGAGAGTTCATATAATCCATGGACTCAACATTAGTCACATAGAACTCATATACTTATTGCAAAAATCTACAAGTTATCAAAGCAAAGTATTACGCGCATGCTCCTAGGGGGATAGATTGGTAGGAACAGACCATCGCTCGTCCCCGACCGCCACTCATAAGGAAGACAATCAATAAATAAATCATGATCCGACTTCATCACATAACGGTTCACCATACGTGCATGCTACGGGAATCACAAACTTTATCACAAGTATTTCTCAAATTCATAACTACCCAACTAGCATGACTCTAATATCACCATCTTCATATCTCAAAACAATTATCAAGCATCAAACTTTTCTTAGTATTCAACGCACTCATAAGAATTCTTACAAATCTTTTATGTTTAGCATATTAGGATTATTTAAGCAAATTACCATGCTATTTAAGACTCAAAATAATATAAGTGAAGCATGAGAGTTCATCTATTTCTTCAAAATAAAACCACCACCGTGCTCTAAAAGATATAAGTGAAGTACTAGAGCAAATGACAAACTACTCCGAAAGATATAAGTGAAGATCAATGAGTAGCTAAAAAAATATGTAACTATGCGAAGACTCTCTCTCATTAAAGAATTTCAGATCTTGGTAGTGTATTCAAACATCGAGCAAAACAAAATGACATTGCAAGGATAGCACAACTCATGTGAAGAAGCAAAAACTTAGGCTCAACCGATACTAACCGATAGTTGTTGAAGAAGAAAGGTGGGATGCCTACCGGGGCATCCCCAAGCTTAGATGCTTGAGACTTCTTGGAATATTATCTTGGGGTTCCTTGGGCATCCCCAAGCTTGAAATTTTGTGTCTTCTTAATTCCTCTCATATCATGGTTTCTCTATTTCTCAAAAGCTTCACCCACAACAAACTCAACAAGAACTCGTGAGATAGGTTAGTATAAACCAATGCAAAACCTTATAATTTTCTACTGTAACAAATCACTTAAATTATCATTCAACATTTCATACTAAATGCCTTTGCATATTTAATACTCCTATCCTCAAATAGAACCATTAAACAAGCAAACATATGCAAACAATGCAAACATAACAGCAATCTGCCAAAACAGTACAGTCTTTCCCTAACTCCACAAATTATGAAATAAAATTCTCACTGTAGTAAATTTATCAGAGCTCATTATGAAAAAAGATTCAACATTATACCACTCTCTGACTTTTCTAGGGAATTTTTGTAACAGCAGTAAACTTTCTGTTTTCAAAAAGCAACATGTATACTAGCAAAATAAGCATGGCAAAGGCTATCCTTGACATTTTTATTGGAACTAAAGATGCAAAACATTATTCTAAATAAAAGCAAGCAAATACTAACAAGAAAATTACGCTCCAAGCAAAACACATATCATGTGGTGAATAAAAATATAGCTCCAAGTAAAGTTACCGATGAACGAAGACGAAAGAGGGGATGCCATCCGGGGCATACCCAAGCTTAGGCTCTTGGTTGTCCTTGAATATTACCTTGGGGTGCCTTGGGCATCCCCAAGCTTAGGCTCTTGCCACTCCTTATTCCATAGTCCATCGAATCTTTACCCAAAACTTGAAAATTTTAAAACACAAAACTTAATAGAAAACTCGTGAGCTCCGTTAGCGAAAGAAAACAAAACACCACTTCAAGGTACTGTAATGAACTCATTATTTATTTATATTGGTGTTAAACCTACTGTATTCCAACTTCTCTATGGTTTATAAACTATTTTACTATCCATAGATTCATCAAAATAATCAAACAACGCAATGAAAACAGAATCTGTCAAAAACAGAACAGTCTGTAGTAATCTGTAACTAACGCAAACTTCTAGAACTCCAAAAATTCTAAAATAAATTGGTGGACCTGAGGAATTTGTCTAGTAATCATGTGCAAAAATAATCAACTAAATAGCACTCTCCAGTAAAAAGTTGAAGCTAATCTCGTGAGCGCTAAAGTTTCTGTTTTTTACAGCATGATCATAAAGACTTCACCCAAGTCTTCCCAAAGGTTCTACTTGGCACAAACACAAATTAAAACATAAAACCACATCTAAACAGAAGCTAGATGGATTATGTATTCCTAAACAGAACCAAAAAGCAAGAAACTAAAATAAAATTGGGTTGCCTCCCAACAAGCACTATCGTTTAACGCCCCTAGCTAGGCATGATTATTTCAATGATGCTCATATAAAAGATAAGAACTAAAACATAAAGAGAGCATCATGAAGAATATGACTAGCACATTTAAGTCTAACCCACTTCCTATGAATAGGGATTTTGTGAGCAAACAACTTATGGGAACAAGAATCAACTTGCATAGGAAGGTAAGACAAGCATAACTTCAAAACTTTAAGCACATAGAGAGGAAACTTGATATTATTGCAATTCCCAATTCCTAAAAGCATATGTTCCTCCCTCATAATAATTTTCAGTAGCATCATGAATGAATTCAATAATATAACCAGCACTTAAAGCATTCTTTTCATGATCTACAATCATAGAAAATTTACTACTCTCCACATAAGCAAAATTCTTCTCATGAATAATAGTGGGAGCAAACTCAACGAAATAACTATCATGTGATTGAAAATTAAGATCAAGATGACAAGTTTCATGGTTATCATTATTCTTTAAAGCATACATATCATTACAATAATCATCATAGATAGGAGGCATGCTTTCATCATAGTAAATTTGCTCATCAAAACTTGGGGGACAAAAAATATCATCTTCATCAAACATAGCTTCCCCAAGCTTGTGCCTTTGCATATTATTAGCATCATGGATATTCAAGGAATTTATACTAACAATATTGCAATCATGCTCATCACAAATATTTAGTGCCAAACATTTTAATGCATTCTTCTTCTAACACTTTGGCACAATTTTACTTCCCATCATATTCACGAAAGAGAATTAAAAAGATGAAGCGTATGAGACAAACTCAATTCCATATTTTTTTGGTAGTTTTCTGCTATAAACTAAACTAGTGATAAAACAAGAAACTAAAAGATTCGATTGCAAGATCTAAAGATATACCTTCAAGCTCTAACCTCCCCGGCAATGGTGCCAGAAAAGAGCTTGATGTCTACTACGCAACCTTCTTCTTGTAGACGTTGTTGGGCCTGCAAGTCTGCAGTTTGTAGGACAAGATGTAAATTTCCCTCAAGTGGATGACCTAACGTTTATCAATCCATGGGAGGCGTAGGATGAAGATGGTCTCTCTCAAGCAACCCTGCAACCGAATAGCAAAGAGTCTCTTGTGTCCCCAACACACCCAATACAATGGTAAATTGTATAGGTGCACTAGTTAATGAAGAGATGGTGATACAAGTGTAATATGGATAGTAGATATAGGTATTTGTAATCTGAAATAATAAAAACAGCAAGGTAACTAATGATAAAAGTGGGTGTAAATGGTATTGCAATGATAGGAAACAAGGCCTAGGGTTCATACTTTCACTAGTGCAAGTTCTCTCAACAATAATAACATAGATAGATTATATAACAATCCCTCAGCATGCAACAAAGAGTCACTCCAAATCCACTAATAGCGGAAAACAAACATAGAGGTTATGGTAGGGTACGAAACCACCTCAAAGCTATTCTTTCGAATCAATCTATAAAAGAGTTCGTACTAGAATAACACCTTAAGACACAAATCAACCAAAACCCTAATGTCACGTAGATACTCCATTGTCACCTCAAGTATCCGTGGGCATGATTATCTGATATGCATCACACAATCTCAGATTCATCCAACCAACACAAAGTACTTCAAAGAGTGCCCCAAAGTTTCTACCGGAGAGTCAAGAACGTGTGCCAACCCCTATGCATAGGTTCATGGGCGGAACCCGCAAGTTTGTCACCAAAACATACATCAAGAGGCACGTGAAATCCCATTGTCACCATAGGTAAGCACGGCAAGACATACATCAAGTGTTCTCATAAAAGACTCAATCCGATAAGATAACTTCAAAGGGGAAACTCAATTCATCACAAGAGAGTAGTGGGGGAGAAACATCATAAGATCCAACTATAATAGCAAAGCTCGCGATACATCAAGATCGTGCCATAGAGGGAACACGAGAGAGAGAGAGAGAGAGAGAGAGAGAGAGATCAAACACATAGCTACTGATACATACCCTCATCCCCGAGGGTGAACTACTCCCTCCTCGTCATGGAGAGCGCCGGGATGATGAAGACGGCCACCGGTGATGGGTTCCCACTCCGTGAGTGCCGAGCAGGCTCCCAGGAGGTTTTGGTGGCTCTGAGAGGCTTGCGGCGGCGGAACTCCCGATCTATTCTCTGTTCTGGAAGTTTTACGATCGTAGGTATATATGGGTGCAGAAGTGCGTCGGTGGAGCCACGAGGGCCCCATGAGGCGGCGCGCCCTAGGGGGTGGGCGCCCCCCCCCCTCGTGGCCAGCTCCCGTATCTTCTGACGTAGAGTCCAAGTCTATCCGGTGGCTTTCCTTCCAAAAATAACTTCTCCAGTTGATTTCGTTCCGTTTCGACTCCGTCTGATATTCCTTTTCCTCGAAACACTGAAATAGGCATAAAACATCAAATCTGGGCTGGGCCTCCGGTTAATAGGTTAGTCCCAAAAATAATATAAAAGTGGATAATAAAGCCCAATATTGCCCAAAACAGTAGATAATATAGCATGGAGCAATCAAAAATTATAGATACGTTGGAGACGTATCAGCCATCACTTTGACCAACAACAAGAGAGAGGTTGTACGACCAAGGTGGATTATTCTTGGTCCGTTTTATGATCCATCTTGGTGGGATATGCCTCTCTGGCCCGCCAACTGAAAGTGTGTGTGTGGGGGGTGCTATCAGCACTTTGCTAGGTAAACCTTGGTTTGGGGGGGGGCATGCATTCATAGCTTAGGATTCCCTTCGTGGCGACACGAGGGGGGCTGCTAGCTACTTCGCACTTTGTTAGGTGAACCTCGGTTGGGAGGGAGGGGGCATGCATTCATAGCTTAGGATTCCCTTCGTGCCGACACGAGGGGGGGCTGCTAGCTACTTCGCACTTTGCTAGCACTACAAAAAAAAGACACATCCGTGACATTTTGGGCCAAACGATTTTTTTTCCTGTCATGCTTATGACACTTCTATGATGATAATTGTGATAAAACCCGGTATCATCAATTATGTGGTGGGCTCCTACTTCTATGACAAAAAATCATGACAGAAAATGGGCTTTTTGTCCTGGGCGGGCCGGAGACGCAGCTGCATGACATTCTTTGGGCCGTCCATGACGGAGAAAACCATGGTAGAAGCGAGGGTGAGGAAAATATTGGGGGAGTTCCCGGTTACAGTGGGTGGTCGGGGGCCGAGCGATGCGCGTTTCTCTCATACGTACGCGCGTGTGTGCGAGGCGTTGCGCTCTAACTGAACCCGAGCGAGGCGTTGGGCTCTAACTGAACCCGAGCGATTGCACTGCAGGCTACGTGTTACTGAACCCGAGCGATCGATCGATCCCTTGCTGTTAATTGAACCCGAGTGATTCCTTCGCTATTGTTGCTAACTGAAGTCGATCGATGCTGCCTCTGGATGAACAGTGAGCGTTGTTGGGGGGGGGGGTTGGATGAACAGTTCCTGGTGGGGGTTGGATGAACAGGAACCCGTGGTAGTACAGGTTTTTTGTTGCCGCCGGATGAACAGTACCCCCGATCGATCGAGCCGGTGGATGAAGAGGACCCCGTGGAGGGCTGGATGAACAGGACCCCGTGGAGGGCTAGATAAACAGGATGACCCCGTGGATGGCTGGATGAACAGTGGCCGGTGGAGGGCTAGATGAACAGTAGCCTATGGAGGGGTGGTTGATCAGGACCCCGTGGAGAGGGCTGGTTGAACAGTAGCCGGTGGAGGAGCGCGCGGTGGAGGCTGGATGAACAGTCACAGGTGGAGGCTGGAGGAGGTCGACGGTGGATGAACAATAGCCCGTGGAGGCTGGAGGAGGTCGACGGTGGAGATGAAGAGTATCCCGTGGAGTCCCGTTTTGCGGTACGCTACACCCCTCCCGATGAACAGGACCCCCGTTTCGACTGTAGCACTCCAACACAAGTCCGTTTCCTCAGTTTTGCAGTACGCCACACCCCTCCCGATCAACGGGACCCGTTTTGACCATAGAAGGTTCGTTTCCTCCGTTTTACAGTACGCCAGACCCCTCCCGATGAATAGGATCCTGTTTCCATCGTGGCCGGTCGAACACAAGGCTGTTTCCTCCATTCTGCGGTATGCCAGGCCTCGTTTCCATCGGTTGTTCCGTCCAAGCCGGTTGGCTCCCGATAAACAGCATGCGTTCCGTTGCCTCCCGATGAACATGACGCATTCCGTAGCCTCCCCATGAAAGCAGCGATGACGCGGTTTCTCCGTTCGACCAGCCACGACCATGTACACGAGCCCTGGCCAGACGTATGCGCCGAGTAGGCATTGAGACCCTACACCATATGCGTATGTGGCCGTATTTACTTTCTTGCACCTTGGCCGTTGTATGTACGTGTACATGCTACGTGCGCGCCTCTACTACGATATGTGCCCTTCCTTACACGGCCACGGTTCATCGCTGCAGCCTGCAGACAGACCGATTGTATGTATGTACACATTCGCGACCAGAATGACAACGCTACATACGCTTCGACCGGGTGGGTCCTGACTGTCAGGCACTTCCTTGCGTGCGAAGATGTAGCTGGTGGGTCCCAGCAGTCAGGGGGTGAATCATTTTTTTGCCCATAATATGGACGCACTTCCTTGCGTGCAAAGATGTAGCTGGTGGGACCCAGTAGTCAAGGGGGAGATGTTTTTTTCATGAGATATGGTGGCCCGTCCGGTGGGTCCCTGCTGTCAGGTGGAGGAATCATTATTTTCCGCGTAATAAGGAGGCACTTCCTTGCTGCGGCTGTGGACCCAGCTGTCAGCCTCTCCACGTACAGTACTCTTCCGATGGAAGTCGGTCGTTGACCACATTGACCACGCCGCGCCGAGAGCAACATGGCGGTGGACGATGGCGAGGCCTAGGAAGGGGACAACGCGGAGCCGGGGAAGACGCGGCAGTGGATGCCCATGCAGAGGGGAGTATGTGGGTTGACTACTTTGGCTACAGTGTGAGGCTGTCGTCGCCGGAGAATAACAGGAGGTGTGGGTGAGTATAGAGGGATGGCATGGCCAACGGTGGCAGCACAACCGGACATGGGAGGCAGGAGCCGGCGGCATGGCCGATGCTTGTTTGGGCGGCTGGAGCAAGAAGACCAGAGGTTGAAGAAGCACTACGGCCGTTGGATGGACATCGTACGGTCACTGGAGCTAGAATTGTTCATATTTACTAAGTTGACAAAGCCCTCCGTCCCCGTCATCTTAGTAGGCCCACAAGTCAGCCTCCCACTATGGTGGGTCCCAGCTAGCAGGGGGAGTATTCATTTTTTTGTGCGTAATAAGGAGGCACTTCCTTGCGTGCGAAGATATAGCTGGTGGGTCCGACACATCGGTAGAGGAACGTTTTTTCGCGAAATCTGAGAGGCCCTTCCGGTGGGTCCCGGATGTCGGTGGAGGAATCATTATTTTGCATGTAATAAGGAGGCATTTCCTTATGTGCGGACCGTGGACTCAGGTATCGGCCTCTCCACGTCTGATCCCACGTCAATGGATGTCTTTCGTTGACCACGTTGACCACGCCGCGCCGAGAGCACCAGGGCGGTGGACGACGGCGAGGCCTAGGAAGGGAACGACATGGAGTCGGGGAAGACTCAGCAGTGGTTGCCCACGCGGTGGGGAGTATGAGGGTTTACTGATCCGGCTGCCGTTGCCGAAAAATAAAAGGAGGTGTGGGTGAGTAGAGGAATGGCCTGGCCAGCAATGGAGTAGGGTGGGGCGGTGCATCCTGTGCGGCAAAGACGGCCGCCACAGGAGGCGGGGCGAGGCGATTACCTGCGCTGGTTTGGTAATTTGGAGCAAGAAGATCAGATATTGAAGAAGCAGCACGGCCGTTGGATTAACATCCAACGTTCACTGCTGCTAGAATCATTTGTGGACTAAGTTGACAAAGCCTTTCATACACGTCAACCTAGTAGACCCACAAGTCAGCCTCCAAATCTGTCCCAAACAGCATATAGCCCGAAATTTCTAGCCAGATTCAAATTAATTTAAAAACTAAACATACCTTAATTTAAATCTAATGAAATTTTACCCGCACAAAAACAATGAAATTTAAAATATCGAAATCCGAAAGGAAAATGTATTTTGGAACTAATTGCATGTTTGCTGTATTTTTTTCATTTTACAACCCATTTATTATTACTTATAGCCCATTTCTTATTACTTACTACCTCCGTCCGGGATTAAAAGTCCCGTGAGCCAATTCTCTCGTACCTAGGCATGGTGCAGTTCCTGATAAAATTGATGGCTACAGAGCAATTAATCCTTCTCTCTCCTCCATGCAACCAATGAGGAAGCAGGTACTTGAGTGTGCATGCAGCTAGGGCCCAGCGCTTGCTCACTTTTCTTTGCATGCGACCAGTGAAAGAACAGCCATAAACTATGCGTGCAAGTATCAAGGCTGACAAGGCCTTGTAAAAACGGACGACGCTTGGTGGCTATCGGGACCTCTAAACCCGGACGGAGGTAGTATAGCCCAATTTCTGGGCAAAATGCATCCCTCCTTGTCTTGAAAGATTTCCGGCCTAGCAGGGCGTAGAAAAGAAAGTAGGCCTACGTTGGTTATTCTGCAAAAAACAAAATAGCTGGGCTAGCCATTTTCAGAAAGGAAAAAAACAAACCAGGCTGGTCATGTGCTAAACATATGAAATAAAAGCCTGGGTTAGACGGGCCAAAGCTCCCGCACAATCCAGTTGATACCCTTCTCCCGTTCTTCGTCCCGAAAAACAAAATTACTGCACGTGCTGCCGGGTCCCTACTGTCATCCTCACCATGCACACTCATCTCCTTATTCCTCTCGGTTGTTGACCATGTTGACAACACCGGAGGGCGGCGCCGCGGCGAGCGAACCAAGGCGGAGGACGATGGTGAGGCCTCGGACGGGAACGAACAGGAGCCGGGGAAGATGCGCAGAGTTTTAGGGTGCGATGTGGCCATGATGCGTCTTGTGGCAAAGACCCACCGTGGGAGGTGGGAGCAGGCAGTCCCGCCGGTGCTGGTTTGGCTTTGGCGGCTGGAGGAAGAAGAGACTGAAGAAACACGACAGACATAGAATGTCAATCCAACTGTCAAGGTTGGCACAATCGTTTGTTGACTAAGCCGACACCAAGTAGCATACTTTTTTATATATAGGAAGGAAAGGAAAACTGGGCTCGTTCGCCTCGTAACATTCCTGAAACTGCGACCGTTTGATCTTGCGTCACAACTAAAACTGCGAGGAAAATGTGTTCATCTGTCGTCCTCCTCCCAGGTAACGTTCGCCACATAAGTGACTAGCACCCTTGGTTTTCAACCGAGAGGCCTTGGGTTCGAGTCCCAGGAACTCTCAGTTTTGTCCCCCTTCCTTCCTCGCAAAAAAAGAAAATCAAAAACTTGAGAAGGCATACAGAACAAGCTAGTGTACCAGTACAGAGACGTTGCTGAGTTTTAGAAAAAAGAGAGATGTGATCCTGTAGCTGGTTTGAATCCAAACCTAGACTATGACTATATATGGTGCTATGCTACTCTGCAAGTAATGAAACTGACATATCCAACGTTCGCTTCTCCTCTTCTCTACTTACTCTGCCTAGCATCAGAAGCTCTGGCCGCAGCAACCATGTTCGCTGGCTGCTCGTCCACCTACTCTTCAGTAGGCAAAAACCATATATGCGCCAAGTCGCCACCCGTACCATCGCCTGTGGGTCTCATCAGACCCCCGTCGGCACACGCACCGTAGCCGGTTGCTCATCGCAACCCGCTGCCGTTGGTGTGGTGCCACTGCTGCAAATCACGCAGAGTCATCCGTCGCGTATCAACCACAATCCTCAACCCTGGCCGAGTCTTCTACAAATGCCCGAATCATGGGGTAATAATATGTTTAAGTGTTGTTCTACTGCTTTCAGTTGCTAATTTTTTTAATAGTTTGGTTGATGATCTTCCAATTTGATTCGTGCAAAAAGGAAGATTAAATGCGATTTGTATTTACGGGAAGTTCTTGATGTGGGGGAATGCAACTACGCTGATTATTTAGTTAGCCGAGAATCCCAATACCGGCAGGTTGGGGTGTTGGACAAATGGCAAGGAGCGGCAGAAGAGGGCGATCACGAGCGAAGGTTAAAGATGCAGTTCCTCACGATCATGGCCAAGCAACAGCTTCTTGAACGGCCTTGACAAAGAATGAGGAGATGAAAGAGCTTGTGAAGATAATGGGCAAAATCGATGTGCTCTGTAGGATGATTGTCTCTTTATTTGCGATGTATGTAGCACTCATGATGTATTCATTGGCTATGACATGAGCACTTTCTTTGAAACTAGTAATGAATGAAACACATGTAGTAGCGAAGTAGCGATGTTGTGAACATCTAATTATTTCTATTAATGGAAATCGGGGGGTATCCCCTTTTGCTCATAAATAAATAAATAGCAGAGGCCCTTTTAGTAATAAATAAATAAATTAGCAGAGGCCCTGTCGGGTCAGCTTTATTCCCATTCGAAGACGTCAAGCAAATTGCAGTCCAACAGCAAGCTATGTCATCAAATTCAAGTTTCATAGCCAAATATGAGTACAACTAAACAACAATGTCATCATGTTTTACTTGTCATACAATCACCAAACAAAAATCAACATACGTAATAAGTGATGTTCTCACACCAAAATCCTGAACAACATGTTCATCAGGTTTCAGTTGTGATAGCAAACACAATTTCACATAGAAGATAAAAAACATCTTCTGGTAGGCAAATACGACAAAAGCAATCTAATCATCATCCGCAGCAGCAACGTCAACATCTTCGCCATGTGTATCAATCTGAATCATAATTCCCCAGAGTGTCATCTTCTTCTTCATCCTCAATGTCCTCGAACTTTGGCTTCCTCTTGATCACCTCTTGTATGTCCACATCACGACAGACAATCTTTTCGCCAGCGTCATTGACGCGATGGTTCTCAAAGATATTAGGAACATCTATGGAATCTTGTACATCAGGAGCGGTGTAAGCATCATTTTGTTGTCCAACTTCATTAAACGAATTCCTCTGCTCAAACCTTTGCAATACTCTCCAGTCATCGCTACGTGCAAATGTGTCTTCCAAGAAAAATATCTGTGTTGCTTGATTTGCCAAAATAAAAGGCTCGTTGGTCTGGTATGCCGCCTTGACATTGAAGGATTTGAAATAATCATCAACTCTGGGTTTTGCGATCCTGGAAAACAGGTTATACCAACGACAACACAATAGAACCACACACCGATGATCCTCGGAACTGGAGATATACTACAACTAAACAATGTCTGTTATGTTAGCATATATTTCAGTTGTCACTCTGTCGTATGTATCCGTGCTCATGATGGCACTGTTTTGTGTCTTCCTGCCTTCGTCGCATGCAAGGGTGTTGTAGCGCACATCTCCAACAATGCAAGATTCATAATGTCTTACCCGAGTATCAGGACCCATTGCTAGTGCGTAAAGGGCATCATCAACTGCCTGCCCATCCTCCCGCAAATTCTTAACCTATGTTTAGAAAATAGACAAGTTGATCATCTTATGTACTCAATATATTAAAAAAACTGCAAAAGCTTACATGGCTCTTGAACCATTTCGCAAATCCTGCCATAACCAGTTTGTCAATGTTTCTTGGATTTTCTTGGCAAGAACTCCTTTTTGTAGATGCTGCACAACATAGTCATCGTGTAAAACATCTAAATATATAAGAATGTGCTGCAAGTTTAGTAGATTACGATGTATAAGCTGCAGTACTTAGCACTTACTTGATATAAGGTAGTATCTTAGGACAGTTATTCAACACATACCAAACCATTTTGTCCTAATCTTTAGGTTTGTCCTCTTGTCGACTCTTCCCTGTAAATCAAACAAAATAATCGAAAACATTGAGCCCAGGATTGTCTTCACCCACCTCTTTGCTAAGCTGATCAGCTGTTTCAATGTATTTTGAGCAGAATGTCAACACTTCTGTAGCAATGTAGGCCTCTGCAATGGAACCCTCAGGTCTAGCTCTATTCCTAACATAGCCCTTGAAAGTGCCTAGCCGCCTTTCAATAGGGTACATCCAGCCATACTGTACTTGACCTCTAAGTAGTGCCTCATCAGATAGATGAACAGTCAAATGCACCATCACATCAAAGAAGGCTGGAGGATATATCTTCTCAAGGTTGCATATGATAGTTGGTATCTTGTCTCTAAGACGCTCCAAAGCATCTATCCTGATATTTCTACTGCAGAGTTCCCTGAAGAATTGTCCAACTCTGCAACTGCTCTGTATAAGTCAGGGCGGCCCAATCCTCTAAGGATAACAGGTAAAACCCTTTGAAGTAGGACGTGGCAGTCATGAGTTTTCAACCCTTGTACCTTGTTTCCATCTGCACTGACTCTCCTTTCGGGGTTGGAAGCAAATCCATGTGGGAATCTCACACATGACAGACCTCATGAAATTCTTTTCTTTTTACCTTGTCCAAGACGCATTACCAGCGGTGCCATATCCCGTGGTTTACCTTCATTTTGCACCTGCAAATCCCTTCTGATACCCAGGTGTGTCAAATCAATCCTAGATTTTAAGGTATCTTTCGTCTTTCCTTGAATATTAAGAAGTGTGTCGATAATGCTGTCACATATATTTTCCTCGATGTGCATCACATCAAGATTATGCCGCAAATCCAAATCTTTCCAATACTCCAAGTCCCACAAAGTGGACCTACGGGTAAACAATAATCTCTGTTTTGCGCTTACACGCTTCCTTTTCCCGCTACCATTACCAGGATGGTTTCCTTGTGTAATATGCCTGACCTTCTCTAATTCCACTTGCAACTCATCGGCGGTGAGCCTCTCATCACGGTTTTCATGGTTTGCATTGAACACATGTCTTCGGTATTTTGTAGGACGCGGCTTGTCCTTGGTAAGGAAACGACAGTGTCCAATGTAGCAGATCTTGCTAAGTATTATGTATGACAGCGGATTCCTGTCACAGCGAACACATGCATTGTAACCATGTGTCGTTCGCCCTGACATAGTGCCCAAAGCCGGATAATCATGGATGCACCAAATTATAACAGCACACAGAAAGAAATAAGCTGGTGGGCTGCTATATAGGTCTCGAGTGAGAACACCCCTCCATATCTATTGAAGTTCCTCCACAAGTGGCTCCATGAATAAATCAAAATCCTTTCGAGGACTTTTTGGACCTGGGATGAGCAAGGCCATCATGTAGTTTGATTCTTTGGTGCAGACATTTGGAGGCATGTTGTAATGGATAATAAGCACTGGCCACATGCTATATGTGGCGCTCTGATGGCCAAGTGGGTTAAATCCATCTGAAGCTAAGCCAAGTCTAATGTTTCTCGGGTCAGGAGCAAACTTTTTGTGTTTCTGATTGAAGCTTTGCCACTCACTACCATGAGATGGATGGCTCATTACATTCTGATCTCTATACTCCTGGTTCCTAGAATGCCACAATACATCCTCTCTTGTTTCAGCATCATGAAACAACCTCTGCAATCTTGGTGTAATTTGAAAATGTCTCAAAACATTATGAGGAATCCTCTTCACGGACGCCATCTTTCCATCTTGATGATTTGCATTTCGGGCATTCACTTAAGTTGGCATAATCCTTCCGAAACAAAACACAATTATTCCTACAAACATGGATCATATCATATCCAATTCCAACTGCACGAAGGAAATTCTTCATTTTAATATAGGTGTGTGGCAGCTCAGATGCATCTGGGAAAGATTTGTGGAAAGCAGCCAACATTGCATCGAATGATTTGTTGGTCATCCGCTCAGATGTCTTCACCTGAAGAAAGGTGACCATAGCTGAGAATACTGACAGCTTATTTCCTGGGGTGACAGCCACGTTGCATTGTTCCAACATGCGGGCCCACCATTTTTCTTCTGCAGGTGAAAGTTCATGAAATGCACGAGCATTTCGTAGCATTGTTTCAATGTTGGTCAAACTCACTGGCTCCGCCACCACCACCTCCTCCTCCTCTTCCACCTGAGCATCAGGCAGATCGAGAAGGTGATATGCTGCTTCCACGTAGTCAGTAACATTGATGTTCACAGCTTCACCATGATGAACCCACCTAGTATATGTGACCGACATCCCATACAAGTGCAGATGATTTTGTACAGTTGACTGGGGTCTTGTAACTGAATTCATACAACTGCTACACGGGCAGAGCACATCTGATTTCGGACCATCGTACTCAGCTCCGATAAAGTTCATGAAGTTTTCAACCCCCTCGACATATGCAGCGGAGAATCTTTGAGCAAAAGTTATCCAAGTCATGTCCATCTGTTAGACATACAAATTAGTTCTTCTACTAGATATTATAAAAAAAGCATATATGTTTTCTTATGAAGTCCAAAAAAAACCTAGGTCGATGTCTAAAGTTATGGCAAGATATTTGGACGAGCAGATCTAAGTAACATGATATATGTAAAGCTAATTCAGCAAACAGATTTGAGTGCTAAATTATGGCAGGCTGTTTCAGCAGTCAATGAGGCTGAGCACACAACGATCAAATTATCGAAGGCCATCGCAGCAACAAAGATCGTGTATAAAACGGTGTACACCTATTTCACCTAACAGATTGGCTACTAGACCATGGCAATCTACGTCACAATAAATATATGGCAGGATATTTTAGCAACTAATCGGGCTTGGCATGCCATCTCAGCTAAGCAGATTGAGTGCAGAATAGGGCAAGGAAGCTTCTTAAGCAGAGCATATTGACAGTAAACTACTTCGGCAAACAATGAGATTAACAGTGTCTATCAGCTAACAGTCAGCACTACACCGACATGCACGGGGCCTCAGTCTAGGATGCGCGTACCGTGGGAGAAGCTGACCGTCGTGCGTCTCCACATGAACGTCGCCAGCGGTGGCGGCGTGATGTCTACTACACAACCTTCTTCTTGTAGACGTTGTTGGGCCTCCAAGTGCAGAGGTTTGTAGGACAGTAGCAAATTTCCCTCAAGTGGATGACCTAAGGTTTATCAATCCGTGGGAGGCGTAGGATGGAGATGGTCTCTCTCAAGCAACCCTGCAACCAAATAACAAAGAGTCTCTTGTGTCCCCAACACACCCAATACAATGGTAAATTGTATACGTGCACTAGTTCGGCGAAGATATGGTGATACAAGTGCAATATGGATGGTAGATATAGGTTTTTGTAATCTGAAAATATAAAAACAGCAAGGTAGCAAGTGATAAAAGTGAGCGTAAACGGTATTGCAATGCGTTGAAACAAGTCCTAGGGTTCATACTTTCACTAGTGCAAGTTCTCTCAACAATAATAACATAATTGGATCATATAACTATCCCTCAACATGCAACAAAGAGTCACTCCAAAGTCACTAATAGCGGAGAACAAAGCGAAGAGATTATGGTAGGGTACGAAACCACCTCAAAGTTATTCTTTCCAATCAATCCGTTGGGCTATTCCTATAAGTGTCACAAACAGCCCTAGAGTTCGTACTAGAATAATAGCTTAAGACACAAATCAACCAAAACCCTAATGTCACCTAGATACTCCAATGTCACCTCAAGTATCCGTGGGTATGATTATATGATATGCATCACACAATATCAGATTCATCTATTCAACCAACACATAGAACCTCAAAGAGTGCCCCAAAGTTTCTACCAGAGAATCAAGACGAAAACGTGTGCCAACCCCTATGCATAGGTTCATGGGTGGAACCCGCAAGTTGATCAGCAAAACATACATCAAGTGAATCACGTGATATCCCATTGTCACCATAGATACACACGGCAAGACATACATCAAGTGTTCTCAAATCAGTAAAGACTCAATCCGATAAGATTACTTCAAGGGGAAAACTCAATCCATTACAAGAGAGTAGAGGGGGAGAAGCAACATAAGATCCAACTATAATAGCAAAGCTCGCGATACATCAAGATCGTGCCAAATCAAGAACACGAGAGAGAGAGAGAGAGAGAGAGATAGAGAGAGAGAGAGATCAAACACATAGCTATTGGTACATACCCTCAGCCTCGAGGGTGAACTACTCCCTCCTCGTCATGGAGAGCGCCGGGGTGATGAAGATGGCCACCGGTGAGGATCCCCCTCTGGCGAGTCTTGGGAGCAGGGTCCCGATTGGTTTTTGGTGGCTACAGAGGCTTGCGGCTGCGGAACTCCCGATATATTATGTTCCCCGAAGTTTTTAGGGTATATGGAGATATATAGGCGGAAGAATTACGTCACGGGAGCCACGAGGGGCCCACAAGGGTGGAGGGCGCGCCCAGGGGGGTGGGCACGCCCCCCTGCCTCGTGCCTCCCTCGTTGATTTCTTGACGTGGACTCCAAGTCTCCCGGGTTGCTTTCCTTCCAAAAATAACTTCTCCAGAAGGTTTCATTCCGTTTCGACTCCGTTTGATATTCCTTTTCTTCGAAACACTGAAACAAGGGAAAAAACAGAAACTGGCACTGGGCTCTGGGTCAATAGGTTAGTCCCAAAAATAATAGAAGTGTTTAATAAAGCCCATAAAACATCTAAGATGGATAATATAATAGCATGGAACAATAAAAAATTGTAGATACGTTGGAGACGTATCAGCATCCCCAAGCTTAATTCCTACTCGTCCTCGAGTAGGTAAATGATAAAAACAGAATTTTTGATGTGGAATGCTACTTGGAATAATTTCAATGTAATTCTTCTTAATTGTGGTATGAATATTCAGATCCGAAAGATTCAAGACAAAAGTTTAATATTGACATAAAAATAATAATACTTCAAGCATACTAACAAAGCAATTATGACTTCTCAAAATAACATGGCCAAAGAAAGTTATCCCTACAAAATCATATAGTCTGGCTATGCTCTATGTTCACCACACAAAGTATTTAAATCATGCACAACCCCGATGACAAGCCAAGCAATTGTTTCATACTTTTGACATTCTCAAACTTTTTCAATCTTCACGCAATACATGAGCGTGAGCCATGGACATAGCACTATAGGTGTAATAGAATGGTGGTTGTGGAGAAGACAAAAAGGAGAAGATAGTCTCACATCAACTAGGTGTATCAACGGGCTATGGAGATGCCCATCAATAGATATCAATGTGAGTGAGTAGGGATTGCCATGCACATAGCGCTATAAGTGTATGAAAGCTCAAAAAGAAACTAAATGGGTGTGCATCCAACTCGCTTGCTCACGAAGACCTAGGGCATTTTGAGGAAGCCCATCATTGGAATATACAAGCCAAGTTCTATAATGTAAAATTCCCACTAGTATATGAAAGTAACAACATAGGAGACTCTCTATCATGAAGATCATGGTGCTACTTTGAAGCACAAGTGTGGTAAGAGGATAGTAGCATTGTCCCTTCTCTATTTTTCTCTCATTTTTTTATTTGGGCCTTTTCTCCCTTTTTTTATGGCCTCTTTTTTTTAGTCCGGAGTCTCATCCTGACTTGTGGGGGGATCATGGTCTCCATCATCCTTTCCTCACTGGGACAATGCTCTAATAATGATGATCATCACACTTATATTTACTTACAACTCATGAATTACAACTCGATTCTTAGAACAAAATATGACTATATGAATGCCTCCGGCGGTGTACCGGGATGTACAATGACTCATGAGTGACATGTATAAAAGAATAATGAACGGTGGCTTTGCAACAAATACAATGTCAACTACATGATCATGCAAAGCAATATGACAATGATGAAGCGTGTCATAATAAACAGAACGGTGGAAAGTTGCATGGCAATATATCTAGGAATGGCTATGGAATTACCATAATAGGTAGGTATGGTGGCTGTTTTGAGGAAGGTATATAGTGGGTGTATGATACCGGCGAAAGGTGTGCGGTATAAGAGAGGCTAGCAATGGTGGAAGGGTGAGAGTGCGTATAATCCATGGACTCAACATTAGTCATAAAGAACTCACATACTTATTGCAAAAATATATTAGTTATCGAAACGAAGTACTACGCGCATGCTCCTAGGGGGATAGATTGGTAGGAAAAGACCATCGCTCGTCCTCGACCGCCACTTATAAGGAAGACAATCAATAAATAAATCATGCTCCGACTTCATCACATAACGGTTCACCATACGTGCATGCTACGGGAATCACAAACTTTAACACAAGTATTTCTCAAATTCACAACTACTCCACTAGCATGACTCTAATATTACCATCCTCATATCTCAAAACAATCATAAGGAATCAAACTTCTCTTAGTATTCAACACACTCATAAGAAAGTTTTTACTAGTCTTGAATACCTAGCATATTAGGATTAAGCACATTACCATGCTGTTTAAGACTCCCAAAATAATATAAGTGAAGCATGAGAGTTCATCTATTTCTTCAAAATAAAACTACCACCATGCTCTAAAAGATATAAGTAAAGCACTAGAGCAAACAACAAACTACTTCGAAAGGTATAAGTGAAGATCAATGAGTAGTCGAATAATTATGCAACTATGTGAAGACTCTCCCATATAAGAATTTTAGATCTTAGTATTTTATTCAAACAGCAAGCAAAGCAAAATAAAATAAAATGACGCTCCAAGCAAAACATATATCATGTGGTGAATAAAAATATAGCTCCAAGTTAAGTTACCGATGAACAAAGACGAAAGAGGGGATGCCTTCCGGGGCATCCCCAAGCTTAGGCTCTTAGTTGTCCTTGAGTATTACCTTGGGGTGCCTTGGGAATCCCCAAGCTTAGGCTCTTGCCATTCCTTATTCCATAGTCCATCGAATCTTTACCCAAAACTTGAAAACTTCACAACACAAAACTTAACAGAAAACTCGTAAGCTCCGTTAGCGAAAGAAAACAAAACACCAATTCATGGTACTGTAATGAACTCATTCTTTATTTATATTGGTGTTAAACCTACTGTATCCCAACTTCTCTATGGTTTATAAACTATTTTACTAGCCATAGATTCATCAAAATAAGCAAGCAACACAATGAAAACGGAATCTGTCAAAAACAGAACAGTCTGTAGTAATCTGTAACTAACGCAAACTTCTGGAACTCCAAAAATTCTACCAAAATAGTAAGACCTAGATAATTTGTTTATTGATCTACTGCAATTGGAATCAGTATTTTCTCACGTTCTGGTGATTTTTAACAATTGTTTTCCTGAACAGAAAGTTTCTGGAATTTTCAACAAGATCAAATAACTATCATCCAAGAAGATCCTATAGGTCTTACTTGGCACAAACACTAATTAAAACATAAAACCACATCTAACAAGAGGCTAGATAGATTATTTATTCCTAAACAGAACCAAAAAGCAAGAAACTAAAATAAAGTTGGGTTGCCTCCCAACAAGCGCTAACATTTAACGCCCCTAGCTTGGCATGATGATTTCAATGATGCTCACATAAAAGATACGAATTGAAACATAAAGAGAGCATCATGAAGAATATGACTAGCACATTTAAGTCTAACCCACTTCCTATGCATAGGGATTTTGTGAGCAAACAACTTATGGGAACAATAATCAACTAGCATAGGAAGGTAAAACAAGCATAACTTCAAGATTTTAAGCACATAGAGAGGAAACTTGATATTATTGCAATTCCTACAAGCATATATTCCTCCCTCATAATAATTTTCAGTAGCATCGTGAATGATTCAACCATATAACCATCAAATAAAGCACTATTTTCATGATGCACAAGCATAGAAATTTTATTACTCTCCACATAAGCAAATTTCTTCTCATGAATAGTAGTGGGAGCAAACTCAACAAAATAACTATCATGTGAAGCATAATCCAATTGAAAATTAAAATCATGATGACAAGTTCCATGGTTATCATTATTCTTAACAGCATACATGTCATCACAATAGTCATCATAAATAGCAACTTTGTTATCATAATCAATTGGAACCTCTTCCAAAATAGTGGATTCATCACTAAATAAAGTCATGACCTCTCCAAATCCACTTTCATCAATATAATCATCATAAATAGGAGGCATTCTTTCATCATAATAAATTTGCTCATCAAAACTTGGGGGGAAATATCATCTTCATCAAACATAGCTTCCCCAAGCTTGTGGCTTTGCATATCATTAGCATCATGGATATTCAAGGAATTCATACTAACAACATTGCAATCATGCTCATCATTCAAATATTTAGTGCCAAACATTCTAATGCATTCTTCTTCTAGCACTTGAGCACAATTACCGGAATCCTTATTTTCACGAAAGACATTAAAAAGATGAAGCATATGAGGCACTCTTAATTACATTTTTTTGTAGTTTTCTTTTATAAAATGAACTAGTGATAAAACAAGAAACAAAAAGATTCGATTGCAAGATCTAAATATATACCTTCAAGCACTCACCTCCCTAACAGCAGTAGCTTGAGAAAAGGGCTTGATGTCTACTACACAACCTTCTTCTTGTAGATGTTGTTGGGCCTCCAAGTGCAGAGGTTTGTAGGACAGTAGCAAATTTCCCTCAAGTGGATGACCTAATGTTTATCAATCCGTGGGAGGCGTAGGATGAAGATGGTCTCTCTCAAGCAACCCTGCAACCAAATAACAAAGAGTCTCTTGTGTCCCCAACACACCCAATACAATGGTAAATTGTATATGTGCACTAGTTCGCGAAGAGATGGTGATACAAGTGCAATATGGATGGTAGATATAGGTTTTTGTAATCTGAAAATATAAAAACAGCAAGGTAGCAAGTGATAAAAGTGAGCGTAAATGGTATTGCAATGCGTTGAAACAAGGCCTAGGGTTCATACTTTCACTAGTGCAAGTTCTCTCAACAATAATAACATAATTGGATCATATAACTATCCCTCAACATGCAACAAAGAGTCACTCCAAAGTCACTAATAGCGGAGAACAAACGAAGAGATTATGGTAGGGTGCGAAACCACCTCAAAGTTATTCTTTCCAATCAATCCGTTGGGATATTCCTATAAGTGTCGTAAACAGCCCTAGAGTTCGTACTAGAATAACACCTTAAGACACAAATCAACCAAAACCCTAATGTCACCTAGATACTCCAATGTCACCTCAAGTATCCGTGGGTATGATTATACGATATGCATCACACAATCTCAGATTCATCTATTCAACCAACACATAGAACCTCAAAGAGTGCCCCAAAGTTTCTACCGAAGAATCAAGACAAAAACATGTGCCAACCCCTATGCATAGGTTCATGGGCGGAACCTGCAAGTTGATCACCAAAAAATACATCAAGTGAATCACGTGATATCCCATTGTCACCACACATACGCACGGCAAGACATACATCAAGTGTTCTCAAATCATTAAAGACTCAATCCGATAAGATTACTTCAAGGGGAAAACTCAATCCATTACAAGAGAGTAGAGGGGGAGAAGCAACATAAGATCCAACTATAATAGCAAAGCTCACGATACATCAAGATTGTGCCAAATCAAGAACACGAGAGAGAGAGAGAGAGATCAAACACGTAGCTACTGGTACATACGCTCAGCCCTGAGGGTGAACTACTCCCTCCTCGTCATGAAGAGCGCCGGGATGATGAAGATGGCCACTAGTGAGGGATCCCCCCTCTGGCAGGGTGCCGGAACAGGGTCCCGATTGGTTTTTGGTGGCTACAGAGGCTTGCAGCGGCGGAACTCCCGATCTATTCTGTTCCCCGAAGTTTTTAGGGTATATGGAGATATATAGGCGGAAGAAGTTCGTCAGGGGAGCCACGAGGGTGGAGGGTGCTCCCAGGGGGGTGGGCGCGCTCCCTGCCTCGTGAATCCCTCTTTGCTTTCTTGACATGGACTCCAAGTCTCCCGGGTTGCTTTCCTTCCAAAAATAACTTCTCCAGAAGGTTTCATTCGGTTTCGACTCCGTTTGATATTCCTTTTCTTCGAAACACTGAAACAAGGGAAGAAACAGAAACTGGCACTGGGCCCTTGGTCAATAGGTTAGTCCCAAAAATAATATAAAAGTGTTTAATAAAGCCCATAAAACATCCAAGATGGATAATATAATAGCATGGAACAATCAAAAATTATAGATACGTTGGGGACGTATCACGGCGCTGACTGCCGTGCGCCTCCACAAGAACGTCGCCAGCGGTGGCGGCGCGGCTAGAGGACGGCAACCTACGAGAGCGTACTGTGGGAGCGAGAGGATCGCCGTGCGTCCCCTCTACGAACCGCGGCGCCGACGTATCGACGTGGCGGGGAGGGCGGCTTTGGCAGAGCGAATGGAGTGAGGGGGACGGGGGGAGGGGGTTTGGGGAATATTATTGGCTAGTTTGCGAAGGCGGTTGAATTTGGGATTTGGGGAAATTTTTTGGGGGAGGATTTTCGGCGTGGTGGTAGGCGGAGTTTGGCGCATGGTCGCTTTCTCCAAGTGCAGTCCCACGTGTTAGTGAAGAGGCTAGCTGAAGCGCGTTCCGTTTGCGTGAGCCTTGTGCAGGACCGAACATGTGTGGGGTGCAATGCGACCGCGACAGGGGTGCTGTGAGTGTACCGCCTTTTTTTCCTTTTAAACTAGGTGCTTCGCCCCCTAAAGAAAAAAAACTTGGTGCTTCGCGCGATCCGTCGATACAACTACTAGTAATCCGGTAATCCCGACTAAAATGGCGCGGCCGGGTTTTTTCCCGCAAGATATGCTGGGAGGTTGGCTTAGTTTGGTTTTTAGGTTGAGTAATGCTACACCTACATAATCCCAGTTACGTAATTAACATAATGTGAAATGTGTGAGTTGTTGATTGTAGATTGGGGGGAGGGAGGGGCCCACCACCATGAAAATCAGGGAGGAGAGAGAGAGGCAATTTATGTTAACCCTTTTGTAGGTTCCCGTAGATGTAGAAAGATGTGAAATGCGTGAATGTGTAGTGGACGTACTATTGGAGTGCCTAAGATAAATTGTGTATGTAGACTATGTGTTTATTTACTTCGCATGTTAGCTTTGTCTCAGTTCAATAAAAGCAGAGTTGGTGATGATGGTGTGCCTGTCGTCCTGCAACATAGGCCATCCGATCTATATCTAACGGATAGGAAGGAAACTATGACAATTTACCCGCACTCCTCTCCACATTCGCAGATAAGGCCTTCCCTCGTTCATCCTTTTCTCCCACAAGATCTTGATGTTCCGTGCAACACACGAGCATCTTGCTAATACTCCTACCATATACTATATTATTGTGAAAGTTCATGTACACCGACCAAGATTAATGCAAACACGGCAGATTCTCATTACATTTCGAACTTTTATAGGACAGAAAAATAAAAGAAATCCGACCCTAAACCTATTCTACAGCGTCGACCGACGTCCTCCATCTGCGATCTCCATGTACAGGGGCGGGGTTCAAGACCCGTGAAGTGAAGGTGCGGTCTCCGGCGAGGAAGCGTAGAACACGGGAAACGGACCGGTCAGTTGGCACACAATGCCCTACGCCTCCCATGCCCTACTCATCCTCGGAGGAGTCCCCGACCTCGGCGGTGCCGGACGTTGGACGGCGGCAAGTAGGACACGTGGCTGACGGTGCTCCCGTCGTCGGCCGCCAGCGTGGCCACCGCCAGCGGTCGCGTCCGTGTCCGGCTACGCTGCTATCACCGCGAAGCGGCGACTTGAGCGAGGGCGGCAACCTCGAGCTTCATCCCCGAAGACAAGCTCTCCCGCAGAGCGTTCGCGCTCGCGGTCATGGCGGATGTGGTGCCAGGTAGCAGGACGATGCACTATGGTGTGGAGGTTAGCTGCGTTGCCGCTTTAAGTAGCGCATTCCGGTGAGGCCAAGCGTCCGGGTGCGTCATTAAGTCGCCGGAGTTGGTTCCTCGGGCACCGAGCCTCTTAAAGACGGTATACGGACAGACGGCATGAATGCGGGCAACTGGCGCCGGCTGGGAACACATCGCATGACGGCGCGAGGGACGAGGGTTTTTGGTGTGCCAGGGTAGTCAGCTGCGGTCGTGGCAACGTTGGAGATGCCCTTTCCTCACATGCGACCCCACATGTCATTGAAAAAGCAAGACGACCCGGCATGGTCTCAGGTCCTAGGGATGCAGTTGGCCGGGCTACACCACTCCGCGGACGCGTCGCGACACGCACGCACTTCGGCGCCCCGTGCATCCTCGACGAGCCGGGTGTTGATCTGTTGGTCATGCCACAGCGCTAACGCCACCCTCGGCACACTGAAACCGACCGTGTAAAGCGACGATGAGCGTGTCGCTCCCGCATGCCTCATTTGAACATTCTGCCGAGTATCATTCGCATGTGGGCCTAGACCATGCTTGTATTTCCAATGTTGTAATTTGTCCGACATGCATACAAACAAACATTTCGTTTAAAGTTTCACTTTGCCTCCACTACGTGTCGCTTCCCGTCTTAGTTTTGACATCCCATTCGATTCATGCCCCGACACATCTTGACGAGATCGATTGATGTTGAGAGATCAATTATGTGTCGTGTAAGGAGATAAAGGTTTGCTCTGTTTCTATGATAGAAATGACCGGGGGGTCTGTGGGGATCAGAGAGAGTATATTGTATGTTCATAAGCAAAACAAACATATTTACAAATCATATATAAAGGGTATTCAATGTTCTCCAGACCCCGAGATGAAATCGAGAGATAACGAGTGGGTGCATGTGTGATACCTAAGGCGGAATCAAAATTTTGAACCGGTGATCATAGCATCCACAAATCATATATAAAGGGTATTCAATGTTTGTTTCGCTCTTGAATGTACAATATACTCCCTCCGATCCTTTCTAGTTTACATGTAAGTTTTATGTGTAGTCAAAGTATATCTACTTTGATCAAACTTATAGAAAAAAGTATCAACATTGAACAACGCCCAATAAATATTTTTAGATTCGTACGTACTCCTAGATTTGTATTCAAACAGACATGGTTTCCAATTTGTTTTCAACCATGTGAATGTGCTTGTTCTCGCGCATGCTCTTCCTACTAGGATTTCGCCACTCCAATAGTAACTTTTTTAAGCTCCATGTCCAATAGTACTAGTGGAGTACTGACAACATCTGTAGTAGAGTATGCAGTGCTCACAGTACTCCCTCTTTCCATTTATATAGGGCCTATGTGGAGGAGAGAGATGTGACAAAATAAGGGGAGTGAGCTCTCATGCAAGAGCCTAGCTATATATGCATTCCTAGTTAAATACAATAAATATGAAGAAAGAGATATAGAGGAGATGGAAAAAGTACTAGCCAACCTTTTTTTGTGGGAAATAGCCAACCTTATAGCCCACACTACTGTATGAGTGCATATAGATGATGGCTATAGATGACATGGCAGTTCCTTATAGCCATCGGCTGGCTATATTATTAACCATGCTCTAATGCGTTTTTCAAAACCGCCATTGACTATTGACAAGATTAATAGTACATGAGATGTATAATGTGAAAATTATATCATTGGAAGCTCCTTTCACATACGAATTTGACCGTATGCTTTGTGTAAGTTGCATGTCATATATTATTACTCTAACATTTGGTCAAAGTTAGCCTCGAAAAATGCATTAGGCCCTGTAGATGGAAGGAGGGAGTAGTAGTGGAAGTGGATCCTCTGACATAGGTATCCCTGCCTTACCCTCCCTTTCGTTCACTTACTGGCGGACCCCATGCTTGCTTGGCCCCGCATGTTAGTTACTCAATGGGTTCGGCCACGTCAGGGGATCCTCATCCGTAGTATACTCCCTCTGTTTTTATTTACTCCGCATAAAACGGAGGGAGTGGTAGTATAAATGACGCGGGCGGGGGAGGGGGGGGATGTCGGTTTGCTCTCAACTAGGTCCCACAAGTGAGCAAAAACGCAATACGAAGCGCGTTCCATTCGGTGAGCGACGTGGAGGGTCCAGCGTGCCGGGGTGCAACACGAATGGGACAAGAGCGATGTACAGTCAAAACCGATTGACCGATCATCACCGGAAGCACTATTCACACCAGAACCTTCGCTGCTCGGCCTACGCCAACCACTGCCCCAAAACCACACCTTTTCTCTAGCCCATTCCCCCAGCTTTTGATCCCCTAGCCCGCATCAAGCGTCCCCTAGTTCACCGGAAAGCCATGGTGCGCCGCAAGATCACGTACTACAAGATGCTGACGCCGGAGAATCGTGTAGAAATCGCGGCGGCGGTCGGTGCCACAGACCTCTGTTCCCAAGCTCGCTTTGCAGCGGGCCAATCCTCGAGTTCTCTGGAGCCAAGCTACGAGGAGGAGGAAGCCAATCCAATGTTCATGGTGGAGGTCGTGGCGCATAAGTCCCCCGATGGGTATGAGATGATGGACGTCGACTTCCTGTCGGTGTCTGGGTCCCCCATGGTGCAGGCGGACCAACGGTTCAACCTGGCAATACTAAAGGAGGACCGGGAGGCAGAGGCTCAACTCGACGCGGAGCGCGCGCATGCCGCTGCCATCGAGGCTCTCCTGCAGGCGGAACCGGATGTCGTGGATGTGAACCGGGCGGCGGAGGCTCAACTTGAGGTGGAGCGCGCGGATGCCGCTGCCATCGAGGCCCTCCTGCAGGCGGAACCGGACGTCCTCGACTTGAACCGGGCGGCGGAGGCTCAACTCGACGTGGATCGCGCGGATGCCACTGCCATCGAGGCCCTCCTGCAGGCAAAACCGGACGTCCTCAACTTGAACCAGGCGGTGGAGGCTCAACTCGACGTGGAGCGCGCGGATGTCGCTGTCATCGAGGCCCTCCTGCAGGCAGAACCAGACGTCCTCGACTTGAACGGGGCGGTGCTCTCGTCCGTGCAGAGCACCCGCACGCTCCGTGTGAATGAGTAGCTGGAGGCCGAGGACAACCACGGTGCGGAGACACACGTCGGCAGCTACGGCTGGTTCCGCCCGCAGCCAAAGACGACGAGGCCGTCTCGTTTCGCGAGCAGTGATAGTTTTTCTTTATGTTGTTATTTTTAGGGATCTTTTGCTGTGTAAAAACATATATTGTTATGCAAGTCGCCTAACTTTCATCATTTGGGTCAGTCTACCATTTCAAGCGGTTGGATGAATATCCTACGTCTCCTAACCCTTCTTCCTCACATCTTCTTCTTCCCCAACAGACCACCGCACGGGCCGTACGGATCCTCCCCAACATGCGATTGGATAAACATACTGTATGAACGAAAATTATGTGTCAGTGGTAGGATGGCTAGGTTTGGTTTGTTCACATGCGGTAGCACGTGTCAGTGAGGGGTGCGTTCCCTTGGTTGGGTTTGCGGCGTGCAGGAGCGACTGTGTGAGGGTGCGGTGCGACCGCGACAACCATGCGCAAGTTACCTCCTTCTCATTTTGAAAACTTTAGGCAAGCTTGGCAAAAATGTGTGGAGAAGTATGTCAATGCAAGGCCTAGACCCAAACAGGATAAGTACTTACGTACTAGGAGTACTAGTGTTAATAAAGAAAGGTGGAGTTTTACTTCGTGGGGTTAATCGATACAAATCCTCGTTTGATGTGTCAATTAATGTGTATTTTTTTTCTCCAAAGCCCAAAGAGCTAACCATCTCATTCCTCATCGCTTGATTAATGCAGCGCCATGCAAACCAACCTTCTCACTTCCGCATGCATGCAAGGGTATATTAATGTCCTTGGTTGCTAGTACGAGGCAAACCCCATCAATTTTGCCTCGATTAGTGTTAGTGGCCTTTTGCAAATTGTAATTTTGATATACTGGCCTTGTGTACAAAAAAATGGAGGTAGTAACTATTTGACTTCCTTCCCCATTGCGGTGACGTCGACGATATCTCGAACGTTGTGGTTTGGCGAAGTGCATTCGATGGAGAACACCATTGAGGGAGACCACGGTAAGTCGTTCACAAGTGCCGCCTGCAAGCCGAGACAACTGCCTTATTTGCATCCAGGAAGTCCGTTGAACCAAAGGACGCGTAAATGTACTAGTACTATTAGTACACAATAGCGTCGTCCGTCCAGCTTAGTGCGGTGAGGTGGTTTCTCAAAGAAGACGATGGAGAAGCGGAGTCAGCGAAGAGTGAAATGATGGTTGCTTCGTCCGTGCTTTGTGATTTGACGCCTCAATGCTTTGTGATTTGTGATAGAAGGGACAGGGGAGTAGACTCTATGCTCTATACTGTACATGCGTCCAAGCACGGGAGCAAGAGGAGAGACGTTGCATTTTTCTATTCCTTCAATCAATCAATCAGGGAGCTTCTGTTCCATCTTTTTGGCTTTGGCAGCACCGTCCATAATGGTTCCTATCGATGCCAAAAGCTATTTTCACATTTGGCTACACATTGTGGATGCCCTTAACCGTACCACTTGGTTTTGCTCCTGTGTCCTATATATACAAATCTCAATTATATTGATCTAAAAAATTATAGAATCAAGATTAGTAAAAAGGAGGTGATTTTGCCGTGCGGATGGCGGGGGAGGTTTCTTATTTTTAGAGGACCTTGGCCTGGCAGTTTGCTAACATGCGGTCCCACGTGTCAGTGCTTTACCAAGTCGATCCACGTCCCACATGAGGCAGAACAACGGCAGAAGCAACACGTGGTTAACTTGAAGAAGATGAGGGAGAAGCGGATTCAGCAACGAGTGAAATGATGGTTGCTTCGTCCCTCCAACTTAGTTTTTTAGCATTATTACTTCTTCCCTCCAACTTAACTGCGGGAAAGGTGCAGCTTTGTGATTTGATGGCTCATTACTACGCCGGTGCCATGACTGGGGTGCTTCACCCCTGCTGCTCTGCACTGTATTTCGATATGGCACATGGACTCGGTAGCATGATGTCCCACATGTCGGCGAACGGGACTAGAACATTTATGAAAGCGAGCGCTCCACTCTTACGACGGAGGAGTACACGACATAGCGGCCCCGTGATCTGTCACTTGTACTGTATAGTACTATAGTTTTGTTGTTTCACACGATCCATCGATACAAACCCGATTAAACAGGAAAGGGCGGGATTTTTCCCGCGCGGTAGATGATACTGGCCATATATTTCAAAGGCAATTTTAATGTATGCAAACTGAATAATTAAGTAACAATATGATATCTAGTAAAACTAAAAACACATATGATTTATTGTGTTAGAGTGTAGTAGTAGTATTGTATTGCATAGTTGTTAGATGTAACATGCGAGAACATGTAGAGATGTAGTTTTGGAGGGCCTACAGAGAGAAAAGCGTAATACGGTCACCGAACTTCAGAATACGCTCATTACGGTCACTATATACGTTTTGCGGTGATTATACGGTCACTTGCTCACCGTTCAGCGTCGGATTGCACTCTATTGACCGGCCAAATAGTCTGCATGGTACCGTGTTGACTAGTTAAATTGACCACGTTCCTTGTGGGTCCCACATGTCAGTTCACATAGCGAAAAGGTCATATAAACACAAATTTACGCAGGCGCGACAAGACTCCAGCCCGTGAGCGGGAATCACCTGGTTGTGTATGTGTTTGTCAGGGCTTGATGTGTGTGCATGCACGTGTAGGTTGAGCACTTGAGCATGAGAGTGTGTATTGGTCATGTGGTGTGTGCATGCATGCATGCGTGCATGTGTGCGTGTGAGTGTTGCATGCGTGCGTGGCTGCGTGTGTCCGTGTGAGTGTTGCGTGCGTGCGTGGCTGCATGTGTTCGTGTGAGTGTTGCGTGCATGCAATTCGTGTGCATGCGTGCGTGTGTGTATAATCACCACACCAGCTCCTGTTTGTTAAAACAGACGGCTCAACATACCAATACAAGGCCACCTTGTCCGCTGTGCCCGCAGTCATGACTTCGAACCACCGTCCAATACTTTTTTGTCGTTTGTTTTCATTCTTACTAGCAAGATGCCCGTGTGTTGCACGTAACATCAAGATGCATTTGTATGACTAGTTTATCTTGTGAGAGAAAAGGGTGAACGAGGGAAGGCCTTATTTGAAAATGTGGAGAGGGGCGTGGGTATCTTTTTGCAAAATTGCCATAGTTTCCTTCCTATCCGTCAGATATAAATCGGACGGCCTATATTGCAGGATGGCAGGCACACCATCATCACCAACTCTGTTTTTTATCTCTACTCTTATAAAGCATAGTCGGTGATGATGGTGTGCCATCCGCATATAGGTTGTCCGATCTATATCTAACGGATAGGAAGGAAACTATGCAATTTACCCGCACTCCTCTCCAAATTTGCGGATAAGGCCTTCCCTCGTTTATCCTTTTCTCCCACAAGATCTTGATGTTCCATGCAACGCATGGGCATCTATACAAGCTGCTTATCTTGTGGGAGACGAAGATGAACGAGGGAAGTCCTTATCTGCAAATGTGGAGAGGGGTGCGGGTATCTTTTTGCAAAATTGTCATAGTTTGCTTTCTATCCGTCAGATACAGATCAGACGGTCCATATTGCAGGATGGCAGGCACACCATCATCACCAACTCAGTTTTTTACAAGAGTGGAGATGTAGATAGAAGAGTAGATACAAGCCGACAGGTGGGCCCAATGGTAGTGAGATAATGTGATGCAACACTAGAGGTGCCACGTGGAGCGTTTAACTGGTCAACTAGTCGTGTCTTGAGCAAATACAGAGCTGTACGGTGAGCCCGTGACTGTATAATAACCACAAAATGTAAATGGTGACCGTAATGAGTGGATTATGAAGTCCAATGTACGTATCATGCTTTCGTTCCAAATACAATGATCGTCACTGTATATATCACGAGAGAAAGACGAAACATGCGTGAATGTGCTGGGGGCTTACTTTTAGAGGACCTGGAGATATTTTGTGTGCGTACGTGAAAGGGGCGTAGAGGGGGTGTATGCGATGGGGAGAGAGATGTTCTTCGTTTCTCTTTATTATGACTAACTTTATATATAGTATAAAAATATAAAAATTCACAGTGCGGAATAAATATCATTGTGGGCACCATGCAATGCAAATTAATGTTCATACTCCTCCATATAACTTTGTAATGTTGTATATATGTAGAAATTCTAAAATAATTTTTTGGCCACACTTTATTCAAAAGGAATGTTGTATGCAAAATAAACATGAAGAGAGGGCTTTTTAGATCAATGGGGTATGTGATGTAACATGTGTGAATGTGTAGTTGATGTATTTGGTATGAGAGAGGTATGTGTGTGTATTACGATTCGAGAGAGGCATGGATAGAGGGGCCAAGGGGGAGGGGCGTGGGAGAGATAGCATGAGAAATGAGAGAGGTCTAGAGAGAGAGAGACTAATACGATGTCACGGCGAGAGATTCCCTTGAGTGTGTATATGCAAGGGGGGAGGGGATAGAGGCACGAGGAGATTTTTTTTTGTGTGGCGTCTGTGTTGGTATGTGTGGGTGTGAGAAGATAATGAGACCTGGGGGCAGAGGGTGTGTCACCGCGTGAGGTCCGGTGGGTCGAGGTGAGGCCCTTGGTTCGGTTCCGTCATGTGCCACATTGATCGGCCTATTACACATTTAGGGAGACCCATGGATGACTTGTCGTACAAGACAACGATAGCAGAACTGTGAAGGACTCTGTGTCCACTGACAAAACCGGCTAGGATTTGTAACCCTGGTTTCTCGGACTAAGGTAACCCCTTATCTCTGTATTCATCCAACCTAACTTTAAGGGGCATCCTACAGAATGCTCTGCTAGAATCATACTCGTCGATTAGGAAGAGAGGTGTGAGACAATGCATGAGAGACAGACCTAAAGATAATGTGCGTACAGGAGACACGTAGGCAGGTCTATGTATATAGAAAGGGTCGATGGGGATTGTGCGTGTGTATGCTTGTGAGAGGAAGAGTGCTTGTGATAAAGGTTAGTGAAAACAGTCGTAAATGGTTAAGAGAGGGAGTGAGGGTTATATCGAGAGCATGTCTGCGAAAAGACACCTCGGGGGAGAGAGTGTCAACATGTGTGAGAGACCACCGATGGAGAGTGAAACTACACGTAAAAGACTGATGTACACATTCATTAAAGATAAAAATTATCCATATTTTAGGTTGGGATGATGATATTTGCAATTCACGTAAGGAACGGTCATTGATCCATCAGACATCTAGATTCTATCGAAGTTGAGCATGTCTATGTTATTATTCGACATAATTGATCCACATAGTTAGTATTTTGAACTCCTGACAATGCATCGCTTTAGCAATCGAATATAAACATGAGTATAGTCCATGTTGTGTGTGTAAAGCACATTATACATATGAAATTTACACAATGAACATTATAAATAGCTAGCTATGAACTAGAATACACATGAATTCAACTTAAGGTGGTTTAAAAAATCGGATTCAACTAGAATACATGTGAAAGCTTGTTGGAACTGGTCCCAAGTGACATTGGCTATAGGAAAAGTAGTTGTGTAATTCTCCCACCATGGGGCTGCTGATCCATCCGATTGATGTGCGGCAAAGCGCACCTTCTCAGCATCCGTGCATCCTGCGGTGGTTAACTCCCTTCCAATACGGCGTAGCCAATCATCAGCAACTATTGGCTCGGTGCTACTGGAAAACACCGGCGGTTGTAACCTCAGAAAACGGGCTAAATTGTCCACTGGCGGCGGGTTGTTGTTGTTGTTGTTGTTGGCATTGCCCTGGTTCTGAACTAGCAATTGCATCAAGGCATTCTGCTGCTGGATCAACTGGGTGAGCTCCGGTGGGAAAACAAAACCGGGGTCACGTCTCGGAGGCATCTGGTGGGTTTAGATGGAAGAGATTAGAATAGAAAGAGGTCTAGTGAGAAAACACTACCCATATGCACATGAGGCAAACACAAACATTCATTCAATCAATCAAGCAAGGGCATACAGACGGTCTAGGACTACCGCAAAAGTGCTCAACTACTACTAGTTACATGGGGGAATACTACTATTATATGGTGGTCATCTAGAAATTTTGATCGGTGGAAGACTCCATGATGTCTGCTCCAGCTTCGTCTTCATAGTCATCATCACTTGGATCGGAATCGGTGTCGTCGATGATGATGTAGTTGTCCGGACAAGTGGGATCTTCTTCCTCTTCTTCCGGTGCTGATCCTCCCATGAAGACTCCGATCTTCTTGACTAGGTCGTCATTCTTCTCCAGTAGTGTCTTGATTTCCTCCTCATATCCATCGCGTGTAAACTTGAGTTCTTCCTCCAGCTCGATGATCCTAGTTTTCGCCTTCTTCAATTCCATCATGTCTGCGCACATCTGGTTCTCCTGGCGTCGAATGTGCTGGTTTAGCTCCTGGATGTAAGCTGCAATGGATCTATCCTTCTTGGTGCTGATTACCTCCCATTGCTCGTCTCGGCGCCCACATATTTGGTAGATGGTGTCTTTAAGCTCCCTGTTGTAGACTTCTCCAATGTGTCCCATTGTAATGTGAGCTGCCATACTCTTGCCAAGGCTCCAGGTGGGTGCTTCGAAAGAAAAACTCTATGGGCTTGGAAGTTGGCGAGAATGTCCTTCCTGGAACTTGTACTTGAATCATCCAGTGCTCTTCTTCAGGTAAAGTGGCGTTGTACGTCCCGGTGAAGCTTGGTATTCCAATATTCAGGTACCTAGTGACTTCCTTCAAGTGGCGTCCAAAAGGTGTGTCTTCATCCGGTTGTGCAAACTTGTTCTTCATCTCCGTCATCCTAAAGAGTGGAAAAATGGAGAGGAGTCGAAATGAGTAGAGAAGAGTGACCTATGGTTTATCTTAGTGGTCGTGTCCTACACTCAGCGTGTGCTCGATACCATCTTGTAGCGACCCGACCTCAGATGGTCAAGTCTACGTGTTTCAAAGTGTCATCCCTGGATCAGTAATGCTGACATACACAGTACTCGAAGGATTTATAACAGAGTAGCAATCACACAATTATTACACGAATGTCTCAAAAGAGAACTTATTACAATAATATGGCTTAAGGCCATCTAATACGATAACAGCGGAAGGCTTGGAAGATAAAGTGAGTCCATCAACTCCAACGGCATAGCTGAGCTGCACGCCAACGACCTATCGAACCTTACTCCTCGTCTGAAAAGTAATACGCTGCAGCCCGAGAACGGGTCAGCACATGGAATATGCTGGCAATGTAACACAATAGAGCAATAACATAATAATGCTACCACTACATGCAATATTTGGCTGGTGGTAAGCTCTAAGGTTACAGTTTTTGCGAAAAGCCAATTTTTCCCTACAACAAAGGAATAAATTTTAGTTTAACTATCATGGTGGTTGAAACATCATTGAGAAGGTATAACCCCAGCTCAATCCCAATTAAGGTAATTAACATCCCAGCAATATGAGTTAAGAGTGATGAGATACATGTGAATACTCAAGTACTAGATACTCAGAATTGTCCATAACCGGGGACACGGCTAACCATGATTAGATTGTACACTCTGCAGAGGTTTGCGCACTTTTCCCCACAAGACTCGATCGCCTCCATTGGTTTCTCGCACTGCATGGTGTTTGAGAAACGGATGACCGAGACACGCCTTCGTAAACATTAACTCTCTACTCCGGGTAGACCATACCAAACCTACAAAACCCACTACCTGCTGATCTACCTCTTCAAGAGCTTCACGTAACTTACTCAACTATGCTAGAGCCCATAATAGCTTGTGGCTGCACATGGCAGTTTCTAGCATGAATAATCTCAGTTCCCTTTGAGCCTGGGCCGCGGTCCATAGGAAGATCACACGGGTTCCCCGGGATTTCCAAAATAAAACAAACAACACTGGGTTCCCCAGGTGCCTCAATCCACCCAGATGTGTATTTAAGTTGCCACCTTAAGTTGAACCATTAATTAACAATCTCACATCTGTCATGGAATACACTCAAACCCAATCCACGCTTCACGAGCATAGCATAGCAATATAGGCAATATGTAGAAGTAACTCCCAAGGGTTTGACAGTAACAGGGCAATAGGTTCCTACCTCATCATCTACTTCCCAACCCACAAATTAATGACATCCTAACCATGCAATGTTTGAGGGTTGAAACTAATGCATAAAAACTGGGTATGAAAAGAGTATGATCAAAGTGTTACTTGCCTTGCTGACGATCCGTGAATCCTAGAGACTCGTAGTAACACGCTTTGCACTCCGGGAATTCTATCGCAAGCAAACAATACATACATAAGCAACAAGCAAAAATGCACAAGCAAAACTCAACTCAAAGAGGTTGACCAGAAAGTTCAATTTAAGAACTCCGGTTCGCAAAAAGAATCAAACCAAATGAAACAACGAAACTCAAACGGCGAAAGAAATAAGATCTGTTTACTAATCTGAACTAGGATCAAATTTTACAGAGACAAAAACTTGTTTGAGTTGATTATTCGGAAAGAGGGTTTCGAGATGAAACTCCAGGTGCTTGAATCGCCTGATTCCGATAAACGAGCGAAATGTTATACTAGTATGAACATCGGATCAGAAATCACGATCGGGAAAATCACGGAATAAATCCGATAAAAAGAAAAATGATGAATGGCTTAACGAACGAACGTTCGTTAGCAGAAACTAAACGACGAACACGTTCGTTAAAACGAACGAATGAGTGAACGCTCGCTAAGCAAATAAACTGGAGAATAAAACCGATCTATATAAAAAACGAACTAGGGTTTTTTTCTAAAAAAACCGAAGGGGTTTTTCTTTAAAAAAAACGGGCGGCGGGCGGCTACCTCCGGCGAGGCGAGGCGACTCCGGCAGGCGGTGAGGGTGGCGGAGGCTCGGCGAGGGCGCTGGGTGGCGGCGGAGGGGCGGCGGCTAGAGGCGGCGGCGGCGACTCGGCGGCGGGCGGCTCGGGGCTCGGCTCCCGGCTCCCGGGCGGCAAGGCGGTGGTGGATAGAGGGGTGGCGGCATATATAAAGGGGCGGGCGGCGACTTGGAGGAGGGGCAAGGCGGCGAGTCCGCTCGGACTCGAGTCCGAGGTCGGCGGGCGGCGGCGGTTGCCGGCTTTGCTGGTGAGCCCTAGGCCCGGTCAGTCTCTCTTTTTTTTAAATGTTCCGCCGAAACCTAGAAAAATCCTAGAAAAAAATAAATAAATATCTAAAAATACCAAAACAAGTTTTCTCCGTCTAAATGAAATATTTAGAACAAGATGAACTTTTCTTGGCCCCTAAAATGCAATTTTTAAAACATGCAAATTTTTCTAGGGCAAATAAAATCAAATAAAAACCCAATAATGATTTTAACATTTTTCCTTCGATATTTCAATTATTTTGGAGAAGTCATATTATCTCCCCTCATTTATTATTTTAAAATGAAATATTTTCCGGAGAGAAAATAATTAAAATCAAAATCCTCGTCTTCATTATTTGATAAAATTCAAATATGAAAATTGGGAAAATCCTCAACTCTCTCCGAGGGTCCTTGAATTGCTTAGGATTTTGAGGATTGCAAACGAATTGCAATAAAATATGATATGCATGGATGACCTATGTATAACATTCCAAATTGAAAATTTGGGATGTTACAAGGCGCCTGATCTGGAGGTCGGCTGGGATTAAAGGGATGGCTTGGGGGCGCTGCCAAGCACGGCGGTGGTGTGAGGTCGAGGGGAGGGCGGGGCGGCGGAGGTAGGGGTCTGGGCCGGTGGTCGCTGGCGGTTCGAGAAATAGTGTGCTGAAGGAGTACCTGCCCGTTCCTTATAGATCGAACGATTCATAAAAAAATTGACTGACCTATTTATTTTCAGTCGACTGTTATCTTGATAGAACCACATGTGGTGGTGTGCTGAAGGAGTACCTGCATTTCCTGTGCTCATATATTACAAAATCATACGGAGTAGAATCTAACTTTGTTTGCCATGCAATGTTGTAGAGCTATCATATGTCTCCTGTCATTTATTTTTCAGCCACCTGCTATCTGCTACTTTTATAGTGCACTAGTTATGCACACACTTCACCCATACTCTCACTATTGTGTTTTTATGCAAGGGTATTTCAAACCCTGCCTTGACAGAAGCAGAAAAGAGAAGAGAGAAGTCGCTCCATCGTGGTACGCGACTAGGCCAGACACGTTTCAAGATTTTAAAGTGTGTAGTGTCAATAGATGGAGACGGGGAACGTAGCTCTGGAGTTGATGATCTCGCTCGCCGTGAACCACCATCCCAGGTGCTTGCTTTAACTTCACGGTGTCATATGTGGTTGCATGTTGCATATGGTGTCTAGCTTGTATTCGAAAGGCCGAAGTCGGTCTTTATCAAGATAAGGAAAGATATTTTTTACATGAACCACCTTCTCGGGAGCACCAGAAGACAAATAGCTAGTCAAGGCACTGGCCGAGCCAGTGACAAGCCCAGCAGACATGCATCACCAGGAAGCCAACTAAAAAGCCACGATGGTGGCGAAGCAGCCCGCCTCCCACCAGGCTCTCAGGTTCTAGATGATCATGCTCACCACTCCAGCCAGATGTCTAGCTTGTATTGCTTCCAATTTGGTTAAGTTGCATCTGCTTAGCTTACACACTATACCTTTGAATATGACACGCCTTCCTGTTTTTGGTACATACTAGTACATCTGTATATTAACCATGTTCTTACATCAAACTAATGTTCTTGTGTTTCCCTCATCAATCACTTATGATGAGGCAATGGGCCAAGGACTCATCGTGATAAAAGATCCTCATTTAAAGAATGCAGCGTCAGCCTCCCCACATGATTCTCAAGAAACAACAAGGCTAGATGAAGATAGTGAACGTATCTCTATAGTTGATTACCGCATTTCCCCTACACTAGCATCGCAGGTGCTTGCTCTAACTTGGCAGCGTGATATGTGGTTGCATGTTGCAAATGGTGTCTAGATTGTAATTCTTCTAATCTGGTTAAATTGCATGTGCTATTATGCTTAGTTTATACATTATACCTGTTAATGTGACATGCCTTCTTGTTTTTAGTACATAGTACATCTGTCTATTAAGCATGTCCTTACATAAAACTATTTTTTTGTATCCCGCATAAATCAATATGACGAGACACCTTCAGTATATGTAGTGTGATATTAGTTGCATCTTTCATATGATTTATAGCATGCACTGCTTCTAATTTGTTGAAATGCCATTTATGATGGGACGCTTTTAACTTGGCATAGTCATATTGGTTGCATCTTTCATGTGGTGTCTAGCTTGAATTGCTTCTGATTTTTTGAAATGGTTTCTGCTTAGTTTACACAAATAGTTGTGAATATGCCATACCGTCCTATTTTTCGTATTATTCCATCCTGGAATCATATGTTTGACTTACATCAAAGTAGTGATTGTCAGTATCATGCACGAATGAGTTCTGAAGAATGAATTTTATTGCTTTTTCTTGTCGGTTTTACTTGAAAATTCAAAATCAATAAAGCGGAAGGAAGTTAGCAAGGCAGCGGATGAAGGTGCTCCTTCGAAACGGAGGGCCTCTACAGATTCTACTCCTACATCCCCCCAAGATGATTTCCAAGACAACACATGCATAGACACTGAACGTAGTTGTGTTGGTGATGAGAATGTCTCCCCTAGTGCACCATCACAGGTGCTCCCTCTAGCTTGGCACTGTTATATGTGGTTGCATGTTATGTATGATTTCTAGCTTGTATTGCTTCTAATTTTGTTGAATTTCATCTGCTACTTTACACATTATACTTGTGACTAAGACACGTGTTCCTGTTTCTAGAACATACAATATCTGTCTATCACACGATGTTCTTACATCAAAGTACTACTGTTGTGTAACCTGCAACAATCACTTATCATAAGACACGTTTGACATGGGAGTGTGATATAGGTTACATCTCGCATTCTTTTCTAGCTTGTACTACTTCTGATTTGTTTAAATGGCACTTATGGCGAGACAGTTTTAACTTGGTAGAGTGATATTCGTTGCATCTTTCATATGGTGTCTAGCTTTCATTGCTTCTAATTTGTTGAAATGCCTTTTGCTTAGTTTACACATCATAGCTGTGAATAGTTAATGCTGTCCTTTTTTCTTACACATTCAATCGTCCTATCATTCGGTCGCCTTACATTAAAGTAGTGCTCGTCAGCATCCTGCATCAATGAGTTCTGAAAAATGAATTTTTATTCATTTTTCTTGTGGGTTTGACTTGACAAGGCAATACAATTAAAAAAGAGGAAGGAAAAAATAAGGCAGGGACTGATGGCGGTCTTCCGGCGAAGCCGGCATCCGAGGTGCTTTCTCTAGCTTGGCAGTGTGATATTGTTAACTTGGCATAGCGATATTTGTAGCATCTTTCATATGGTGTCTACCTTCCATTGCATTGCTTCTAATTTAGTGAAATGTCTTCTGCTCAGTTTACACATCATAGTTCTGGTTATCTCATGTCGTCCTGTTTTTGTACATATTACATCCTCCTATCATGTGGTTGTCTAACATCAAAGTTCGGTTAAATACAGATCACGCATCAATTTGTTCTGAAGAACTAAATTTTTATTCGTTTCTCTTATCGGCTTGACTTAACATGGCATAGAGAAAGAGGAAGCAACACAAAATGACAGGGAAAGGGAAACGGAAGAATCCTGCAGGTATTGATGGTGCAATAGAAGGTCAAAGTCCAGCGGAAAATTGTACCGACAGGGTATCCCGTGCTACACGAGCTGCAGAACAAGCCAAATAGAAACAAATAGCTGCCACCAAACAAGCAAAGACAACCCTAGTTGTTGCAACACTTTCCACAGTACCACCGGTACGACGATTGACTAGTTGGTCAACTTAGCTAGCAGCACGTTCCCAAGCTCCCTTGCCACCTGACACTACTTCTGAAGCACTCTTGACACTAGATGAGTTTGCAAGATCAGATGAACTTTGTGAGCTTCAACAACAAGAAGGTAGTTGCTGCAGTCAAGTTACAGTTGCATGCTTCTTTATATGTAGTCTCACAGTTTGATGTACACTAACACTTCCTATGTTCGTTGTTGGACTAGCACCTAGGCGCAAGAGGAAACAAACATCAGGGATAATGCTCGATAGGTTAACTAAATCTAAAGGAGGAAGAATGGAGATCCGTTTTGAGGCAGGTTTAAAAAGGCCACGTGATGCTACAGAGTCAGCCAAGTTAGTATCAGAGGCAGCGGTTTCCGTTAGGTGTCATGTACATATCCTCCCAACATGGATTCAGTACAGGAATGACAAAGACGAAACCCAGTTCAACACCTCGACCATTTATCTGTAAGTATGGTTATGTATGGAAACTAGTAATATCGTCTTGCTCTGTCCAATACTTTCTAGGTTGCTGATAATGAGACTCCCATAATTTTCAACATATGAGGTTCAAGTTGGATAGCCAAGATGATGCAACTGCACAAGCTTGCACTCATGTTTTCAAGTCCGCTTTCTGCGACGGTATCGGTATAACTTGACGAAAACTCACTTTGAAGGCAAGGCTAACGATGAACTTGCCCAAGCATCTCCAAAGGGAAAATATATCGGATGAAGACCGGAGAGGCCTCGTTAAACACCGGTCCGGGTCCGAAGTATCGTGTACATTATATATATGTGATCGATCACATGTTGAAGTCCTATTTACGCATGTGCCACACAAATCTATCTTCTTGTAGGTGAACTATTCAAAGAACAAGGCCAACCGCATTTAAAGTGAAATTCCAATGCATTTACAAGATCTCGTAGCTATATTGTACACTGCGAGGCTCTTGTAATTAGCTGATGTTTCACTATTTTCGTTGTACCATATTATCAGATCTATATTGACTTGTTCCAAATGTAGAGGAAAGCCCGCAAGGACCAAAAAGTACCTGAACTAAATGTTGTGGAACTCTTCAAGGACTGTCACACCAGCAAGACGAAGGGCATGACTACACCAGTCAAAGCCGCTGTTGTAAGTCCTTAATCCTCATGCCTTTTAACTACTACTTACTCTGACTTGTGCCTTGAACTGCATGGTTTGCAGCCAATGTCTATTACTCTTTTCAATTTTATACACAATTGTCTTAGCGTATCATTGCACCTTACAAGGTTTAAAAGAGAGGAGTGATGTTCCTTTGATCTTGACCTGTAATCTAGTTCCGTGCTGGACTTGCCCACACAACGTTACAATTACCTGTTTGTCTGTTCTCAGTTGTTTTGTGATATGAATGATTTCATACTATGCTTACCGTATTATAAAATTTGTCTCTTTATCCTTAGTTGTCAATACAATGTGAAGAAATAGACAATACATTAGCCATGGTACATGGTCATATGTTTGGAACCTGGTTTTATTACGTACTTTGTAGTAAAATACAACTAATATTTTACATGGGTTCACCAGAATAAGTTACGTATATAGACCAAAGCTATTTTGTCCGGTTTTGCTGCCTCCTTAATATCTTACATTGCGGTACTACTAATGTAAAAACTCAACTTTTCAGGAAGCTATGGAAAAAATGGTGGAACCGCCACCTTCCTCAAGGTCGCGAGGCAACTATAACCGCAATGTCAGCTCTTGCTGCGGTGGGTCGATACACATCCACTAACGGTGCCAAAAGCACGTTCTGCGTAATCTTGGGTTGGTTGTTAAGACAATCTCGTCCAAACTGCCTCATGATCAAGATATGCAAGCTCAAAACAAAGTTATATCTCAAGGCCTGCATACAAGTCCATTCCCTAACAGAGACCCTTTGTGAAACAAGGACAAACATTGTTCGATGTCGTCAAGATATGCATGGTTTTGAAACCAGACTATCAGACATTTGCTATGTTGTTAAGGAGCCTAGGAGAAATGAAGGTGAAGGTTATGGTGCTCCATCGAACAATACAGCATGAAAACATAACAGTCAGGTCAAATGAACTGAGCTTCTGAACTTCTGGTGGTGCATTTATCTGCCAGACTGTTAACTTTTATGCCAACCTTCCTTTTGTTTTATAGTTGCAATTTGTTTTGTTGCGATATAAAATTTGTTCTTAACGTCCAGCCACCGATTGAAGAAAACATCAAGCCGTTTTTGTATAATGTAGGGTGTTCCCTATATTTGCACTGGTGGCGATCTTCGATGCCCAGTGGATGTAACATGTGCAATCGCCTTAATAGCCTAGCGTTAGTTTCAGGCTTATTTATTTCCTAGTCTTCTTTTTCCCTGGTTTGCTAGTGGCCGCAACAACCATGGGCCATATACGGACCGTGGTAACCTTGACCCTGCTACGGGCCATAGGATCCATGGGCCTCCTACGGCCCGTCTTTAAATGGGCCCCAACACGGGCGTAGAATCGGTGGGTCTCGGGCCGTCGGATAACTGGTTCTACATCGGCCGTAAACGGGCGTAATTGGTATCGGCCCAGCACGGTAATGGGCCGTTAACAGGCTGGAGGACAGCAAAGGCTTAATTATGTCACAGGCATAACGGGTCGTTAATGGGCCAGAATATAGGACGGGCTGAAAACGACGCAACGGGTTAACAGGCCAAAAATGGGCCGACTCTTGCCACGAGCCGAATTTTGCCCATTAGGGGAACAGGCCAGTAACGGGCCGGAAGTAGTCAAGGGCCGGAAAGGAGCCCAAGAATGTATGGGCCGTTAGTAGGCCGAAAGCTAACACAGGCTGGAAACGACCCATGTGAATCATGGACCGTTAACAGGTACAAAGAAATTTACTGTTCATTATGGGCTAGAGTCACCGTGGGCCTCTAAAGGGCCTAAAGATACGAAGGCCTCATATGGGCCAAAAGACGTCGTGGACCATACATGGGTCGAAAGTGAAACGGGCCGGTGTTATATTCGACGGCCCACATGACGTTGTTGGGATGATTTCGTGTAGGCCCTGATGGGCCGTGAGTTACCGGGCCGTAAAATGGGCTATTTGCAAAGAGACTGTTAACATGCTTTTCATGGGCCGGCCCGCTATCTTTTTACCAAGTCAAACGGGCCGGCCTTTGTAAGCTAATGGTCCAGTGGTGGGCCGTCGCATGTGTCAACATATCAAAGGTGCCTATCTGACCCACTGACGAGCTGACACGTGTTTCCTTCGGCCAATCAGAATTTTACACGTGGAAATTTCCCATTGGTCCGGGCTGTTAACAGGTTATTGGATCCAAAACCGGACCCGATAGCTTAACGGCGTCCCGTTACGGTGGACGCCACGTGTCGGTCACCTTTGACGAAAGCACTTCTATGATGCGCGATTTATCATCATGGAAGTGGACACTTCCATGATGATAATTTTGGTAATGTCATGGAACACTTCTACGACAACACAGGTATGGCAATCTTGATTCTGTCATAAAATTGTCATGGATGTACATGCATGACAGAAAATGTGACCTACTGTGACAAACACGTATCATCACGGAAGTGTCTTTTTTTTGTAGTGTAGGTGAACCTCGGTTGGGGGGGGGTGCATGCATTCATAGCTTAGGATTCCCTTCATGCCGACACAAGGGAGGGGGGCTCCTAGATACTTCGCATTTTGCTAGGTGAACCTTGGTTGGGGGGGCATGCATTGATAATCCCCAAGTGCAAGGAATCATCGTAGCACTTTCCAAAGGTGGAAGTGATAAGTATGGAGTGTCGAACCCACAAGGAGCTAAAGGTAAGATCAATATTCTCTCAAGCCCTATCTGCCACCGATACGACTCTACGTGCACGGAACGTTTACTTCCAACTAGAAACGAGAAATAAAAATACGTTGTGGGTATGAAGAGGATAACTTTGCATGATATCGGAGAGCTAAAATATAAAAGTAGGTGCTGTTATCATAAAGTTAGAATATATTACTAAATAGTATAAATAGCGAGTGTGGAATAATGGTGTATTGGTGTGTGGAATTGTCCTAAGCAATTGTTAACAAGACCGGTAGTCATCATTGCAATTTCATATGAGGGAGAGGCATAAGCTAACATACTTTCTCTACTTGGATCATATGCACTTATGATTGGAACTCTAGCAAGCATCTGCAAATACTAAAGATTCATTAAGGTAAAACCCAACCATAGCATTAAAGCATCAAGTCCTCTTTTATCCCATACGCAACAACTCCCTTACTCGGGTTTGTGTTTCAGTCACTCACGCAACCCACTATAAGTGAATCATGCACGTATTGCAACACCCTACAACAGGAATCCCTCATGCTTGCGCGACATGGAGGGCACCATAGTACAACACTAATAATAAAACATACAACTCGTACCAATCTAGATCATCAATCAACTCAAGGACAAAAGATATCTACTCAAAACATCATAAGATGGCAACACATCATTGGATCATAATATGTGGCATAAAGCACCATGTTCAAGTAGGGATTACAGCGGGGTGTGGGAGAGTGGACCGCGTAAAAGAGATGAGGATGGTGATGATGATGGTGATGATGATGGTGATGTTGATGAAGACGATCACCGCGGTGATGATTCCCCTCCCGATGGCACTCCGGCGCCACCGAGAGAGAGGAGGAGAGGTTCTCCCCCTTGTGCTTCCTCCTCCATGGCTTTCCCCCTCTGGTCCTTGGCCTTCATGGCGATGATGGCCCCTCCGAGATCCTCCTCCATGGCCTCCGGTGATGATGGCCCCCTCCGCAGGGTGCCAGAGAGGGCCTAGATTGATTTCTCGTGGCTACAGAGGCTTGCGTCGGCGGAACTTCCGATCTCGGTTAATTCCCGAAGGTTTCAGTATTTATAGGAATTTTTGGCGTTGGTTTCCCGTCAAGGGGGCCTCCGGGCTGTCCACGAGATAGGAGGGTGCCCCAGGGGGGCGCCTGTCTCGTGGGCAGCCCGACTCCTCCGCCCAACTCCGATGCTCCGTGGTCTTCTTTTGGTCCACAAAAAATCCTCAAAAATTGGCACGTCATTTGGACTCCGTTTGGTATCCCTTTTCTATAAAACACTAAAACAATGAGAAAATGTAAACCGGCCACTGGGCTCTAGGTTAATAGGTTAGTCCCAAAAATCATATAAAATGACATATAAATGCTTATAAAACATCATAGATGGATGAAATAATAGCATGAACTTCATAAATTATAGATACGTTGGAGACGTATCAGCATCCCCAAGCTTAATTCCTGCTCGTCCTCGAGTAGGTAAGTGATAAAAGAAATAATTTATGAAGTGTGAATGCTAGCAGGTGCACAAGTTTGATCAATGATAATTTCAATCACCTTTTCTAGCATCAAAATGTGTTATAATAGTAGCTTATCTCATAAAACTTTTCATGATCAAGTAACAATCTAGTCACAATGTCAAGCATGGTTCGTAAACTTCATTGAGAACTAACAAACTATAATCTTAGTCATTGAAGCAATTGCAATTTATCATAACATCGTAAAGAATCAAGAATAGAGCTTTTCAGCAAGTTCACATACTCAATTATCATATAGTCTTCTACTATTGCTAACACTCACGCAATACTTGTGTTTATGGAGTTTCAAATTTATTAATCGAGAAAGATAGGGGCTTATTGTGTTGCCTCCCAACGTATTCACCTTTAGGTGATGTCAACAATAATAGCTCATGCTAACTTACATCCAATTGGATATATATATATATATATATATATATATATATATATATATATATATATATATATATATCACGATCTTTCAAAAACGAGGAGCTTGCCAAAGGATAAAATGAAAAAGGGAAAGGTGAGGATCACCTTGACTCAAGCATAAAGTAAAAGATAGGCCCTTCGCGGAGGGAAGCAGAGGTTGTCATGCGCGTTTAGGGTTGATGCACAAAATCTTAATGCAAAAGAACATCACTTTATATTGCCCCTTGTATGTGGACCTCTATTATGTAGTTCGTCGCTTTTATTACTTCCACAACAAGTTCGTACAAAGCTTATTTTATCTGCACTAATAAGTCATACATATTTAGAGAGCAATTTTTATTGCTTGCACCGATGACAACTTACTTGAAGGATCTTACTCAATCCATAGGTAGGTATGGTGGACTCTCATGGCAAAAACTGGGTTTACGGGTATTTGGAAGCACAAGTAGTATCTCTACTTGGTGCAAGGAATTTTGGCTAGCATGAGGGGGAAAGGTAAGCTCAACATGTTTGGAAGGTCAGTGACAATATACTTTAACTGAGATGTCGGAAAACATAAACCATTACGTTGTCTTCCTTGTCCAACGTCAACTCTTTTAGCATGTCATACTTAATGAATGCTTCACAATCATAAAAGATGTCCAAGATAATAAATTTTTATGTGAACCTCTCTTTCCTTATTACTTCCTATTAATTACAACGATGACCAAAACTACGTTTGCCAACTCTCAACAACTTTTATGCCTCATAATTTCTATGTGTGAAGTCATCACTAACCATGTTATAAGCATATGAAACATATAAAAATTCAGTTTTATGACACTCAATTCATTCCCCCATTTACTCATAGGATATACATGAAGCACAAGAGTAAATGACAAACTACTCCAAAAGATATGAATGAAGGACAATGAGTAGGCAAATAATTAACTAGCCATGGGAGGGTCCCTTTTCTATTCAAAATTTCAGATCCAATGATTTTATTCAAACAGAAAGTAAAACAAAATAAAATGACATTGCAAGGATAGCACAACTCATGTGAAGAAGCAAAAACTTAGGCTCAACCAATACTAACCGATAGTTGTTGAAGAAGAAAGGCGGGATGCCTAACGGGGCATCCCCAAGCTTATATGCTTGAGACTTCTTGGAATATTATCTTGGGGTGCCTTGCGCATCCCCAAGCTTGAACTTTTTTGTCTCCTTAATTCATCTCATATCATGGTCTCTCTTTTTATCAAAAAGCTTCATCCACACCAAACTCAACAAGAACTCGTGAGATAGGTTAGTATAAACCAAAGCAAAACCTTATCATTTTCTACTGTAACAAATCACTAGAATTATTATTCAACATTTCATACTAAATGCCTCTACATATTTAATACTCCTATCCTCAAATAGAATCATTAAACAAGCAAACATATGCAAACAATGCAAACATAGCAGCAATCTGTCAAAACAGTACAGCCTGTAAAGAATGCAAGAGTATCAATACTTCCCTAAGTCCAAAAATTATGAGAGAAAATTCCCACTGTAGTATATTTATCAGAGCTCATTATGCAAAAAGTTTCAACATTATATCATGCTCCGACTTTTCTAGGGAATTTTTGCAACAGCGGTAAACTTTCTGTTTTCAAACAGCAACATGTATACTAGCAAAATAAGCATGGTAAAGGCTATCCTTGACATTTTTATTGAAACTAAATATGCAAAACACTATTCTAAATAACATCAAGATAATACTAACAAAATAAAATTATGCTCCGAGTAAAACACATATCATGTGACGAATAAAAATATAGCTCCGAGTAAGGTGTACCGATAGTTTTGAAGACGAAAGAGGGGATGCCTTCCGGGGCATTCCCAAGCTTAGGAGCTTGAGTCTTCCTTGAATATTACCTTGGGGTGCCTTGGAAATCCCCAAGATTAGGGTCTTTCCACTCCTTATTCTCCTCATAGTGATATCTCACCCAAAACTTGAAAACTTTAATCACACAAAACTTAATGGAACTTCGTGAGATAGGTTAGTATGATAAAGAGTAAACCATGCACTTTGGTACTGTAAAAGACAAGGTTCATAATTTTTTTCAAATAATGCCTACTGTACCATATCATTTATACAATTTATATTGGGAAATATAAGCCATAGAAACTAGAAAACAAGCAAACTATGCAATGAAAACAGAATCTGTCAGAAACAGAACAGTCTGTAATCATCTGAATAATAACCATACTTCTACTACTCCAAAAATTATGAAATAAACTGGTGGACGTGAGGAATTTTTCTATTAATCTTCTTCAAAAATAATCAACTCAAAAGCACTCTTATGTAATAAATGACAGCTAATCTCGTGAGTGCAAAGTTTCTGTTTTTTACAGCAAGATCACATTAACTTTCACCCAAGTCTTCCCAAAGGTCTTACTTGGCACTTTATTGAAACAAAAAGCATAAAACATGATTACTACAGTAGCTTAATCATGTGGACACACAAAAACAGTAAGGATAAATATTGGGTTGTCTCCCAACAAGCGCTTTTCTTTAATGCCTTTTAGCTAGGCATGATGATTTCAATGATGCTCGCATAAAAGAAAAGAGTTTAAACACAAAGAGAGCATCAAGAAGAATATGACTAGCACATTTAAATCTAACTCACTTCCTATGCCTAGGGATTTTGTGAGCACACAAATTATAGGAACAAAAGTCAACTAGCATAGGAAGGCAAAACAAGTATAGCTTCAAAACTTTAAGCACATAGATAGGAAACTTGATATTATTGCAACTCCTACAAGCACATATTCCTCCCTCATAATAATTTTCAGTAGCATCATAGATAGCAACTTGTTCTCATACTAAATTGGAACCTCTTCCGAAATAGTGGAATACTAACTAAAGTTGACACTCTTCCAAATCCACTTTCATAAGTATCATACGAAGATTCAACACCCTCCAAGATAGTGGGATCACTAATTCCTAAAGTTGAAACTCTTCTAAACCCACTTTAAATTATAGTGTTATTCATAATCCAAAAGATATAAGTGAAGTTCATGGAGTATTCTACAATTAATATGGACTAACCAATGTTCAAGCTCAAAATATATAAGTGAAGCACAAAGAGCAATTCTATAAGATCATACTTAAAAGATATAAGTGAAGCACATGAAGTATTCTCTAAATAAATGAAGAGCTATCTCATACTAGCATGATTCTTAAAGAAAAAAAAAACACAAAGGACACGAATCATGTGAACAAAACAAAAACCAAGGTATACCGATATTTGTTGAAGAAGAAAAGATGGGATGCCAACCGGGGCATCCCTAAGCTTAGATGCTTGAGTATCCTTTGAAATATTTACTTGGGGTGCCTTGAGCATCCCCAAGCTTGAACTCTTGTCTCTCTTTATTCTTCTCACATCGGTAACTCCTCGTTCTTCAAACACTTCATTCACAGAAACTTAAACAAAAACTTGTGAGATCCGTTAGTGTAATAAAGCAAACTACCACTTTAAGGTACTGTAATTAACTCATTCTTTGTTTATATTGGTGTTAAACCTACTGTATTCCAACTTCTCTATGGTTCATACCCTGCATACTAGCCATAGATGCATCAAAATAAGCAAACAACACACGAAAAACAGAATCTGTGAAGAACAAGATAGTCTGTAGTAATCTGGAAGTTTAGTAAACTTCTGTAACTCCTAAAATTATGAAATAAATTTGAAAACTTGAAAAATTTGTACAGAAATAATTTTCAAAAAGTTTCAGACCCATTTGAATTTCCAGTAAAAAATTAAAATTCATGCACTACAGCCAAAGTTTCTGTTTTTGTTCTGCACATAGTAAGCAAGCAATCTTATCATACTAAAACCAAAGCTTGGCACATTATTTTTATAATACAATGAATATATACAAGGGGATAATTATTTAGAGAGAAACTTACATGAAAAATTCTACATTGTTTCCGTGAGCATGAACACAAGTGCTCAAGGTCGACCCTCTCTTCTTCAATGCATAACTTTCCAATCACTTCTCTTTTTGAAAAAACCTTTTTTAGGCATGAGAGGCAAGTAAATATTTTTTGGTATTTTCAAAAAAAAATTGTATGTTTCACCCACAACTAAACAGAAACAAAATAGGAAAAACAAAATCTACTTGGTAAAGAAAGAAAACAAGCACACACGCGAATATCAACCCCACGCTATTGCTCCCCGACAACGGCGTCAGAAAAGAGCTTGATAATCCCCAAGTGCAAGGAATCATCGTAGCACTTTCCAAAGGTGGAAGTGATAAGTATGGAGTGTCGAACCCACAAGGAGATAAAGGTAAGATCAATATTTTCTCAAGCCCTATCTGCCACCGATACGACTCTACGTGCACCGAACGTTTACTTCCAACTAGAAATGAGAAATAAAACTACGTTGTGGGTATGAAGAGGATAACTTTGCATGATATCGGAGAGCTAAAATATGAAAGTAGGTGCTGTTATCATAAAGTTGGGATATATTACTAAATAGTATAAATAGCGAGTGTGGAATAATGGTGGATCGGTGTGTGGAATTGTCCTAAGCAATTGTTAACAAGACCGGTAGTCATCATTGCAATTTCATATGAGGGAGAGGCATAAGCTAACATACTTTCTCTACTTGGATCATATGCACTTATGATTGGAACTCTAGCAAGAATCCGCAAATACTAAAGATTCATTAAGGTAAAACCCAACCATAGCATTAAAGCATCAAGTCCTCTTTTATCCCATACGCAACAACCCCCTTACTCGGGTTTGTGTTTCAGTCACTCACGCAACCCACTATAAGTGAATCATGCACGTATTGCAACACCCTACAGCGGGAATCCCTCACGCTTGCGCGACACGGAGGGCACCATAGGACAGCACCAATAATAAAACATACAACTCGTACCAATCTAGATCATCAATCAACTCAAGGACAAAAGATATCTACTCAAAACATCATAAGATGGCAACACATCATTGGATCATAATATGTGGCATAAAGCACCATGTTCAAGTAGGGATTACAGCGGGGTGTGGGAGAGTGGACCGCGTAAAAGAGATGAGGATGGTGATGATTATGGTGATGTTGATGAAGATGATCACCGCGGAGATGATTCCCCTCCCGATGGCACTCCGGCGCCACCGAGAGAGAGGAGGAGAGGTTCTCCCCCTTGTGCTTCCTCCTCCATGGCTTCATGGCGATGATGGCCCCTCCGAGATCCTCCTCCATGGCCTCCGGTGATGATGGCCCCCTCCGGCAGGGTGCCGGAGAGGGCCTAGATTGATTTCTCGTGGCTACAGAGGCTTGCGGCGGCGGAACTTCCGTTCTCGGTTAATTCCCGAAGGTTTCAGTATTTATAGGAATTTTTGGCGTTGGTTTCACGTTAAGGGGGCCTCCGGGCTGTCCACGAGATAGGAGGGCGCCTGTGGGGGCACGCCTGTCTCGTGGGCAGCCCGAGACTCCTCTGGCCCAACTCCGATGCTCCGTGGTCTTCTTTTGGTCCAGAAAAAATCCTCAAAAATTGGCACGTCATTTGGACTCCGTTTGGTATCCCTTTTTTGTAAAACACTAAAACAAGGAGAACACATAAACTGGCACTGGGCTCTAGGTTAATAGGTTAGTCCCAAAAATCATATAAAATGACATATAAATGCTTATAAAACATCATAGATGGATGAAATAATAGCATGAATACTTCATAAATTATAGATACGTTGGAGACGTATCATGCATTCATAGCTTAGGATTCCCTTCATGCCGACACGAGGGAGGGGGGCTGCTAGCTACTTCACACTTTGCTAGGGTGAACCTCGGTTGCGGGGGCATTCATTCATAGCTTAAGATTCCCTTCATGCCGACACGAGGGAGGGGGGCTGCTAGCTACTTCGCACTTTGCTAGGGTGAACCTTGGTTGGGGTGGCATGCATTCCTAGCTTAGGATTCCCTTCGTGCTGACACGAGGGATGGGGGCTGCTAGCTACTTCGCACGCTGCTAGGTGAATGAACCTCGATTGGGGGGGGCATGCATTCATAGCTTAGGATTTCCTTCGTGCCGACACGAGGGAGGAGGGGGGCTGCTAGCTACTTCACACTTTTCTAGGTGAACCTCGGTTGGGGGGAGGGGGCATGCATTCATAGCTTAGGATTCCCTTCATGCCGACACGAGGGGGGCAAGCAATACCGTGCGCTTTGCGAGAGAGGTGCCACATCGAAGTTGCATTTGGTATTTGAAAATCAAACCACCATTTTGATACATAAATTTGGTCCACATGAAAGTGTGTTCGTGTTCTGACCCTCTCCTGCGTCATTTTTCGCCAAATTTATGAACGTTAGACAAGTCGGATGATGCAACAGACATGGTTCACTCAAACTAACTGTGTGCCACGTCGGTGCCCTTGTCACGCACACATCCGCACAGTACATTTGGGCTCCATGAGGCTCCCCCTCTCAAAAATATCTTCCCGCCTCGAGGGTTTTTCTGTTTCATAACACACGGTTGTTATCTCCGGACCGTGTGCGATGTTTCTTGTTCCCAATCCCACCTGCATCCCTAGAAAATATTTGCCCGCCTCGAGGGTTTTTCTGTTTCATAACACACGGTTGTTATCTCCGGACCGTGTGCGATGCACTGTCATCAAAATTTTCAATAGCCAGGCATTTCACTCCCGCGTTTGACTCCCGGGTAGTAAAATTTTTAGTACCCGCATCATTTCCTCAAACACCCCGCCCCCCCTCCACACACACACACACACACACACACACAACACACACACACACACACACACACACCAAAACCTCCTCGGGCGTGCGCACACACACACACCCTCCCTCGCTCGAAACCCTAGCAAGGTCCCCGCCACCCCCGCCACCGCAAGGCCTCCACTGTCAACATCTGCCGGTTTGCCCGTGCAGCTTACCCACTGATCTCCATACCCAGGCCGCCCTGAGTTTCTTAGATGATGCCTGCCAAACGCCCTCTTTCCCACAGATCCCCATCCCCATCCCCCACTCCAGAGTGTCGCAGCCTAAGCCCGGCTACGCTTCCCATGGAGCTCGAGGAGTGACTGGCCCAAAAGAGGTGTATAGCGGTTTCTTCGCCCAACGTCGCCGAGCAAGATAACGACCATTACTGGCGGCAGGCACTCAAGCAGCGGGCTAGAGTATGCGGGCATGTCTCGTCCACCGGCTACGACATCGAGGTCATCGACAGCGGCGGCCTGAGGCGGGCTATGCCATAGGTTAAGTGGCCCGCCCCCAACCCCTCGGGTTCAACCGTCGGCGATCTCATCCATGGCCCCGCCGCTGTTCTCCTTTGGCTCGCTGTCAACAATTTGCCATCCTACATTGCCACCGAGCCCCTTTTGTCATTTCTGAAGGACACGTTCTGCGACGTTGGCTTGGGATCCACAGCTTCCAAGTCAGACCTCATCGACGGTGACCACGAGGAGGGCACCCTCTCCGGCTCTTCCAAGGAGAAAGAGCCCATATGCTCTTCCAAGGGGAAAGCGCCCATCCACGACATCAGGGAGGGCACCCTACAACCGTGCTCTTCCAAGGGGAAGGGGCCCATCGGCGACAACATGGAGCGCATCCAGGGTCCATGCTCTTCCCACGGGAACGAGCCCATCTGTGACAAGTGAGGAAATCCATGATTTGTTTTGCCGTGCCTCTTCACAGGGGGAAACCCATGATTTGTTTTGTCGAGTCCCTTTTGTAGTGTAGTGAGAATATGTCTAGTTTTAATTGCTATATCTGGTTGTTTGCAGTATGCCTTGTTTATTTCAGTTGTTCACAATGTGATGCTCTAGATGTGCAATTATTTACTGTGCAGTACATTTCATCAATCCAGTTTTAAACATACTGATAGGAATGCATATATTTGCTTGCCTTTAAGCCTATTATAGCTAGCATATGCTCTTTTAAAGTTTTCTGATTGTTCGGTTGTTTGTAGTTAGCATATGTCCAGTTTCAAATGCTATCTTTGGTGGTTCGTAGTATGCCTTGTTTATTCTAGTTATTCATTCTATATGTGCAAGCATGAAATGTGCGGTTCAATTTCATCAGTACCAGTTTCAACAATACCACTATGAATGACTACATTTGGTTGCTGCATCTTGTGTTAACACGTCTTCCCATTTTTATTTAACAATAACTAGTGTACTTAGACTGGCACAATACCAGTTTGAATGACTATGTTTGCTTCTTGTTAAATGTTAGGCCTGTTGCAGTTAGCACACCTTTCGACTTGTTTTGCTTTACTAGCGTGCTTAAACCTGCACATTGAAGCTATCTTTTGGAGTTTATTTTGTCTGCCATGGATAATTTTGGTTGATGTTTAGCCTATTGTGCTTAACATGCTTCTCGATGTACCTACACAGGACAATTTTGGGAACGACTGTTGTTTTCCATCGAGGTTAGTTTCATCCCATGGCTTATATCTGCTCACTGTTCAGGATATTGGTAGCTGGTACCATATAGGCCGGCGACTGATAAGGGACTAATCGGTGAATCAGACTTTTAACTGAATATATCTGCAACCCATTTATCATTAGGATAACTAGGGCCATATGTAATATATGAGGCTACATAGCAACATGCACTGTACTTAAATGTCTAAGTATGCAATCCTAGGCTACATAGCAACAAGGAAGAGTGTTACGTTAATGTTCTAATGATGTCTAGATATACGTAGAAGAGCAGCAGCAACAACAACAACAACACCAACAACAACAACAACAACAACAACAACAACAACAACAACAACAACAACAACAACAACAACAACAACAACAACAACAACAACAACAACAACAACAACAACAACAACAACAACAACAACAACAACAACACAGCCATGTTTGGATACTCAACTTAGCTAGAGGTTAGAGTTAGTTTCTAGCTCATGACTAACCCTGAACTAACTCCATCCAAAGAGTTGTTTGGATGGCAGGGTTAGATTGACAATAAATGCACTAGGAGAACTAGCTCCAATTAGCACCTCTTGGGTTGGATAGTTTTTTTGGGTGGGTTATAGATGCAACTAGCTCAAACTAGCCCTCATGTTTAGATATACTTTAGGGCTATTTGAGCCCGAACTAGCTCAAACTAACTATAACCCATGGATACAACAGATACTCCCTCCGTTCCTAAATATTTATCTTTTTAGAGATTTCAAATGGACTACCACATACGGATGTATATAGACATATTATAAAAGAGTGTTGTACTACATCATTGTGCAATTGTTGTTTAGCTTCTAATATTAACTTGGTGCTTTTAGGTACATATGTCTTTGGTAAAGATCTGCGCTTGACCCTTTCTCGCGTATGGGGCAATGAGATATCGATGAACCGAGATCAAGTGAGGAAGATGATAAAGATTGTTAGTAAAATGGGTCCAAAGATGGCAATTAAACTATTTGTTTACACTTTATCCAGACAACAAAGAAACTGCAGGATGGTAAGTAAGAACTCTGCAGCCTTCTTTTTACTGCCCATAATGAGTTGTGTTAGATGACAATGTCTGAATCTTTTTCCTTTGTAGTGGTTGCCAAAGCAGTTTACTCAAGATTACCTCTCAAACTACATGATTGGTGGGCATGCAAAGGTTAAAGTATTTCTACCAGAACACGATGATTATCTAGATGTTTTCACAAGGGGTTGGACTAGAGTCGTATGTGCCTTCTGCATGGAGGAGGGCACAATATGGGCATTCCGCTTCACCTTGTTCAGCAACCAGAATATATTTCACCTCTTTATTTACCGTCTTTAATAGTACAAGTATACAACTGTGGTTCGTCATTCTTTATTTGGTTCTTATGTAATTCTTGAACATATGTACCTATGAATCGAATAATGCATTGGTTATCTGAAACTGATGGATATGAATAAAGCTCTAGCATACATTCAAAATCCAAATCCGGTACAATTTGAAAAGGCAGCAATTAAATTACGATGAAATTACACTCTCCAGGTTGTTACGGCACACACGGTTGGTAAAACACAAACATTTGCGATATGCACCATAATCCGAGATGGTTCACAGAGAGGAAACATGTGCAAGCATGCACACAGTTGCCGTTTGCAAAGCGTGTGCGATGTCAGACAATATCACAAACGGTGCGGGCAAACTAAAAGTTTGTGTTAGTTGCCTTATCGTACACGATTCGCAACCATGAACTGTTTCTGGTGAAGTATGCGTCGTAAATGTTGCACCACGTAATAGCGTAGCGATAGTTGTCGTGTAATGGCGATGTTACGACGGTCTGACATTTCGTAATCCTGTCCGACACTCGTACGACGATTAGCTAATCTTCTTAACAGTGAACCGTTTGTGATGGGTCGCACATCATACACGTTCTATAATAGTGAATCGTTTGTGATGGGCCGCGCATCGTAAACGTAGCACCACAGAATACCGACTGCGATGGCAATTCGAGCAGAAATGAGTAGGAGTACTATAGGGGCCCTATCCCCGACGGTTTCTGGGTCATGTGGGAAGGATCCCCCCTATCGCCCACACTCACTTGGCGACGGTTCCAAATGCCGTCGCAGAAAGGGGTTAAAACCGTTTGTATAGCATCAACGCGCACCAGTGTAGGGCATATTTCCTTCAAGACAATGCTAGGAGAAGTGGTTTGATTAAAGGGGTCTTAGAAGAAAACACTCCAGGAGGAATCAATATGTTACAGTATGCAGTATGCATATGATACAAACTTTTTACTTCAAGATGATGTGGAAAGTGCTCAGTATCTGAAAATTATTCTATGCTTTTTTTAACAAATGTCTGGATTGAAAATAAATTTTCACAAAAGTGAACTTTTCCTATTTGGAGATGCAATTAAGGGGGCAGAGGGGTTTTCTCAAATCTTTACTTGCCCCATTGGCTCTCAACCCATGAAATATTTAGGATTACCTATTGATAAGAAAAGAATTAGAAATAAAAACCGGAAACCCACAGAAGACAGAATGGAGAAGAAATGTGGGACTTGGCTAGGAAATTTATTAGCTAGTGTTGGGAGAATAACTTTGGCCCAGTCTTCCTTGTCAGGGATACCATATTATATGATGTATTTTTTTATTGCCTGTAGGCGTTAATAAGATAATGGACTTCTTTAGAGCTAGACTAGTTTGGCAAGAAGATGGAAATAAGAAGAAGTATCATTTGGTCAGATGGGATGAGGTGTGCAGGCCAAAAGATATTGGGGGTTTGGGGCTACAAAACCTAAGAATCATGAATGTTGCACTATTGTGCAAGTGGTGGTGGAAAATATATTGCTCTGAAGGGTTATGGCAAAATGTGCTGGTAAGTAAATACTGCAAGCAAGGGGGATTGGCTGATTGCAAGGCCAGATAAGGTGTTTCCCAATTCTGGTCTGATCTTTTTAAACACAGAGAACATTTCCTTTCTCTATGTAGTTTTAAGGGAAAACTTTTTTGCCACTCTAGTTTTTGACCACTTTGCTTATGCCACTCTAGAATTTGACATTTCACTTTTGTGACTCTTAGTTTTTGACAACACATCACAATTGCCATTCCGTGGCAAAAGCAATAATTTTAGAGTGGCAATTGTGATACATTGTCAAAATCTAAGAGTGGCAAAAGTGAAATGAAAAGTTATTGCTTTTGCCACGGAATGGCACTTGTGATGCATTATCAAAAACTAAGAGTGGCAAAAGTGATATGTCAAATTCTAGAGTGGCATAAGCAAACTAGGCAAAAGCTAGAGTGGCAAAAACAAAGTTTTCCCTAGTTTTAAGGTGGGAAATGGAGAGAACATTAGATTCTGGGAAGATGTGTGGCTGGATAACAAGTCTTTAAAAGATAATTATCCCAGACTATACAATCTCCGCTTTGATACAAACAAATCTATCAAGCAAATTCTAAGGGCTTGTTGTAGTGCAGTTTAGAAGAACTCTTTTTGCAGACTCTTTGGAATTATGGAATCATATTAAAGAATGTTGTGCCCATGTGGTGTTGACACCACAGAGAGACACCATTAGGTGGAACCTGAACAAAAATGGAGTTTATACTGTAAAATATTTCTATAGACATATGACAGAAACTGGGATTAAATATCCACATGCTTTTATGTGGAAAATTAAAACTCCGCCGAGGGTACAAGTTTTTATGTGGCTGGCCCTTAGAAATAGTATACTTACTAGAGATAATCTGCTTAAAATAGGGTGGAAAGGGGATGGTCAATGCCCCTTTTGCATGCAAAAGGAGAGTGTGGACCATCTTTTCATGAAATGCTCTATTGCTAGGTTATTATGGAATGTGATTCAATGCGCGTTTGATTTTAAACAGGTTCCTAATAATCTGCCGGATCTATTCAGAAATTGATTGAGTTCTTTTAATAAACCAGAAAGAGACATGGTCTCTATTGGGATATCTACAGTCTGGTGGACTATTTGGAAACTAAGGAATAGTGTGGTTTTTGATAATAATCAGATATCTGATCCTTGTGTGCTGGTGAATCTAATTGTGAAAATGCTTCATGATTGGCTCGTTTTGCAGATAAATCCAGAAAAACAAAGACTAATGAGGGAGGGCATAAAAAGAGTTGAGTTGATTGCAACAGAAGTTTTCAAGGCCATGCTGGGGGGAGGAATAGACGTAGGCTAGAAGTTCCTTCCTTCGACAGGGTGCCGCCTTGAAGAAAAAGTTTGCAAGAATACTCGACTTCGCCTTTTATCCTTCTTTCATCTGTAATGATACCTTAAGACTATCTTGTTAGCTTGGTCGTGCGAGAAACCATTTGAGGATTAAGTCGTTTTGCAGCTAAAAGGCAACTCCCTAGATGGGGGGTTCCCTTATGCTTTTGCGCGTGGTTTGGTAGCAGGGTGTCTTGAGCCGTGTTGTCGAGCTATGCGTGCGTCGTGTTATCTTTCCTTAGCTTTAGCTTTTCTTATGTTTGTTTCAAGACGATTTGGTTTATGATAATGGAAATCAGAGATGCCGATCCCTTTAAAAAAATACTCGATCACCTCTCGGAAGAGGATGACTAGCGGCCCGGACGAGGGCGTATCATGAAACCCAAGTGGCGATGTTGACGACTGGTCTAACTCTCACGAAGAGATGCCAGTCACTATCCCTGCGAAACGTCTTTTGATCATCAAAATGGGATCCAAACCTGCGAAGTTCAGTATTTGGCTCTTCATGTAGAGTCCAATCCATGCCATAGAGGATACTAAATTTGTCCATTGTCAAGGGTGTCGCCGAGTAATCTGGCAACCTTGTTAAGGTGGATTATCAACACCCGAAGTGCAGACCTGGTTTGTACCGACTGACTGGTCACTTAGATTTAGGTCGTGCCTGGGCACATGACATCTGCTAGAGTGAAGCTGTGCAAAATTTTGTCATGCATGGACACAAAACATCTACTCGAGTAAAGTCACACGGAATTTCGTCGTGCCTGAACACGGAATATCTGCTTGAGTGAAGTCACTTGAAATTTCGTCGTGCCTTAACACGAAACATCTGCTCGAGTGAAGTCACTCGGAATTTCATCGTGCCTTAACACAGAACATCTGCTCAAGTGAAGTCACTCGGAATTTCATCGTGCATGAACACGGAACATCTGCTCGAGTGAAGTCACTCGGAATTTCATCATGCCTGAACACGGAATATCTGCTTGAGTAAGTCACTCAGAATTTCATCGTGCCAAAAGACAGAACATCTTATCGGGTGAATCCACTCGGAATTTCAGCGTGCCTGGACATAGGATATCTACTCGAGTGAAGTCACTCAAAATTTTGTCGTATGCGAGCATGGAACATCTACTCGAGTGAAGTCACTGGAATTTCGTCATGCCTGGACACGAAACATCTACTTGAGTGAAGTCACTAAAGAATTTCATCGTGCCTGGACATGAAACATCTTCTCGAGTGAATTCACTCAGAATTTCATCATGCCTAGACACGGAACATCTACTCGAGTGAAGTCACTCAGAATTTCGTCATGTCTGGACAAGGATCATCTGCTCAAATGAGTTCACTCGAAATTTCATCGTGCCTGGTCATGGAACATCTGCTCGAGTGAAGTCACTCAAAATTTTGTCATACCTATGCATGACATCCTAGCAAATTTGATTCGACACAGTAGTCCTTGTATTTTGAATTTCCTTTTTCTATGGGGGCGCGATCGACGCACCCATAGGGTGTCTCCCCTGAGCCTCTGTCAGACTGGATAATTCTGGCATAGGTTTAAGTTTTTCTTCTTCTTGGCCACTGGGAGCGTGATCAGCACACCCAGTGGGTGTAGCCCCTGAGCCTCTATCAGACTAGGTGAGTCTGATGGAGGGCCTCCTTTATATTGTTGGGACTTGCGCTGGACAATACCTTTAGGCCAAGTAAACATAGTAAAATTTGCTACTACATCTCACCAAGTGATTGTGATGCCGAGTGAACATTTATATGCATGATTAATTGATTTTAAATTGTTTCGATGTAGCCCTCGAGTGATGTCTCAGGGAGATCAGAGATGATGCAACCTCGGGTCTGGCCTCAGAGAGATCAAGTTAGCGCATCGGGGCACATTGCGTGTCATAACTTCACAATGGTTACTAAAAATGAAAGTTGGACTAAAAAACTATGCACTTGGTACTAAAACAAGCATATAAGATTAGCCGAGTGTAAATGCATATAAAAAACTTAAGCTCTTTGGTTGTATTTGACATTATCGTTATTTTGACTTGATTTTCTTTGATGCTTGTGATTACCTTTTCGTGAGTCGGCGGACCATTAGCTTTTGCTCTTGCCAACCAAGCAGGTTGCGACCGGATTGGAGACAAAGAGTGAGCGTTAGATACCGACCTCATTTAGTTAGATGTCTCGTGAAAAAGAAAGAAAACCGAGTGACGAACATGTCGATTGATGATGCACACAGTGGGTGGAAATTAAGAAAAAGCCACCCAACAAAAAAAGTACATGCCGCAACTCTCGAGGGTGATGCCCCCGAGTGTACTACAACCCTCAAAGGTAGTCTGGTCAGAAACTTAATAACAGTTGAGGAACTAATAAATTTATTTTATCAAATCGGAATCGGGTGTGGGGGAGGAGCAACTCCCGAGTGACGCTCGGAAGACGCAAAAAACAAACTCTCCAAGGAGTGAAATATGCTATTTAATCACAAAAGTGACTTAGTTATTTCATGCCCCATAGCTTGGTGATGTGGTCCGAGTTGTTGAAGCGACTATACCAAGAAGTGGAGGCCTCGAAGGAGTTGACCTTGAGAACACAAAGTTGGTGATGGCGGTGTTGATATCGGTCGTGTCGCAGCCAGAGTCGGTTGACTGTGTTTGAAGTCGACGTAGCGACGAGGTTGGTATAGCAAGGTTGCGGTGCGATAAGATCAGTGTTGCGAGGATCGAGTCCACGGAGCGAAGAGGTCGTCCGCAATTGAGGAAAGCATAACTGCAAGTGTGTATCTGCATTGCTATGGTTAATACACAAGCAACTTGAGGCATATGTACCAATGTACATGAACATCGCAGTGCACATTTCTAAATCGCCTGGGCCTTGAAGTTGCTCTAAATACCTAGGCCTCCTTTGGTTTGAAGGAATTTCATAGAAATTATAGAGGATAGGATTTTTATAGGATCTTTTTCTTTAGAGCCCTTTAGTTCATAGGAATAGATTTCTAGTTCTATATAGGATTGGTTCATATCCTCCACATTTCATAGGAAAAAAAAATGAGCCTAGACTCAATGGAATTTTTTTTGGTGTCAATCAAATGACATCTTGTTTTCTATTCCTATTCATAGGATTTGAGATACATATCATCTCATTTCCTACAAAATTCCTATTTCTATGATAATTCTATCTTATGAACCAAAAGAGGCCTAAAACTATCACACAGAAGTGTATTTCCTTCCGTTTTCGGAATTATTGTTTGAAACGAACGTATCTAGAACTAAAATACGCCCAGATACATCCATTTTCGGCATAAATTCGAATTCGAATGAAAGAGTGAAACAACTTTTTTGTTGTTGTTGAGGATCTGGGTAGGAGACAACTTGGCATGTGTATATGCTCGCTAATCCTGAGACAGCACGACATTCCCACGGACGCACCGGCGGAAGCAGCCGCCTTCTGTTTCGATCGGAAACGGGATCGTTCGTAGTACAGTCCTAGAACGTGGGTCCTCTCCCCTCAAAAATAAAAAACAATGTGAGTCCTCTCCTGCAGGGGTTCCACGGATCTGCGCTGACAGCAGGTGGGGTCCCCTCGGCCGGTGCATGTGCACCGGGCGTAGCCGTAGCTCCGTGCCCTTGGCTTCCTCAGCAAAGCTTCGGAAGTTCAAATTCAAATGAAGCGATCGGTCTGTGAGGTGCGCTCATCCTCCTGCTGCACGGCACCCCCATTCCCCTCCCCTTCCTCCCCACTGTCGACCGCCTCACGGCTATATAACCAAGCCAAATCAGAGAGCACCTAGCCGCGGCCACACACACACGCACCCACGGGCACGCCATGCCTCCCACCATGCTCGCGCCGGTGCCCACGAGGCCGCGCTCCCACCCCTTCCGCCGCCGGAGGGACGCGGCGGCTCCGCTCCCAGCCCAGATCGCGGCGGCGATGGCGGGGAAGCGGCCCGCGGAGTCCTCCACATCGGCCTCCTCCTCCTTCCGCAGCGAGGTCGTCTCCACCACCACCGCCACCTCCTCCGCCGCCCTCGCCGCGGCGCAGCGCCCGGAGAAGAGGCCCCGGCGCCAGGACTCGGGCGACGCGCGGCCCGCCGCCTCCGAGTGCTCGGAGGTCATCGGCGGCGCCACGGCGCGCCCCGCGGAGGTCGAGGCCTCCGAGTCGTCCTGCCTCCGCTCCGTCCTCCACCCAGACCTCGCCTGCCCCGAGCTGCTCGCCGACGACGCCGAGGCGACGGAGTACTCTTCGGCCTGCGACGAGCTCACGCAGTCCGACGCGGAGGAGGAGGTACTCAGTGCTCCCAGCCCCTGCACCGACTACTCCCTCAGCCCCCTGCTCGACACCTCCTCTTCCTCCTCCTCCGAGGACGACGACGACGACGACGACGGCCCCCCTTCCTACACCTTCTCCCTCTTCCTCGACTACGCCAAGCAGTTCGTTCCCTGTGTGCAGCACAAGGCGCACGCCGTCGCCGACGCCGTCGCCATCGCAGAGGTGAGCCGGTTCCACGCAGTTCCTCTTAAAATCTGTTGAAATTGGGTCTCTCTGCGAGAGTCAGTGCGGTGGTTGATCTGATTTGTTGGCTTCGTTGGAATGTTTGTATCAGTGGAAGCAGTTCGATGACTTGGAGGACGAGGAGAGCTACGAGCAGTTCCGGCGGCGCGAACGGCGGGGAGTGGTGGCGTGCGACTACACAGAGGTGTACGCCTCCATGTCAGGCAACTCTGGCCGTCACGTCGTGGAGCAGCGTTCTGTCATGGTCAACTGGATCATCGAGGTCAGTGTACACCACCACTGTACTCTGTATTCTACATGTATACCGCAATTCCACTTTAGTTCAATTCCAATTTGTGGTACAAGCTCGCCTTACAGATTTACAGTCATGGTTGGTTTTGTGCTGATAATATACTGTGAAGTCACCTAGTACTGCAGATTCAGTGTTGGTTTAGTTATCTGAATGATATCTGTTCTAAAGGCACTGTGGTTGTGTGGTTGATCTCGTGTGTGTGTGTGTGTGTGTGTGTGTGTGTGTGTGTGTGTGTGTGTGTGTGTGTGTGTTCGGCGTGCTGAGGCAGCAGGTCCAGCTATGCACCTTCTTAAATTTTGCAGGGGATAGTTGTCTACTGTCGAAGATATTATTATGCAACATTCTGATTAGTAGATTGCTCACAGACATTGTTTGTTGTGCAGACTGATCCTGTGTTGTTGTTTTTTCGAAACTGTTGTAACAAAATGTTATTGTACAACATTCTGATTAGTAGATTGCTCACGACATTAATTTTGAGGAGGTGTTTGTTTTAACATTTTGACATTCAGTGTTTGAAAAGGGAAATATCTTCAGTTATGCTGCAAAGTTATCCAGTAAACCATTTGCTATTTGATTAGCTTATGGTCTTCATGTCTAGGATAGGAGGCACATTGTAGCAATCAGGATACCAGCATTATTTCTATGTAGATATGCAACTCCTGAGTGCATTGTCCGTATATGCCCCTTCTATACCATTCCATTCAAATCTAAGCTTCTGTATGCACTTAATTTTTGCGTTAAGACTTGAGAGAACTTGTGAGAATACTGTCGGCACCGTGTTTTCACCTGAAGATTTTGATACGCAACTAGATATTAAAATGATGAGATCCTTGTACATAATACTATGAGGATTTGACTGTTCTCAGATAAAAATGTATCTGTAACTTGCAAATAATAGCTGTTTCCCATGAATTTTGTAGCATGGGCATGTGACAGAGCTGCAGCCAGAGACATTGTTCCTGGGAATTGGACTGATGGACCGCTTCTTGACACGTGGATACCTAAAGGGCTCTAGGAATGTGCAGTTGCTGGGCATTGCCTGCATCACCCTAGCCACCCGCATTGAAGAGAACCAGCCATACAATAGGTATTGAGCTCCCTTGTGCTACATGTTCATTCTGATTCAGTAAAATGTGTGCATGGTATATTTTCTTATTCCCCTCTTTCAGTACGAGTACTACTCCATGTTGTTGACGTATGGTAGGGTTAAGGTTTATACCATGTTATGCATTGCTAACTGAAATACTGCTTCAAGCATCCCTGCAACAAAAGAAGCCTCAGATAAACGCATCCTTTTAATTCAGGTCCAAGTTTCAGCGTAGTTTCCTATTCTTTCCTCAGATGGTTACAGTACAATACTGTTAAATCCTAACTAAGCTCTTCTATGATACATTGTCTCCTCTATTTGGCAGAGTTCATTTCAATATAACTTAATTGGGCATTTGATAGAGCTTAGCAAGTGCGCAGGGGATACCTTGATTTTGTTGAAAGCTGTCATTGGTTAATCCCGTGGAAAAACCATACAAACATGTGATAATAGCTCATATACAATAGCTGTTTTTTTCATTAAAGGCTTATCTCTGCATGCCATTACTTCAAAATTTGTTTCATATATACTTACATTAGGAAATGTTGATGTTGAGCATAATTGACTTTCCTAATTCATTCACCTGCAATCAGGTCGCTCTCACCAACCACTTGAGCATGGTAGTTAGCATCTTCAATTTAGAACATAAAAATTCGGTTTGTAATTTTATATCCATTGTGGTGAATTGAAGCATTGTAAATGTGATGCTACCATAAGATCCTAACTTTAGTTTGTGCTTCAGGCAGTCATCACAATTCAGTGGCCATTTTGACTTGGTTAGACAGCCCTTGCCAGAGTTCCATCTATTCTTTTCCCAAGTAAACCTATTATGCATCAACTTTCTTTTTTTTTTTTTGAAAAACTCCACCCATATATTGATCACATAACAATAGTCTTACAATCGTTCATTACATAATTAGCCACGCAGGGCGGAACAGAATTACACAGAATACCATCGGACATGGTATCAAAACTAAATTTTGCTATCTCATGTGCCGCCTTGTTAGCCTGCCTATCAATCTTAACAATCTTGAGATCAACAATAAACTTGGAGGCGCTGATCGCTTCCATTTTTAGATCCACATAAGGAGACCTGTCAACAGTTTCTTTCGCTAGGAAAGAAGCAGCAAAGGAGCAGTCAGTTTCCAAAATAATTGGTTTGTGAAGAGAAATACCAATGTACAAACTTTCTGGTTGCACGTGATTACATAACTTTGCAAGAGAAATCAGAGCACGTTTAGTGGTTTTGTTGAAGTTTTTGAGCCTGAATTCAGGTGAATGTTTTATTATTCTTGACCACGTCTGAAGAAAAAAAGAAGTGGCACACAGTACATTACTATGCAGAAAGATAGAGTACTTCAGAACAGCATGACATATTCTTCTTTACTAGTCCACCTATTTACGTTGCACTGCAGTATCATTGTCGAACTTCTGAATTAATTATCTCTGGGATCACCATTTGTTCCCTCACCTTTGTCTCTATTCAGGACAATGTAGTCTCACTGTGTGTGTGATCTCTTTCAGCATCATGCAGAAGTCTTTCATGGTAGGGATCAACCTTTACAGCCGGAGCGAGGTGGTCGCCATGGAGTGGCTGGTTCAGGAGGTCCTCGACTTCCAATGCTTCGTCACGACAGTCCACAATTTTCTCTGGTACTACATGTTTCCTGCATTCTCGTCTGTGCCAGGCCGAGCAAAACTGAACGAGAAGCCAACACTAACAGTTCACATTTTGTTTCCTGATTCTTCAGGTTCTATCTGAAGGCAGCAAAAGCAGACGACAAAGTGGAGGATCTGGCCAGGCACCTGGCCCTGCTCACACTTCTGGACCATAAGCACCTCTCCTACTGGCCCTCTACCGTGGCAGCTTCGGTGGTGGCCCTTGCCTGCCTTGCCACTGACAGGGAGTCCTCGTGCCATCGGGTAATGGAGGTAAATGATCTGAACTCGCTCCTCCATCAAAGCTATGCATTTCTCTTATGTCTTCTGTCGTTCAGAACTTCGATACGTACTGACCGCTTTGCTTTTCGCGTAATTCAGACTCACTCGAGGACGAAGGACGACGACCTGCCTGAATGTTTAATGGTTTGATCCCTCCCTCGCATTGTTGGTTCTTGGCACTATGAACTGAACTGTGCTCTTGACAGTGTGCAGAGACTTGTGTAGCTGAACTTTTGTGCTGCCACGGCGACTAACATTTGTTCTGCTGTGCAATCTTTTCGTGCAGAGTCTGGAGTGGCTGATAAACTATGCTTCGTAGCACCCAGGGCTCCCAGGTTGAGCATTCTATCTAATCTTCTGCTGATGGACAGTACAGCGTAGCACAGCCATTTAGCAACAACGGGAGAGTGTACATGCCATTAGTTTGCACAGCGGGATAAAATAAATGAGGACACGGCAACATGTTTATCGATGTAAATTGGGAGATCGTAACCGCAGAATTTCGTACTGAGGTGGTAACTATAGCCTATAGGGAGAGCTGTTGTAGTCATGTGTCTTTGCGTCGTCAGTTAGCTCTTTGTGGTCAATTAAGGTTGGATGTTGTTGTATTCCTCGACTGCCTTTTTCTTTTTTGGATCAGTGGTATATTGTTTAAAATGGATCTACGGCTCAGTGAAAAATGGTCTTGTTTAATGTCAGTGTACAAATGGTACTTTTTTGCCCCACTATGGTTGTTGTCATTATGACTCTTGAGAACCGAAGGTCTCGGATTTGAGCTCCTTTACGGTGATTGGGGCAGTACTGGGAGTACTTTCGAGTACTTACCCCTTCGATTTTTATTAGCCGTCCGGCTGGTGGGGGATTAAAATGAATTAACCTAATTAGTTTAATCAGAGAAGGGCATAATGGTCCAGGGTAAAATATTCTGTTTTGAACCGATCACGTCCACGATGTCTAGATCCAGTCCTCGTTCTTGTCAAGTCCTCGTTCTCGTCCTCTTCGTTCTGTCCAATGAGCCCGGTGAGAGGAACCAACACTGTCGTCGGCGTCGTCCTCGTCCTCCACCTCGTCCCCTTCACTATAAACGACGTGCCCGGCGGTAGGAAGAAGATTAAGGCGCGACATCTGCGGCGACTTGCCGGGCGGCGACGCTATAGGAACTCGCCCCCCGCTGATCCCATCGCTTCCGGGCTTGCATACTAAGGTATGAATCGCCAGAATCTCAACTCCTCCCTGTTTGATTGGCCCGTTGGAAGTGACTCTTGGCAGGAACTCCAACTTCCTCGTAGATGGATCTATACTCATGTTGGCCCCTCGGTTAGGCCGCGGGAGATATCAATGCTTGTTCTGAAAGTAGGCTTGTTTTTCTTGATGCTGCAGGAGATATCAATGTCTGCGGGAGATATCGCCATAAACTTACTTTGTTTCGTAGCCTGCACTTCCTACTTAGGTTTGTTTAGTCATCATCGATTTAGGTTTCCCTAGTGCATGCAATTCAATTAGAATTTTTCATCATCCATGGTCACTTCACTAGTTTATGGGGGACCCAGTTTATGGACGTTTATGATCACTTGCCATAACATGTACAAGGAGCAAAGTTTAAAATTCCACGCAAGATTTCGTACCGGGTTTTGCATGCATTTTTGTTTGTCCTTTCAGATTTTTATTCGTCTGAATTGTGATGCAGGAAGACATGGCAGATGTAAGTCATGAGTCTATGATGGAGTACTATCATATTGCCAACAAGATGTTTAATAGTGAGGATGAAGGTTATAAATTCTATAACAAATATGGTCTTGAGAAAGGTTTTAGTGTCCGAAGAAGCTATGTCGAGTGGGATGGATCCAACTGCCATATAATTTTAAGGAAATTTGTGTGTAGTCGTGAAGGGGTTCGTGAAGAGAAGCATATGAAGAGGAAGATGGAAGATAGAAAGAGGAGGCCACGGAGTATAACTCGTGTAGGGTGTAAAGCTAAATTGGTGATTGCAAGACAGGAGGAAATAGGTCAGTGCTTCGTGAAGGATTTCATCGATGAACACAACCATCCTCTAGCCCCACAGGATCTGTCATGTCTTTTGCGTTCACACAGAAGAATTAGCGATGAGCAAAAAGCGGACATTGCAGACATGGAAAAACCTGGGATCAGAAAACACTGTATTATGGATATTATGTGCATGCAATACGGTGGATATGATGAGGTTGGATGCATTAGGAGGGACATTTACAATTTCTGCCATGCTAACAAGCAGGAAACAATTGCTTCCGGGGATGCTCAAACGGTGATCAATCACATGGTGGCGAGGCAAGAGCGAGATTCCGATTTTTTATTCAGGTACTTGGTTGATGAAGCTGGCCATCTGAAGGACTGTTCTGGTGTGATAGTCAATCCCGACTTGACTACGAGGCTTTCGGAGACGTTCTTGTTTTCGATAGCACATACAGAACCAATAAGTACAATCTGCCATTTGTGCCGTTTGTCGGGTTGAATCACCACCGCAGCACCGTCATTTTTGCATGTGGTATCATTTCACATGAAACAAGCCAGGCATACGAGTGGATGTTACGGACCTTTCCTGATGCTATGGGATGTAAGCATCCTATATCCGTGATCACGGATGGGGACCTTGCAATGCAGAGAGCAATCAGGGTGGTGTGGCCTGACTCAAACCATAGGCTCTGTATATGGCACATTCAGCAGAACATTGTACGTCATCTGCATGATGACGCGGTAAAGGAGGAATTCAGATCTTTCATATATTATACATCTTCCATTGAAGAGCATGAGAGAAAATGGTTATAGTTCTTACAACGGAATAAAGTAACAAGTAAGGACTCCTGGCTGCATCAGATGTATAAGATGAGAAAACTGTGGTGTGCTCCATATCTTGAGGGGTGTTGTTTCCTGGGATTGAGCAGCAATCAGCGGAGTGAGAGTTTAAACTCGGTGCTACATACGCATCTTGAGGCTAAGATGACGTTGTTTCAAATGCTAGAGCGCTATGAGCGTTGCCTTGCGTCGCGACACTTGAACGAGGCTCTCCAAGACATAGAGGCCTTGCAGTCCGTTCCGTTCACACAGGAAAATGCTTCAATTCTTGAGAAACACGCCACAAAAGTTTTCACTCCTGTTGTGTTTAAGTTGGTCTTATGGAGCATAAATGTTGTCGAAAAATGTGAGATCGGAGAGGTACTTGATGCAGCAGAAGTTACCGCATACGTTGTGTCTAAGAAGGAAAGAATGGATAAAAATATCAAAGTGCGCACGGAGTCGAAGGAAGGTCTGCTTCGCAGTATCAGTTGTTCTTATCACAAATTGGAATGCGCAAGCACACCATGTTCCCACATATTTTACATATTGAGAATTTTACAAGAAGAAACACTGCCCAGGTGTTGTGTTCCCACTAGGTGGATAATGAGTGCAAAATGTGCATTCGCACCGACCAGAAAGAGCGAGATGTATGAATACTCCGCAACCCTATAAAGTTACCGTAAGCTAAGGAATTTTAGTCACGCAGCATGTTTCAAGGCATGCCACTCTGATGAGGCGTTTCAGCATCTAAAAAGGGTTTTGGAAGGACAAGATGTTTGCAAAGGATCAACAAGTGAACAAGCTGATAGCAAGGGATCAACTAATGCTCAGGGTAACAACATTAGGTTTAGCCCGTTGATGCCACAATCGACTAACCTTGATGGTGAAGGTTTCAAAAAGGTTCTGGATCCCGTGCATGTGCCAGGCCGAGGTGCTCCGAAGAAAAGGCTACAGACAACGATGAAGAAAACAAGAACAAAGGGTAGATGTAGCTATTGTCATGAGGCAGATGGTCACAATCGACGTACGTGCGCCAAATTGATAGAGGTACCTAATATTCCGTAATTTAATGTTTGCATGTGTCCAAATATATTCCATGGCATTAATAATATCCTTATGTGTAGGATCTCAAAGCAGAATTATAATAGATACAACATTGTGCGCACAGTCGGACAGCAAGTACGTCGACGATCAACCTGATGTTGGCGTGTGCATTGTTGTTTATGTCTAGTATCGTGTGACCTTGTATCTAAAATACTTCATTCTTTCAGTTAGTGACTTCCTCATAATGTATGACTCAACTATTTGATGGTCCACTCCCTTGTAACAGTATAAGTTTAGGATATTTTTTTGCATTTTATTTGTGAGTTTTTGAAGTGCAACCTCAAGAATCATGGTTTCTTCGTGGCCAGCGTGTAGCTTGTTTATGTTGCACGATAAAATTTGGAAATAGATGTACCGGAGGAATTATATCTCGCTCCCGAAAACAAAATAAAAGCCGATAAATCCTAGAAATACATTAGTCATCCATGCTCACCAATTGAAGAATATACAAGATGAATACAGATGATGAATCATACTCATCCTACATATCCTCCACATACAGTGCAAGGAAGACAAATGCTTGTAATAATCAAATAGGTGAAGGTATTTAAGCAGGTGCAGGACTTGCTCGGGGTCGAGGTGGGACTAAAAATGTTAAGACGTGATGCTGGCACGAGAAAAAATGATTTTTTTCACCTCCTCTAAATCACCCCAAATTTGTTCTACATGCTCAAATAGATGTGCCAAACATGTCTATGAAAGAAATTTGGAAAAAATGTATCCTACAGTGCCCCCTTAAGATGTAGACCGATGTTTAGATCAGTTAGTCTACAGGGCTGAATAAATTTAAAAAAACTAAAAAATTGTAAAACCTTGAAAACCTAGCTATGTTTGTGCAACATATCAAGTGTGCAAAATTATAGGTGATTTAGATAAGGTCAAAAAATCACGCTTAAACATGAAGTACCATTTGGTCTCACTTAAGCCAGTTTTTGTAGAAAATGTAATTTTTTCCACCATCTCCAAATTACTCCAAATTTGTTCTACATGCTCAAATAGATGTTCCAAACATGTCTATGAATGAAATTTAGAAGAAAAAAAATATCCTACAATGCCCGCCCGCTTAAGGTGTAGACTGATGTTTTGATCATTATTTTACTCAGAATAATAAATTAAAAAAAATAAAAACTTGAAAACCTAGCTATGTTTGTGCAATATATCAAGTGTGCAAAATTAGAGGTGCTTTCGAGGTGGTTGAAAAATCACACTTAAACACGAGGGGCCATTTGGTCTCACTTAAGCCAGTTTTTGTAGAAAAGGTGGTTTTTTCCACCACCTCCAAATCACCCCAAATTTATTCTACATGCTCAAATAGATGTGCCAAACATGTCTATGAAAGAAATTTGGAAAAAAATGTATTCTACAATGCCCCCTTAAGGTATAGACCAATATTTTGATCAGTGAGTCTACAGGGCAGAATGTATTTAAAAAAATAAAAAAAATTGAAAAATCTTGAAAACCTAGCTATGTTTATGCAACATATCAAGTGTGCAAAATTAGAGGTGATTTAGAGAAGCTAGAAAAAAATCACGCTTAAGCCAGTTTTTTAAGAAAATATGGTTTTTTCCACCACCTCCAAATCACCCCAAATTTGTTCTACATGCTCAAATAGATGTGCCAAACATGTCTATGGAAGAAATTTGGAAAAAAATATCCTACAATGTCCGCTTAAGGTGTAAACCGATATTTTGATCAGTCAGTCTACAGGGCAGAATAAATTGAAAAAATATTTAAATTATAAAACCTTGAAAACCTAGCTATTTTTGTGCAACATATCAAGTGTGCAAAATTAGAGGTGATTTAGAGAAGGTCGAAAAAATCACGCTTAAACACGAGGGACCATTTGGTCTCACTTAAGCCAATTTTTGTAGAAAATGTGTTTTTTTCACCACCTCCAAATAACTCCAAATTTGTTCTGCATGCTCAAATATATGTGCCAACCATGTCTATGAAAGAAATTTGGAAAAAAAATTAACCTACAATGCCCGCTTAAGGTGTAGACCGATGTTTTGATCAGTCAGTCTACTCGGAAGAATAAATTAGAAAAAAATTAAAAAATTATAAAACCTTGAAAACCTAGCTATGTTTGTGCAGCATATCAAGTGTGCAAAACTAGAGGTGATTTAGAAAAGGTCAAAAAAATCACGCTTAAACACGAGGGACCATTTGGTCTCACTTAAGACAGTTTCTGTAGAAAAGGTGATTTTTTCCACCACCTCTAAATCACCCCAAATTTATTTTGCATGCTCAAATAGATGTGCCAAACATGCCTATGAAAGAAATTTGGAAAATATGTACACTACAATGCCCCCTTAAGGTGTAGACCGATGTTTTGATTAGTAAGTCTACAGGGCAGAATAAATTAAAAAAAATAAACAATTGTAAAACCTAGCTATGTTTGTGCAAGATATCAAGTGTGCAAAATTAGAGGTGATTTACAGGAGGTTACTTGAAGAAGGTAAAAATATTGACTTATGACATATGCAAAAAATAAAATAAAAAGTTAAAAAATGCCCGCCTACTACTAGTCTCACAGAACACTCATGTGTATTACAAGTAAGTGAGCATGTATAAAAATGGATGGGGTGTTATTTGAAGAAGGTAAAATATATTGACTTGCGACATATGCAAAAATTAAAATGAAAATGAAAAAAATGCCCGCCTACTAGTATGCTCACCGAACACGGCCTGCATACGACTAGAAACCCAACAACATTTGGGCCAGGATGCAGGCCCGTGTTGCATGAATGACCTTCATAGTAGGCCCCACGAGGCAGCGAGGGACCAGGTTGCCATGTATGATTTATAGAGGAACTTGTGAGAGAGCTGTCAGCCGGGTATATAAACCGGTGCGAGCTCCTCTTGCTTGGCGAGGTGGGACTAAACTCCCACCACAACTCGGTTGTGCCCGCCACGGCTCTGGCTGACCCAGGCCAGCCTCACCCACGCTCTGGCTTGGGCCCAATTCTTTTATGTTCTTTATTGTGTGTTATTTCACTTATCCAATATTTCTTTTCTTTTATATATTTACAATATTTTAAAATCAATTTTTTTATTTCTTACCGTTTTAAAATCCAAAAATGAAATAAAAGTTGTGTTAGTTCTTTTCTTTTTAATAGTCCACACCCTTGTAACAGTATGAGTTTGCGATATTTGGTTTGCATTTTATATAAATCCGAAAAAAATACATCAGCCATCCATGCTCTTCAATTGAAGAATATACAGGATGAATACAAATGATGAATCATACTAATCCTGCATGCCCTCCAAATAGAGTGCAAGGAAGACCCACGCTTGTAATAAGCAAATAGATGAAGGTATTTAAGCCGGTGCAGCACTTGCTCGGGGGGCAAGGTGGGACTAAAAATATTAAGACGTGATCCTGGCATGAGATCGGCGCGACGTGGGCCGGCCCGTACTGAGTTGCTTGAATGGGTCGGGCTTTGGGGGAGGACGCATCGCGGACGTGGGAAACCTACGTGCATGCATGGCCTCGGTAATCACGCCTGCACGAACGAACTCCACATCAGGCAGATCGCGCGGGATTATTGAACTGGGGCCCAACGGGCATACATGTGCGGGGCCGGCACCAATTAATTCGGTCGGCCTGTCTCCGGGTGACAACGCGCGCGCGTGCGACGGCCCTTTCTAATGCGCTTTGGCGTGGATCCGCCTGCGCTTCGGTGCGCCCTGATACCGCACCAATCCCGGAGCAGATCTCGTCAGGTCTGACTCCGCGGATCCCGGGGATGATTCGCCAGCACTTTTGTCATGTTGTGTCACATAAAATGTCCATTTGTTTTATTTCTTGCACCGTTTTGCAGCAAAAAAATTCAGTCGCATTTGTACATGATCCTGCAGCACCTGTCGCGGGGTCTTCTGTGGTGTACACAAACATCGCTAGCACATGTGCGGACAGATCGACGGCCCCGTAGCATGAATGTACGTAAATGTTCTGAAGTGACTGCGGATTGTTTTCCATAAAAGGCCTGCTCACTAACAACTACTCCCTCTGTTCGTAAATATAAGTCTTTTTTGAGATTTCAGTATGAAATACGTATGGAGCAAAATGAGTGAATCTACACTCGAAAATACGTCTATAAACATCCATATGTAGTTCATACCGAAATACCTTAAGAGACATATATTTAGGAACGAACGGAGTGTACAGTTGGGTATAGACACATGCGTGTCGGGGCGGCAATGGAAATCACATTCTAGCAAAAATGTTGTTACAAGACCACCGTGAATTAATTGTTCCATAACTGCAAACATTCGTAAAAAAACAAAAAATGTTGTCTCCAGCCTAATACATTTCAAATAACATTATACCTCGTATGGAAGTTCGTCCCCGGTGCCAAAATCCAGTGACTTCTTCGTATTGGTCATTGGAGTTTGCGTCAGGATTGGTGACGACCCACCTTCTCCCATATTTTTACACGGTACATCAATGTAACCTAAGGAGTTCAATTGTTCCTTTGCCTCAAGCTCTCTAGCCAGAGCCTCCTCATGCTGCATGTCTTGGATGCGCAGTTCCTGTCAAAAATCATACGAACGTATTAGGACAAACTTAAGGATGATGAAGCCGTAAAATTGATGTAACATGAAGAATAGGAACCTCTGAATCCATGTCCGACCACCCCTCATAATCACCTTTCGGTGGATGATTATACACCAAATAAAAATGACATGTCTTGCTGCCGTTCAGATGGGAAATCATCTTTGCAAAATCACCTTGTCCTGAAATCAGGAACATTCCTTCTAGTAGGTTGCACGCATACTCAGGTAAGAAGTGGTACAAATCTGAATCCTTTTTATAACCATATCCAGCCACTTCTTTCATGAGAAAATCATAGTCCAATACACCGGGTTTAAACAATCTCATCTCAATGGGTCTTTGGTCAAAGTATCCTGTCGGGACATGCGAAAGCTCACAATCCCTATGAATGAAAAATTCCATTACCAGCACCTACATACGAGTATCTCACGTCCGATTTAATACATTGCAATCACCAAAGTTCCATACATAATTTTGGATGTGCGTAGCAACATCGCGACAAAGTTACCTTATTATATGGGATGTAATCTTCATCTGTGAGGATTCGGGATTGTTCCGTCACTGGATGCTTAGCCTATGTATGAATCGCCGACATAGAGTTACACACGGATTAAATATGGTCATACAAAATGTTGGATGTGAATGTTTACCATGGGCGCGAGGTGCTTACAGGGGGAGAATTGAAGACATGTTCTTCGAGTGGAGAACTTGGCATTCAACGGGTGACACTGACATCACTAGGCCTTTAGTGTTTGGAGATTGTGTCATGTAATGCTTCTTGGCCTGCATATGAATAGCTTACACAAATTTACTCACAAAAAAAACTATTCATACACAATATCGGTCGTGGTCGTGACTAAATAGCATCGTTGCAAGGTACTCACAGGGGGAGTATTGAAGACATGCTCTTGCGGTTGACTGTTGTGGCATTGAACGTGGGATTGAAACATCGCACGATCTTCCAGCATCTTTTCTTCCATCATGACCTGCTCCACCATAGCCTTGTAGTCCATGTCCTTGCGCTCCTGTTGCAGCCTAATGTCCATATTGGCACGTGCCTGCAACACATTCACGTCCATGTTGACATGCTCTGTATGTATAAGGCCGTCGACAACCTTCCGGTCCTTTTGCAATTTAAGCTGCATCTCCTTGTACGCCAGCTGGAATTTCTTTTCCATGACCTCGCGGTCCTGCTTTAACTTTTTTTTTCATCTCTTCACGCATCTGCTTAATCTTTTGAGACATATCAGCACACTCATCCTTAAGCATCCTATCGACATACGCACGTTCTTGTTTGAGTGCCCTGTCAATCTCATCATGTTCGTGTTGGACCTTCGCGTCGATCTCCCGGCGGGCTTCACGCAACAACCTGTCGTACTCCGCACGCTTATTGTCATGCACGTGTGAATCCATGGTGCCTACAACACCAGATAGTAGAATGCAATTAATGAGATCCAGATTGTCAAAATATACCGATTCTCACTAAAACATAGGACTATTTAAATACCTCATAATATAGAATAGCATGGTATATGTGAGACAAATTGAGTCCTGAATTTCCGGCAAAAGCTCTAATCTCCTAAAATTCGTATTCCTAATTTGGTATGAACAACCTCATCCAAATCAGTTCTAAATAATCCAGCAACTCCTTCAACAGCACCTCCTTTACTGTAGTATTGAGAACAAGTCTGTGTACGCCACATCTAAGTGGCTAAATCAAACATCATCCAAATCATTCCTACTAATGCAACATAGCATAAAGGTCTAGTAAAGAAACTCCAACGACAAAAAAATATCCATAACTAGATCGTATGATCCGGATCCCCTAACAACCAATCGCAAAGCTCTTGCATAAAATTCTTCACTCCAACCTTATGCAATTCATAGTAATCCAATATAGCAGAAAGGGCTAGAAAATTAGCTCCACCAACATAATATTTCTGTAACCAGATCGTATTATGAACTACTGTGAACTTGCAATCACATCTAATCTCATAATGGCCTTTACTCCAAGTAAACACAAGCACACACAATCTTGCACCAAAATAGTACCTTCGACGAAAAACTAATCCCCCATGAACAAATACCAAAGATCTTGCACACAATATGGCATCTCTAATCTCATCACAACCTCCTTTTTGGTCCAATCAACGGAAAAAAGTATGAATGTTTCAAGAGATGGGAGGAGACGTGGAGGATGATACCTTTTTATTTATTTTCCGGCGTTGGCGTGGGCTTCCGCAGAGCGATGGCGCGACTCCTGGCGACGGCTACCTCTGGACACCAAAACTTGCTTGGCGGTTAAGAAAGGAGCGATATGCGGAAAGAAAAGATGGGAGGGATATGTGGTACGATGGAAGGGTACATATCTCCCGTGATATATGACGATATATTTACAAGTAATGCGCATGGATGGTCCGTCCGTGATTTTAGGGTCGGTTAGTCGGTTGGAAGATTTGTTAGTTAGCCTATTTAGAGGGAGCACGATCCTCTGGTCTTTGGTGTTAGGGTTTTTTAGCCCAGTGGAGGATCCCTAGTTCTTCTCTTACCCAAAGGATTACAACCACCGTCTGTCATTGCCGCAGTCGCCTGACACCAAATCAACCATGTCGACGTCGAGCTCGATTAGGTGCACGTTGAGGGGCCGACAGTTGATGTGCCCCTGATCCCATGCCCTGACTGTGGCGAAACGGTTAAATTCTATCTCTCCAGTACTGAAGAGCACGATGGTTGGGTGTTCTACAAGTGCAAGCACCACGATGTACAATCTCTTTACACTTTGGGTTGACATTTACTGCATGAGTAATTTTTTCTACTGTTTCATTAGTGCTGGTTTGATTTGTGTTCACTTGATTCATAGGATCCATGTGATTTCTGGCGCTGGGAACTAGAGTACGTGGATCATCTTGTTGGTACAAGTGTCCTTGTTGCTGCTTATGCCCTTGATGCAATTGCTGCGGCACAGGATAGAAGGGAACAACTACAACGCGCAAAAAACAGTGGGGAAAGAATGCATGTACCAAGAGTGGCAACATTGGAGGCAGGAAAAATTACAATCAGAGCAATGTGGCAACCATTACGAAGCACCAAGCTTATACGATGTTAGGACTAGGGAGACAAATTGTTTTCATGCTGAAGCTATTGACGGCTAGTGTAATGGTGTTCTGTGTGTTGTGTGTGATGTTGATTGTGAAGAAATAATACATTTGTGATCATATCGAGGCGATTCTCATGGTCACCTGTAATAACAGCTTAATAAGAAGAGGTGTTCTAACATGATACCTCTTACACCCCCACCCCTCTTTTAACATGACAGGTAAGAGTAAGAAATAAATCTTACACGATGATTGCATGAAATAGTTGTTTTGATTATTTCTTACCTTCTTGACTATTATGAGAAAATAAGGGGTAAGACGGAGCATGTTAAAATTGCTAAAAAAGAATGAATAAACCGAGTTCCAATGAAGGCAATCGAATGGAAAAACGTAAACAACCATTTAAATTCTTGCCCACTATGTTGTGCACGAACACAAGAGTACCATGAAATAAAAATAAAGTACGTCATTACAGAAATGACTTAAAAATCCCTTAATTTATTTTCGCACACTACGTTTTGCCAAACTACTCGAGAGGCACACCAGGAACATGGGAAACAAATAGGTAAATCCCATGATCTCCCAGGTACAGCAGCATCAACACCTTCTGTCCTAACAGCAAGATTTTTTTCCTTCTTCATGAACTCGTTCCATTTGTTGACGCAGACACGACCGTCAATATCAGAAATGGTGTATGTACTTGACACAATAGTGTGTGGATGACAAACAATGGTTATGGCACCATATTCCTCCATTTCTTCGGGGACAACACAATTAGGCAGTTTCTGTTTGAAAAAATATTTGTTATATCAACACGTGGAAACTTATTGTTATGTAGTAAAGGGAGAACAATTAATTTGGAACAAAGCTAAAAACATACTGAAATGACAAAGTAAATGAAGAATAGAAAGATGGTTACTGAGAAGTTCTTGTTGCAATCTGACCATGTCAACGTATGGAGGAATGCATATGCTCTTCCTTGATCATAGTTTCCAGCATCATGACGCTCCACTAACTTGTCAAGGTCCATCACTTGGCGTATGACATACTCCATCATTCTCCGGTTTAAGCTTGTCCCCTTAGTTACAGCGACATTGTCAATAATATCTCTTTTCTCATTGGACAATTGGCAGTATGCTACAATATTATAGCACAGACAATTTAATTTATAACATATGGTATATGATAAAGTTAGAGTAATAAAACTTGCAGGAGCAAAAAAGTATCTTACTTGGATGTATGATAGGAAAATTTCCAGTTGTCACAACTATACCTGGCCAAACCTCGGGCCAGGCCTAGCCAAGCCCGACACAAAAAACTCAGGCCCGGGCCCGGCCCGGCCCGGCCATCGGGCCTGTGTTTCTGGGCCCGAGCCCGGCCCGAGCACGTAAAAGCCCGTCAGGCTTCGGGCCGGCCCAGCCCGACCTTCAGAAAATGGCAAAAACAATGGGCCCGGCCCGGCCTTCGGGCTCAAAAACTAGGCCCAAGCCCGGCCCGGGAGCAGCGTCGGGCCGGGCCGGGTTGGGCTTTTTCGGGCCGGGCTTCCCATGGCCAGGACTAGTCACAACGCTACTTGGTACTTCTGAATTGTCAGTACTGAACGTAATCTCTTGACCCACATGTAGCGTGTAAACTCTAACAGGTTCCTTCCAAGACTCCCCTGAAATGTATGTCAATTAATTGTCATTGGTAATCTCACACGGGAATTCAAACCCCTCATTGGTACTGAAACTTGCTTTAAAGTTCCCATATTTTCCCAACGGCACTCCAAATTTCTGCGTGAAACTGTATCTGTCGTAGCAATATGAACTGCCTGTTAATCTAAAGAATTTGTCCAATCATAGATGACTAGCCTAGTAGTTCACTACTTCTTAGCAGTATTATCATATAACCCCATAGACGATTTAAATTTACATGCACGTACACAAAACCATTTTATCATCTAAGAAATCAACATGCAATATACTAACTCTTTTTGCAGTAAACATTACAAACAACTGACTGAGTACAAAGGGTCCGAGTACAATATTCGTTCAATATTATTGCCTCCGTCCAAAAATGTGTGGACAAAGAATTGTACATACGGATGTATCTATGAAGAAAACATGACTAGATACATGTGTATCTACGTGAATCTAACACATTAATTTTGGATCGGACGGAGTACTAAATTTCTCATGATATTTTCTACTGGTCATGTCAGACTAGATCTTACTGTCTTGTTTGCAAATCCCGCGTGCAGGGTGACGGTACAAAACTCCCTCATACGATGCTCACCGGGACACAAACCCTTGGTGTCCAAACAAATGCCACACTGCGAATCAAGATCAATCTCATTACTAGTACGTACAGTCTTAAAGATTAGTGCTAGCAGTTTAATCCAGATCTGACAGATTCTATAGTGCAAATACATACCGCGCTGATCTCCTTAACCATTTTCGCTCGAGAGAGAGATGTGAGGAGGAGGGGGCGGAAAGAGCAGTCACTTCCGACCCCTAAGCTGACGATGGCGGCGGCGGCCGAAGATTTCGAAAAGCGCGTACGCCTGACGTCTCCGATCTTATATTGGAGTGGTCGTGGCGGTGGTAGGAGGCCCCGATGCCACGGGTGGTTAGGAGGAAGGCGGTGCAATCACGGGATTTCAGGAGAGGTGGCGTGCGTGAGTTATGGGATCTTTTAACATATATCATCAATATTAAAAAAATGTTGTGCTAAAAAATACATTTGATAAGGGTGAACTAGGTTTTTGGTTCCAAACAAGTATGAACGATATATAATTCCAAAATTGGCCTTGTCCATTTTCCAAATAAGTTTCACAACAATACATGACATGACCAATGAAAGCAAGCATGCAAAATGGTTTTTAGTTTAGCGAAGTTTTTCATTTTCGGACAAAAATGCCTGAATGTGGCCGCATGTGACAACACTTGCAATCATTGCTGAAAATGGTTCAAACTAGGCATGGAGGCATACAATGGCCATAAATTGTCACTGCAAAAAAGTTCTGTTGACTTAAGATATGTGAAGAAACCATCGAGCATTTTTGGAGGGTGTCAGGCTAGCCCGGAAGGGCGAGTCTGGGAGCACCTCCATGTTAACACCACATACAAATGATTCCAACTTTTTTTGATGGCCTCTCATGAACAAATCAAGCAAACATGCAAATATGGTTCTCAGTTTTGACAACTTCTCCACGTATTGGAATTTTTTATATATCGAAAATGCCCGAAAACTGGCCCCACGTGACATTAGTTGCAAACTTTATTAACAATACTTCAAACTTGGCATGGAGGACTAACATGACCATGAGTTGTTACCCCAAAAATTTGTGTTGATTTAAGAAAGGCAACAAACCAGCATGTGTCTTCTCAGAGGATGCCATGTTAGCCTAAAGGAAGGGCGCGTATTGGAGCACCTCCGTGTTTACAATATCCACAAATGATGCCAACTTTATTTCATGATCTCCCATGAGAAAATCAAGAATGCATTCACAATGGTTTTTAATTTGGCCAACATTTATAATCCTTCTGTAATTTCGAAGCAAAAAAGAAACATCGCATGCATAGTCTACCCCCCTAGCCACACATCGAAAGCAGGGGGCACATGATGCATTACACTTTGTTTGTCTTATGGTGGACCTAGTTGACACACCAAGCCTAGTTGGATCATTGGCCCATACCGGATTCCATGTCGTATGAAAGCTCGGGTACATCAACTGCTCCTGTCTAGAACCTTCGAACTGCACTGTCCACTTTGTGAAGCAAGTACAACATGAAATATGTGAAATTCCCCCAAGCTTTTAAAGTGCATATCATGACAAAATCAAGCAAGCATGCAAAAATGCTATTCAGTTTACACAAAATTTAGCATGTACGGTAATTTTTTCGGCCGAAAATACTCGAAAACTGGCCGCGCGTGACAAAACTTGCAAACTTTACAAAAAATGGTTCAAACATGTCATGGAGGCCTAACATGGCCTTCAATAGTCACCCCCGGCAAGCAGAGCAAGAGGGCAAGGTGGACTCCCCTGGCAAGACCCTTGCCGGGGCAGCCTCCGCGGCCTCGACAAGAGCCTTGCCGGGGCAACTTGCCCGAAGCTAGCAGAGCAGGCCATCCTTGAGCCCGCGGGTTCCAACACCACCAACCAACTACATTGGAACCAAGGCTCGGGAGGCACCTCTACGGTGGCATGTAGATGTTCATCATGATCATACCCACACAAGATCAGAGGAGGACCAGAAGACGACGATCCTAGGCGGGATCCTAACCAAGGAAATCCACGAGACCCCCGGCAAGACGCTTGCCGGGGAAGACCACGATGCTATGGCAAGACCCTTGCCGGGGCCCCGGCAAGGCCCTTGCCGAAGACACCTATGGGGCCGCGGCCAGGCCCATGTGTGCCAAGGCTCCACCGCCGTCCCCATGCAGCTACCAGCTCAACCAGCTGAGCAGGCACCTGCGTGGCGACGGGCGGCCTCCACGACCGACTCAGAAAGCACCTGCGTGGTGGCATGCATGTCTTCGTGAAGGCTCCACCACCGCGCCAGCCCAGCAACCAGCCAACGTGGCGCCATGACACCTCGTTAGCTCGGACGCGTGTCGAAGCCAAGCGAGGCGGCGACGGCTGGGACATGCTTCCTTGCTGTTCTCGATAAAGTGAGAGGGGCACGTCCGCAGCGCATTAAATGTGTTTGTCCGGCGGTGCCAGAGGATAGACTCATCCACCGTACACCTTTCCACCTCCTGTGTGCCACTGTGGCAACCCTTTTTCACTATAAAAGGAGGCCCGAGGCGACCAGGAGAAGGATTCGAATCTTCTGGGCAAGTTGCACCCCGTAGCTAGCTCAAGAACACAAGAACACTCAAATACATCCACCAAAGCAGGACTAGGGTATTACGCGTCTCCGCGGCCCGAACCTGGGTAAACGATCCGTGTGCTTCCTGTCAGACCCGCTCTTTGCACAACCCCGTGCCCGCCAATCGTAGAAGGAATCCCAGTGATTCCATAGGTGTCAATTTCCCCCGACATCTTTGGTGCGCTAGGTAGGGGGCGTAGTTGTGAAAATCTAGTCTAGTCAGAGCAGCGGCTTCATCGTGGCCGTCGTTCCAAGGAAGAAGACGACCGAGCCTGACGACACCATCTGCAGATGCGGTGGACGCCCGTGCAACAATAGAAAAGCTAAGTCGTGCGTAACTTTAAGCAATTTCTCTTTATATATAAGGCTATTGTCCTCAAAGGTCCTGCCCTATGTATGGAAAACCTGCACGCAAAGGGGCCCTTCCGCTATTGGCAAGGCCCTTGCTCTATTTCGAGTCCGCTCAACAGCTCAAGCGGCCGCGTCGAGAACGGCAGGGTAGCCTTCCGCAATTGGCAGCACTCTCGATTCTGACTCGAGTCAAGCTCGACAGTTCGAGCGGCCGCGTTGAGCGTGGTAAGGTGGTTCGCCTGGCAGCAAGCATACCCGGCAGGCTATTGGGAATCCGTCCTCAAGGCGTCGTGGCCTGGGTTACGCGCCGACAGGCCTACCCGATCCACGTAGGGTGGACATACAAAGGGGGATCAAATGGGAAGATAGCATGCATAATATCAAAAGTGCTGCAGAGTTATATTACATCAGTTGTTGCCATGGTTCTAACTAAAGATAGAAATTGTCTTGGTTATGAACCTGCAGCGGCAATGAGAAACGGGGTGCCTAATCCCGACGCTGGCCATCCACCGATGCGGCTGATGATGGGCTTGATACACTCCTTGAGCGCCGCGAGGTCCGCATCCTCCGGCAAGCTCTCCAGCGCGGCGTCGAAGTCGAGGTCAGGATTCCAGTGCGTCACCTTGGTGAGGACCTTGGTCATGGCACCCCGACAAAGCCTCCGGGCCTCATCGGCCAGGGAGGCCGCCCGGTTGGAGTGAAGCCGCTCCAGGGCACCAACAACCTTCTCGAAGAATAGGGTCAGGTTGCAGTTGGGACTCAAGTTCGGCTCTGGGGCGTACCTCACATCCGGCATTCCCATGGTAGCCAGCTGCCTGGTGGCCCAGTCTACAACGGTGGCGAGGCGGCCGAGCCACCGGTTTCCGCCCTCCACGTACTCCTTGTGGGTGGCGGCGTCGTTCCTCCGCAGCTGCTTCTCGGCCTCCAGATCCTTGGTCAGGGTCTCCTCCCGGGTTTTGGCCTCTGACAGCATCTCCTCGAGACCCTCCAGCTTCAGCTTGAGGTCTTTGATGGAGTTGTTGGCCTCGGAAAGCTGCCCAGCCCTACTGAGGATTGCGCCCTGCGCCTCAACCAGAGCACCGTTGAGCGTGTCCTTCTCCTTGGACAGCTTCAGGACCTGGTTCTTCAGCTCGTCCCTCTCCACCTCCAACTCCTTCACCTTGCCAGCATGGGCCTGAGTCTGGGCATTGAGCGCCTCCTCGTGTTTCTGCTCCAGCTCCTGGGTCTGCTGCAGGACAAGCTTCTTGACCTCCTCGTCCTTGCCGCGGAGTGTCGCAGTGAGCTTCTCCTCCCGCACGGCAAGGTCCTCCTCCTGGGAGTTTAGCATGGCCTGCTGCTGGTGCCGAGCAGCCTCGGCCTAGGCGGCCTCCTGCTTCGCCAGTTCCTGGGCCTTCTTGATGTCGGCCTGCTTCATGACAAGCTCCAGCTGGCGCTTGGCCAACGTGTCCTGGGCGGCCTTCAGGTCTTTGTGGGCCTGGCGGAACCAAGCCTGCGCCTCGGCAACACGCTTCTCGAGGTCCACCTCCGCCTTGTCCACCACTGCCATCCTGGACTTGGCCTTGTCCAGGCGGGCACGGTGAAGCGCCTGGAGCTTCTGGAAGTTGGCGCTCATGGCCTGGAGGAGCCGCTCTTCCTGGGAACCGCCGCCACCGGCCTCGGCTCAGTCAAACAACCTCAAGCCCGGCGGCGAAACGCCGTCATCAAACACCTCCCCCTCGACGGGCGCCCCGGTGCTCGCCGTCCCTGGGAGGTGGAAGAACAGGTCGTCGCTCACCCTCAGGTACCCGCCCGAGCCAGAGGCAGCGGAGGAGGAAGGTTGGTCGTCAACCACCTCCTCCTCGGCAGCGGCCTTACCGGCCTCCCCGGCAGGCCCCTTGCTGGCCTCCTCTACAGCAGCCTTGCCGGATTCCCCGGCAGACCCCTTGGCGGCGTCCTCGGAAGCGCCCTTGGCGGCCTCCTCGGTGGCGATCTTCTCGGCCTCCGCCGCGGCGGCCTTGGCGACATCCTCGATGACGGTGTCCATGTCCTCCCAGTCCGCCGAGGGAGGATCTGGATATCGAGAAGGGGATGAGGCGAAGCCAAGACCAAGATTCAAAAAGAAGAAAAGAAGGAGCAGGGACAGAAGGCGAATCACTTACCAGTGCTGGGCTGGGAAGAAGTAGCCCGTTCCCCGCCAACATTTGGCGCCGGGACGGAGCCACCAACTCCCGGGTTCTCCTCCTCCTCCGTGCGCATGGGCTCGGTGCTTGGCGCCCTTGCCGGGGATGCCCCTCGGGGCGGCATGTTGGAGGTGGCCCCCAGTGGCTCCTCCTGCTGTCGTCCTCCTCCTGCAACCACATCACGGTCAGCACCAATGGATCGTACCCCGGCACGCGTTGAGAGGAGCAAGTGGTGAACTTACGTTGGGGGCTGCGCCGGGGGCTGTTGTCCGGGCTGCTCACCACCACCAGTGGCGTACTCGAAGTACCCGCCGGGGGCTGGCCGCCCATCAAGGTCCTGGCCCTCTTCACCCTGTGGGCCAACGTCTCCACGTCCCTGCGGAGATGAAAACAAATCAAGATAAGTGGCGCAGTCCGAGGAGACGAAATGACAAAAGAAAGAGAGCAAGACACTTACTCATCCTCCACCTCCTCTTCTGCTGCCCTCCTCTTCCTCCTTGGGCTGAGGGACCCGAAGTCGAAGACGACCTCCGCGTCGATGTCTGCTAGAGGGGGGAACAAGGTGGGGTCTCGATGCGCTTGGACGAAGAAGAGGCAGTTGCTTTCTTCTTCGCCACCGCGGCCTTCACCAACTTGTTCGCCGCCGCGACCCTCGTTTGGCGCATAGATGCCTCCTGGGCTTGCCGGGTTGCAAGGCCCTGCCGGGCCGGACCGTCCCGCCGCAGGACTCACCCTCTCCCCGTAGCCGGAGGATCGACAGTCTCCTCCTCCTCCGACGACAACGACTCGTCGACCACATCCTAAATGAGAGGGGCCCCGGTGCTGGTGCTGCTGGCCTCTCCAGCAGACTCTACCCACTGGGTGAGCTCCCTCTCCTCTTTGGCCGCCGCGGCCTTGTCCTCCATGCCGCCGGCGCTGCCGGCCTCCTTGGCGAGCTCTGCCTCTGCCGCCCTGGCGGCGATGTAGTCCAGCTCCGCCTAGGTGGTGTCCTGAACAAGCAGCGGCTCGGTGCGGACGTACTTCTCCTCCAAGGTATCGAAGAACTCCTGCACTTGATCCGCCGACGGCTCGGCCCAATTTGGTACAAGGCCATGCGTGCTGAACTCCGGCATCATGGTGATGATGTCGTTTCGGCGCGATTTATTGCTCAGCGGGACCACCCCCGCCGGCAACCCAAACAAGGGCCCCTTGGCAACCTTGCCGGTTTTGGCGGCCTTGCCGGACCGTACGACCTTGCCGTCACGGTTCACGTCGAGCTGGAAGAGCCGCTGGCAGAAGTGGGCGTGCCCCATCACCATGAGGTTGTGGTCCAGGCCGGGGCGAAGCCTCATGATGTCGGCCGCATTCGTGAAGAGCCAGGCTGGCCTCCCCTTGTTGTGCAGCGGAGCGATTCGGCGGCGGATGAAATCCACCCCGATCATCTCAAGGGTGAGCCCGACCTCGGTGAGGCGAAGAATCCTGGTGGTGGCGACCGTGAGCTTCGTGTCATCGGTGTCAACATTGCTCCAGTCGTTTCTGTGAACCGGCGGCGCCTGGCGAACCCGGCAGAATTCCTGCGGGTCCTCCTCCTCAATCCAGCATCACCGACCCTACCACTCCTCCCACCTCTCCTTCTGGGTGCCCTCTAGGTATGTCCCCTTGGACCTTGGGATCCAGGCGACACAACCGGAAATGGCGCCCCCCTTTTGGATCTGAGGGAAGAAGTAGTGGCGGAAGAGCGTCATGTTGGGATGCACCCCGGCGAAGCCCTCGCAGAGATGCGCAAAAAGAGCCATGCATGCCATGGCGTTTGGAGTGAAATCTAGAAGGTGGAAGTCGTAGGTATGCATGACATCATTGAAGAAATCAGAGAAGGGGGGCAGAGGCCGCAGGAAAAGTAGTCAACGAAGAATAGGTACCGATTCGGGCCGGCCTTGGCAAAAGCAGCAGGGATGACACGCGTGGCAGGGTGCCCCATCGTCTCCCCCCCCCCCCCGTCTTGCACCCCCACAGGTGCTTGAAGTAGTCCCGGAGATGGACCGCATCAACCGTCATGGGGAAGCAGGCGGACTGTGTCCGTCGTACCGCCAACTCGCTCTCTGGCAGCTCCTCCGCCCCGACATCCTTGGCCACTCCCTTGTCTTTACTGGTTTTGGGTGCCATGGCGGCTGCAAGAGGCGAAGGGGGAAGGACGACGGAGGCGCGGCGACGGCGAGCAAAGGCGAGAGCTGGAGAGGGAGGAAGAAGGGGACGGTGGTTCCGAGATTGGGGAAAGCACGGAGGGTCAATGAGCAGCGCGCCCGCGGTTATTCCTTTTTACGGGGAAGGTGCGGGCCGCCTCTTTTCCCATTAACTACGATGTTACGCATGCGTGCGGGAACCGCCCCACGCATGACCCCACGTCACGCACGACCCTCCACGTCGCGCGTTCAATGTAGGTTGTGGGGAAGCGCAGCAGATGAGAAGTTACCGCGGTAAAAATCCCGCCCCGCCTGCCCGCGCACCGTTCTGGGCCTGGCCCAACAACGTGTCGCGCTTATGTGTGGCCCAGGCCCGGGGGCTCCTGTTGGTGTACAAAAGCAGGGGCACTCCTTTTTTTTACCCCTTTACTTGTGCACAGACAGTCGGAGCCACGCCCACGGCCACACTAAGCAGGGCAGAGGAGGGAAGCCGAACGCACAAGACGACCAGAGGCAACGCCAAGACTAGAGAACACAAAAGAGCAACAGGGAGAGGTGGAGTCCCCCGGCAAGACCCTTGCCGGGGCAGCCTCCGTGGCCTCGGCAAGAGCCTTGCCGGGGCAACTTGCTCGATGCCAGCAGAGCAGGCCACCCTTGAGCCCGCGGGTTCCAACACCACCAACCAACTACATTGGAACCAAGGCTCGGGAGGCGCCTCTGTGGTGGCATGTAGATCTTCGTCAAGATCATACCCACACAAGATCAGAGGAGGACCAGAAGACGATGATCCTAGGCGGGATCCTAGCCAAGGAAATCCACGAGACCCCCGGCAAGACGCTTGCCGGGGAAGACCACGATGCTGCGGCAAGACCCTTGCCGGGGCCCCGGCAAGGCCCTTGCCGAAGACACCTACGGGGCCACGGCCAGGCCCGCGTCTGCCAAGGCTCCACCACCGTCCCCATGCAGCTGCCAGCTCAACCAGCTGAGCAGGCACCTGCATGGCGACGGGCGGCCTCCACGACCGACTCAACAAGCACCTGCATGGTGGCATGCAGGTCTTCGTGAAGGCTCCACCACCGCGCCAGCCCAGCAGCCAGCCAACATGGCGCCATGACGCCTCGTCAGCTCGGACGCGTGTCGAAGCCAAGCGAGGCGGCGACAGCTGGGACGTGCTTCCTTGCCGTTCCTGATAAAGTGAGAGGGGCACATCAGCAGCGCATTAAATGCGTTTGTCCGGCGGTGCCAGAGGATAGACTCATCCACTGTACACCTTTCCACCTCCTGTGTGCCACTGTGACAACCCCTTTTCCCTATAAAAGGAGGCCCGATGCGACCAGGAGGAGGATTCAGATCTTTTGGGCAAGTTGCACCCCGTAGCTAGCTCAAGAACACAAGAACACTCAAATACATCCACCAAAGCAGGACTAGGGTATTACGCATCTCCGCGGCCCGAACCTGGGTAAACGATCTGTGTGCTTCCTGTCAGACCCGCTCTTTGCACAACCTCACGCCCGCCAACCAAAGAAGGAATCCCAGTGATTCCATAGGTGTCGATTTCCCCTGACATTTTGTCAAATATATGTCATGGCCTCCCATGACCAAATGAAGCATGCATGCACAGTGGTTGTAAGTTTCTGCTAGATTTTCCATTTTCTTCCATTTTTCGGTCATAAATGCCCGAAAAGTGGCCGCAATTGCCAAAACTTGCAAATTTTGCTGAAACTCGTCTTAATTGTCCTGGAAGCCTGTAATGTAACCTTTTCCATTGCATGTCAGAAGTTGGGTTCATTAGACATGAAGCATGATCTACTTGGTTTGTACATTCGACAGTGTAGCACGAAGGTTCCCGATGAAGGCAATGCATGTACCGCATCGACTCCATGGATGGAATCCAGTTTGAACCAATGTTCGCACTTGGTATGGTGTCAATTAGGTCCACCCTTAGGCAAAGAAGCTTGAAGGAATCATGTGCTACCCCTTTTGATGGTTGTCTTGGGGTGTAGACCGTCTGGGAGGAAATGAAAAAATCATGAAAATCATGTGTAACTTTGAACACACTGTGCATGCATGCTTGATTTGGTTCATGGGATGGCATCAAAGTAACTTGGAATCCTATGTAGATGGTGTATTGAAGGAGGTGGCCCGAGACGGTCCCTTCCGGGCTATCCTTGTACCCTCCGAAAGCACATGTTGGTTTATTGACCTATATTAAATGACCGCCGAGTTTGTAGGGTTACAGTACATGGCCATGTTAGGGATACATATGCCAAGTTTGAACCATTTTCATCTAAGTTTGCAAGTTTTTTCACATGTAAATCTTAGTCTAAACTGAGAAGTATTTCACATGGCAGCTTGTTTTGGTCATGGGATTCCATGGGAAATAGTAGACATTATTTTGTATTGTAGATGATCTACTAAACATGGGGGTGCCCCCAAACACGCCCTTGTGGCCTTGACTGGCACCCTCCAAAATCACATGCTGGTTTGTTGACCTACCTGAAATCAACCCAACTTTGCAGGGTTGCAAGCCATGGTAATTTTTGGAGTACATTCAAGTTTCAACCATTTTCAGCAAAGTTGCAAGTTTTGTCATGTACGGCCAATTTTCGGGCATATTCAGAACAAACAACATATTTTACCACTTAAAAAAATGCATTCCTTTCTTGACAACACATTTGTTTTTTCTTCGGAACATTACATGCTAATGTTTCAACCTCCCATAACTCACACCGCACAGATCTCCCGAAATCCCACGATTACAGCTCCTCCCTCGTAACCACCCGCGTCATCCAGGTCCCGTACCACCTCCCATGACCGCTGCAAGATCAGATTGTAGCCGCCGCCCGCCGCCCGCCGCCCACCGCCCACCGGGAGCGTTGCCTGAGGGGTCAGACGATAGTGGTGTTGTCGCCACCTCCTACGCGCGTCAACGCGCCGCTGTTCCTGTTGCTGTCGTCGAGCGCCACACATCCACATCTAGTGTGGGACGCACTATCCGCATGGAGCATTGGGCCGCCACCGTCGACGACAGAAGGTTACGTGATCATAACTCTTTTTAACCTTTCTCAGACACACACGTCTACTAGTAAAGCCCTAATAGATTTCCCACAAGTTATTCCAGTCGTCAAGATTACCTGATCATAGCTCTCATTAGTAACTATCTTATAATCAATGTTGGCACACTACATGAACGTATTAAGAGGTAATACCACGACAAGGGTATCTCTTTCATGAAATAACACGTCGTATGTTTATGCAATCCCAAAACCCTAGTTGAACTGTCCCAATGTTATGCATGACGAAAATATGTAGTGTGCTTAAAGTTACATGTAGTTCATATTATTTAATAAACTCATCCATGCCTGCGTATAAGATTTTATTTTTGTTATACATTTCTCAACATGAAGGTCAAATAAATTGAACCGGTTTTGCTTCTGTTCCATAGGTGCCAGTAAAATCGAAACTACTGTTAAAAGTGCTGCTAATGGAGAAAAACACATCTCCGAAATGACCGATGAGGTACGTAGTTGACATTTCATTTGAAAACTGTACTTGCACACACTTCTTTCATACTCGATAAAATCTAATGCCACTTTTGCAGGAACTCTTTTCGAAGCACGACCAGATGAAGTTAGTGTGCTCACCGTCAAGGCTCGCCAAAGTTATGAAATTGTTGTCAACAAAACACATAGAGAAAATCATAAGCGATACCGGTCTTGGGGCTTTAAACAAGATTCATGAATTTAAAATCCGACACATTATGTTGATAAGACTAGCAAAGAGCTTCGATAGTGAGACATCGTCCATTACCATAGGTAAAACACCCATTCCTATCACCCCACAGGACGTGCACCATATATTTGGCCTTGCGATAGAAGGGGAGGATATTGATGAAAAGCTACAAAGCACATCGGATCCAAATTTGTTTAACACATTTCAAAACAATGGGAGCATTGATCTGGCTAACCTTGAGACAACGATCTTACATTCCAAAACTCCGGACGATGATTTCCTGGCGTGGTTCGTTCTTTTCGCTGTTGGTATAGTTTTATCACCAACAACACAATATTATATCGACGCGAAATATCTTAAACTTGTTGCGGATATTAAAAGCCTTCGGAGATTGAACTGGGGATGTTTCACAATGAAACACTTGTTCAGGGCAGACTAAGGCATAGCCTAGTGGTGGGAAGGGGCTGATGCCTTCCTACCCACCCAGGTTCAAGGCATGGTACTTGCAGTTTGGGGTTGTTGCACCAATTATACTGTAGGGGGTTCCCTTACAGTCTTTCTATAAAAAAACACTTGTTCAGGTGCATACACAAATTTCACTCTGTTGATCAAGTATATCTACAGGGAAATCTACCTCTACTTCAGGTTAGTGAAACATCACTAGTTAACATTCTACAATTATTTTTCTTTTATATATCTCTGTATATTGACGAAGTAATTTATTGTGAAGATTTGGTAATGGGAGAACGTGTGTTCCGGCAAATTGATGTATCCTCCTATACCCCCACCATTGGTCGCACGATGGGACGAATGCACGTGCGTAATAAGAGCAGAAGCTTACACCTCAGGAGGTCTTCATAAATGACTGGTGTGTTTGTAGATTTGACCCATGTATATATCCGGTTATTTATTTGCTACTAATGATTCATTGTACCTAATTCAAAGGTTGTGATGGAAATTTGTGCTCGACAACCTGAGGCCAACAATAGAAAGGATCCAGGAAGCAAAAAAAACTGTACGTGTGGATGAAGGTGATTCATCTCAAGCACAATCACAAGGTCAAAATATGAGTAGCCACCAAGTAAGCCCAACAAAGACAATTTTCATTTTCCAAGACTAGTAAAAGGTCACATCAAAACTCATTCATTTTGCTTTGTTCTGAACGGGGTGTTATTTCGTTTGCGCAGGTGGAAATGATAATTGCAGCCCTGAATGCACGTTGTGCTGAACAAGAAACGAAGATAGGCAGACAGTTAATGGAATTTCAGCACAGATTTGACGTGAAATTCCTCACCCTGAGCAAAGAGTTAATCGACATTAAGAGTAAATCTGGCAGTAATCCTAGGCTCTTGCCGCTCGAGGACGAAATTAAGGACTTAAGGAGGGAACTAAAGGTATGTCATGTTGTGCATTTTTTATTGTTATGAATGTGTTCCTCCATATTCATTATTGTTATAATTGTTACAAGAATTAAAAAAACCAAACTAAAGTCAGCCGATAATCCGAGTCATAGAAAGTAGGCGTCGAGGTAATAATTATGGCCCACCACATAAGTAGTATTACCAAACTAATTATAATTGACCATTTTTTTATTGTAGGAACAAGTCAATGTGTGCAGTGATCCATTCATGGCGACTCCTAAGTTCGACGCATCCACGCCACATACTTCGACTCCAACCCCAAGTGCCAGACATGTCCTGCCAAACAAGGAGGATCCTCGAATCACACTATTGAAGCCTCTGTTTGATAATGATTACGTACTCACCGCTGAGGACAAAGAGGTAGCCATTTTCTTCCAGGGAACATAGGGCCCTGTTGCTGTCATTCAAATCGGAGACATTCCCCTAAGAGCGGAACAACTGAAGCCAATTTACGATAAAGAATACATCTATGGTGATGTAAGCCCCTTGTACTCCATTGTACATCAACTATTTGAACTGGTGGCACATCATTATATGATTACAAATTTGGCAGGTTATTATGGCGTATGCTCACATCAGCGGAGTTGAGACTAATACTACCTCAGTTATATCCCCCAATGAAACCAGAAAGCTTTTAGAAACAAAAGGGGTTATTCCAAAGGTCCGTGGAAGCTCGTGGGTTCAGTGTGTTGCAAATAAACTTGTAGGACGCCGGAAGGTACCCGTTTTCCTCACTTTCATATATCGTAATAGATAGTGTAGATGAAATATTTCAGGGCTCCCCCGAACCATAATTGTTACCATATCTACATTATTCCGTGGAATGAGTCCTCTTTGACTTTACGGCAAGTGCACATCCCGTTGAATGTGCATAATAACCACTAGATGGCAATGGTGTTCAATTTCGACAAAGAGGAGATTCAAATCCTAAACTCCTTGAAAAATCATTTTGACGAGTCTAAGGAAACTGCTCTTGTAAGCTTTATCTTGCTGCCTCTTTACCGTCGCATAGCACATGAACTCCCAAATCACTGTAACCCTTCGTAATACTTGTATTATGCTAGGTGGAGTTGATTCAGGCCTGCATGGACGAAGCAGTGAAGGATGGCTTGGTAACACCAGGTAAGACCATCAAATTTACTGACTGGAAAGTAGTACGCTATGATGACATACCGCAACAGAATGACGGATAAGTACGACCTCCTAAATTATTCCTCACCGACACGTCCAAGTTTACTAAAACCTAAACTAAACACTGCAGACATTCATGTGCATTTTTCACACTGAAGTACATGTTGACATGGAACGGTGAAGTATTTATCGACAAAGTGGAGCAGGTGAGTCAAACACTATATTTAATTTTAGAATATATTATGATTGAACGCTATGCTGACATATGTGTCGCTTATCAAATGTAGTCACAGATAGATATTTTTAGCTGGAAAATAGTTTCAGGCTTGCTGTGTTCAGATTGCAACAGTCTTCGGATGGAAACATACAAGTACCCCATAACGGTTAGCGAAAAAACACAAATATTTTATTTTATTCACATGTGTCATGATGCTACCGAATGCACTGATGTCCGCTGTACAGGCGGAGACGTATGAAGCCCATGTTGCATCGCAACCTATGGATTCACAAGACGATGTCCAAGAAATTATCGGTACTGTTGAGTGCAAGATATCAGACACGTCGAGCTCCCCAAAGGATCCCGACACCCCGAGCTCCCCAAAAAAGCGGAGAGCACGTGGACACCCGAGGAAGGTTGTTGATGAAGAGCAAGCTAAAAAACAAAAACTATTGAAGAGCTCAAAGTGAAATTTGATAGCAAGACCATTGCTAAACAAGTGTCTTCGGTATCAAGACGATCACGCATGCCATCACAAACTATATTGAGCCCATTCAAGACAACCAAATGGTAGTTTAGGTACGTACTGGGTAGCACTGTAGTTAGCATTACTTATGATACATTTGTCATTTATGATTTGGTGATCGTACTTTATCAAACGTGCATCGACGAGCGGTGAAAGATGGCTTGCTAACACCATCTAAGACCGTAACAAAGTAGGGTATGATAACATACCACAATATAGCGATCTCCGCTTTCGCAGTACATACTTTTGGCAATCACGAACATTATATACTTTTGGCAATTAGGGATACATGCTCAGTTCTTTTGGTTGAACTGCCAATAGGTCATTCTGCCAATCATTTGCATGATGTACTTTTGGCAATATCTTATACAACCTAAGTGCATGTTAAAAAGTGGCAATAGGTACTTTTGGCAATGATGTGCATGCTACATTTAAGCAATTACTAATGCATGCTCATTTGTTTTGCTTCAAATGGCAGTATGTACTCCTGGCAAACATTTGTGTGCTCTACTTTTGGCAGCTATTAATACAAGCTCATTTATAATGGTTTAACTGTCCATAGAAATAACTTGAATGTCATTATTTCTAAACATACCAAATTCAATGCAAGATATAGCATTAGCATCTTCAGTTAGAGTCATAACATATATGTACCATGTATCACCATAGTGGAGGTATTAGGCAAGGTTGACCGCAATGCACTTAGGGTAGGTGCTTACAAGATAAACAATAGTTTAATAAAGCAACGACGCTTATTAGTACAGGGTAGACGGCAATTAGGCGCTGTCATGTACAAATTGGCACTGCTGCTTCAGAAAACCATGTTTATTATTGTTAGCATGTACCTAAGCATGTAGCATTGGAAGTTGGCCATTACCAGAAATGAGCAATGTACTACCGAACACTTAAACATAGCATGTTAAACAATGCAACCCAAAAGATAAACCGGCGCATAAGTTCAAGCAGTACGGTGGGGCAGAAGTATCACACGACAACCATAACATAAAAACAGTCTTAACTAGGGTGGGCCAACAGTAACAACCAAGCAGCGCATCACATCCTCGAGATCTTGGCGGACGAGGAGGCCTCGGAGGTAGAATGGAAGATGCCCCTTCGCGTACTTCCTGAGGAAGGCACCAAAAGCGGCATGTTTAGCCCGGACGTGGGGCTTGTGGTTCCTCCCATTACCACGGCCGATATCAGTGCCATGCATGATCAGGCTGTCGTAGTCGTTCTTGATCCTTGCACAACAGAAGGGGCAGGCTATGTTGTCATAGAGCCTGTTGGGGCCGCTGCGGTATGGGAATTCCCCATTCCGCAGCCTCCTGAGGACGTAGCGGCTCTTGCTGTCCCTGCTCTCCTTACTATCATCCACGTCTTTGTCATCTTCCTATGTGTTAGTTGATCCACAGCTATGTCAGATTAGGAATACAGAAATGTAGCATTTCATAAGAGTATCAAGTAGATTCCGAAAGTAGGAATACAAAACTATGATCAATCAGATGATTCACACAATGTGTACCTCATGTATTGCAATATATGTTGATGTATTATTTGTTATCTTTCTTGTTCTTTTTTCTTTGCTTTGCATGCATAGCTGTTCTCCCCTCTAAATAAGTACTCCTATTTGTACAATCTAAGTTGACAATTAACTAAAGGGTTTAGGTTCTAGGGTATGAACAAATCATTTTACTGCATTCAAGCACATATTTTATTTCATACTGAAAATAGATAATTCCAAAAACAGGATCATTTCTTGCCATTTCTTGCAATAATATTATGTATGATCTGGTTTTATCATAAAGAGATACCAGACAATATCTAATTTAAGGATATTCAAACTAGATGAGTACATACTACAAAGTAAAACTACCGCATCAACAAAGAAAAGATTGCCCTCACTTTTTTGAAGACAACAAAACTTATGAATCATGTCATGAATTATGTATAAAAAAGAGAAATTTTGGATTGAGGTACATCGGTTGCGAACATAAGAAATTATGGCTTTAATTACTCATCCTTGTTGCTAATAATTGCATAGGATGCGTACATAAGAAACTCTGCAATGAATTACTGATCTTTATTAAAGGAGAAGTACTGACTGCAATCAGAAAATGTCTTCACAATATAGTTGTATTGCTTCATGATTTTCATCAAATAAACTAGTTTTTCTGACAACTAAATAAATGTACTATTTACTAGGTCTCAACAGATTTAGTAATCAGATTGTGCATAGTCCACTTCATTATATGGAAATCATGAAGCAGATAGAAAAAGTTTGCACTGTTAAGGTATGCAAGATTCTATAAGAAAGGAGAAAATGTGGTATCAGCTTTGTGCATATGGAGCATTATGATTACGCTTAGTAATGAGAAATTCTATATAGTAAGAATGCAATATAAAATCTTGTTGCTAGAAATGTACTGTTGCATGGACTTGGCATGCATGATTACTGATGTGGGCATAGTTTCATGGATTGATTTGTGCAAGAGAAGAACTGATCCATGTTTGTTGTTAATGGCGTGCGGTGGTCAGAATTGTTCTTGCATGCATCAGTACTAACCAGATGCATGACTTGATGATGTGGCCCAGTTCCATGCATACCAAAACCAGATAATGGGTTGCCACTATTCAAGAACGGAGCATAGTTTCATGAATAGCAAAACCAGATAATGGGTTGCACAATTGAGGAACAGAGCATAGTTGTCACAGGGGTTCTACTGATTTAAACTCTCATCGTTGATACTCTTGTTGGTACTAGCGAGGCACACGTGCATTGGGCGTGAAAGCAACAGTTAATGTCAATTATTTCAGATGCACTTTACATTGCTATGCTATTGTAGCAATGGATTTTTTTTGTGTGTTTTCTTTAATAAAGTGATAATGTTTGTTCATAATATGCATTCAGATTCACAAAGTTCAAAGAATTAGCAATTCATTTAGAAGAAAAGAGTTTGCATTGTTAAAGTATCCAAGATTCTAGAACAATGGAGAAACATAGTGCTATGAGGTTGTTTGTGCATATGTAGCATTGTGCTTAAGCTTACAAATGGAATATTCTAGATAGTACGCATGCTTGGAATTCTTATTTTGCAGTAAATAAGATATCGAATGGCCAACAATGCTGGGATTTCCCATCTGTCCACCATTGGATTGGCTTCATCCAACATCAAATATTCAAAGTTGTTTCCAGAGTACATGTTTTAAAAGTTACCATTTATAGAAGCTCAAGCACCATTGATAAATATTTACTGTTGCATGTCAACTTTTCATGTTCTAGATATTAATCATTGATCCTCTTGTTGACTGTCATGAAATTAAAAAAATTGTAGGAAATTTTTCATCCACTCAAACCTGTCTGAAAGAATCCTACGTTTTTACTATGCACAATCAAACACTCATACAATCCTGTAGGATTCAAGATGACATGCCACTCTAATCCCACATTTTCCCTATTCCTACGTTTTGGAAATCGTACAAATTAAAGAGGTGATACCTAATAAATACACCATTTTCTACAGCAGAACTGATTCATAATCAGTTTCTAAATCATATTCTTAGTCATCTTCACAAAATAATTGCACGCACAGGGGAGTTTTAGGCATACATGACTACTGTTCCATGCCAGGTTTCAGATTGAAGGGGTTTCCTTCCAAATGTACCAAACAACTAGTACTAATCCTAACCGTAAGGGAGAGATCAAGAAACATAACCTACCTGGACGAAATCTAATCCGTGTTGCATGCAACTTAGGAGAAAACCCCAAAAATAGAGTAGGAGAATAGAATAGAACAGAACAGAGTAGTACCTCCGGGAGCTCGTCGTCGACCTCCTCGTAGAACTCGACGGCCTCGTCCTGCACTTCCTGAGCGGCGAGCTCGGCCTCCTCGTAGTAGTTGTCGATGAGCTCGTACTGCTCGCGCTTCCGCTTGACCCTCTGCTCCTCTAGATCCACCGCCACCTCCTCCTCCACCTGCTCCCCGACCGCAGGCTCGACCGTTGCAACAGCGGCTGGAGCAGTCACAACAGATGGTGCACCGCCTCCCGTCACCGCGACGGCGCCCTCGGTCGCGCCAACCGTGGTGGCAATGACCACATCCGGCTTCTCCATTGCTTCTACCGATGTGTCCTTCTCCACCGCCGCGTCTTCACGGCCGGCCTTCATCTTCCGACGACGAAGGGCAAGTGAGGTGGTTGCTGGCTCGTAGGAGGTAAGGTCCGAGGTGAGAGGAGAGGGGTTTTGCTGATTTGGGGAAGAAAAGCAATAGGGGTGGGGGAGTGGGGGAGATGGGGTGGGGGAGGCGGCCTTTATTTGGCGTGTGGGTGGATGTTTGGAGTTACCGAGGCTAGACGCGTGGCGTCGTGCGCTTGTGCACGCCCCAACCGCTTTCATTTTTTTGTCATGAATTTGTATATTTTTTGACCTGTGGTTTAGTGAGGAAATTGCACAAACCACCTACTTTTGGTGTTACTTTTGCATAGAACACCTACTTTACAGGTTTCTTGCACAAAAAACACATATTGGGGTAATTTGTTGTAGCTAGGTCTAATCCACCATTTTGGGTGGGTTGACATGATTTCGACAAATGAGTCCAGCTTTGTAAGTGCAATCAAGGAAAAAACATTCCACATCAAGACCCAACTAGAACTGCGCAGAATTTACAAATAGGTACTCGGACATAATTCTCATTGTTTACGGGCCCATGAAATGAACTATTGACAGTTTTTTTGGTTCCCACATAACATCTTGGCACACAAGAGCATGCACCAAACTTGTTCTCCTTCGACACACAGACGCTATAATGACGGACATGTACCAGTAATATTCACACTGCACGTGTCGATACCATCTTGACCAACACGCAACAACATTGGTCTCATTGGACTCACACATGCCATAAGGGGTCCAAATCATTTCACCAATTCTTCTAGTCACATTGCACTCCAAGATGCGACAATGGGCCGACATGTATCAATCTTGATCTCTTTGCACAAATAATTGGCATAAGGGCCAGATGCACCAATAGATGTCACAATGCACTAACACATGTCACTTGGGCCAACACACACCATGCCCACAAACAAGGAACAAATAAGCCTATAGGATCCACATGCACCGATAAACTACGTCTCGACATGCTACAACTTTTTGTAGTCACATTGCACGCACAGTGCACACAAGGACATGCCAATAGCCCGTCATGTAGCAATCTTCATGTCTTTTCACTAATCATCTTCTCTTTGGCCTCACGGATGCCATAAGGTCCAAATGCACCAATATTGACACGTTGCACTCAAACGTGCCACTTGGGCCAACATGGACCATGGTGTTTTTACTATCAAGGAACACATAAGCCATTATATAGTGTTGGTACCCTAGATAATAACAACATATATCAACATTGGTCCTAGTTGCAGCTACATAGGACCACTTATGCCACACATGGAGCACAGCCTTAGTGCATGGTTTTTTTCCGTGCGTCTGTGTTTGGATAAATGCCTTAAGGAGAGGCAAATTGGTTCTGTCGAACACACTGCATCAGCCGAACTGGCTAGACCCTTTAGCTCACACCCGCATGGCCCTGGTTCGAATCCCCGTGAGGCAGTTGGAAATGCCAATTATTTTTTTCTATGGGTACTGACACGTGGGGTCCCCTTTCATCCACACAAACACGCCACCACATGTACCACATTTGGCTAAGTGCATCTACTACTCCACATCATTTTCAACTTCTTTGTCCCCTTCTCGACCAGCGCCGCCGCCGCCATCTCCCGACGACGCCTCTCTTCGCCGACGGATCTGCGCGGCCGCCGCCAACTCCGGCAAGTAGGTGAGATCTCTCCTCATCCCCCTTGCGAATCTTCTTCCCTTCCCCAACCGCATGCGTCACCCTCCGGACGCGGATCTGATCCAGAAATTTTATTTGATACATGTGGTAGATGATTTGTTGATGGATATGATGGTTCTTTGCTAGATTGATGGATGTGGTAGTGTAGGATCTGAGCCGTACCAGGGAAAAGAGAGGCCCTGTGCAAATCAAAATGAGGCCGTATGTGTGAAAAAATAAATCAAAATAATTCATCAGTTCTTCACTATAGTATGTAGTAGTGACATTGGATTGGATTGGGATTTATTAGGTAGATGATACTGGCATTGCCATTGTCATTGGCATTGCTTTTGTAGGTAGATGATAGTAAATAGATTTAATAGGCATTGCATTTTAGGTTATCACTATGATTTATTATATGTATGATCTTTGTATTGTACTATGGTAGCGTACAATTCAACTTAGAGTTCAACATGTTATGTGTAGAATGGAGGAAGCACCATGTGGACGGTGCAAGTCACGGTGCCGAACCAACCTTTCTACTTCCACGCTGTTCGGCATCTACTTCCAGCCTACTTATGTTTTTGCAGCGGTAACAATTTATATGAACCTTCTGACAGTTCATTATTTTTGTTTCTGTTTTTTGCTATTTCCACTAATGCATTGTGTCTGTTATTTGTTTTTATCTTACACAGATCGTCCCATGCAATGTGAGGTTGGCATTCAATGAGCTCGTTGGAGACACCGTGACCTTCGACACTCGTGGGGGCCCCTACACTATGCAGGTCGATAAGGGGCGAACGATAAACCAGATTGCAGGAGATTAATGGGATCGTTTCATCGCCCGCATGCGTCTTAGTGGGGGTGAATTGATCAACTTCTCCTTCAGAGGAGAAAGGCCCAGGATTTCTGTTATCTATCTGAATTTGATTACCGATAGTGAGGATGAAGTTCATGAGGAGGATGATGGTGAGGATTCAGATGATGATGAGAACCCACTTGATGAAGCCCTCTATGCCCAAAGACTGAGGCTGGGCGGCGAGGAAACATGCAACCTCTGGGACATGCTTCCGCTACGTGAAGACTACGTCGGGATGCCATTCGTGACCCACCTCACAAGGACGAATGTTAAATAGCATCTCATGGTATGTTACTTAGTGTGGTAATTACATGATATGCATGCTTAATTAGTGTAGTAGTTGATATGATATGCATGTTGTAGTACTATGATGATATGCCTAGTGTAGAATTCATTTAGTGCAGAATTTTATGGTATGCATGTGTTGTAGTAATGTGATATATGCTTATGTAGTGTAGTAATATGCGATGATATGCTTAGTGTACGTAGTAATCTAATGATATGCTTAATTATTGTAGTAAATTGATGATTAGTGTGTAGTGTAGTGATGTGATGATATATATGCTCAGTGTTGAATCCAATGATATATGTGTCTTGAAGTGTATGCTTTGTTGATAATTGCACATGACATGCGCATATATCATATCAACTATTTCAGAAATTACCTAAGAGGTTTCTGTTAGCTGTGGCATCAAGTCGGATGAAGAAGGCATGGCTGTTGGACTACGCCTTACCAGAACAGGCTCCATCACCACCTGTGCCTATGCAGTGGACACGGACGGTCGCACTATCTTCAACCGGGCGGGGTGGAAGAAGTTCCTTCATGGCAAGAATATTCGGGTAGGTCAGGGCATCCTACTCACTGTTGCGAAAACCCGTCGCCATGACTTGAGGATGATGGTCACCATCAACCTCATTTAGAACTGGTTGGGCCATGTTTCGATGTGAAATGAACTTGGTATGTTAGCTCTTGTTTCCGAGTACTTGTCGTGTATTACCGTACCTATCCATATATATCTAGGTTTAGTAAATGGGCCATGTATTCATGTGAAATGAACTTGTTATGTTTGGGGCTTGTTTTGCTGTTGCCCCAGCGGTTATTTGATACTTCCTTGAACTTGAATCTGTCTTGACTTGTTGTTGCATGCTTGGAGTTGTTGCTTTATAATATAAAGCTGGGGGGACCCTTTTTTGTAGGTTCAGTTAATGGAGTTTAGCTCTAATTGTACTAATTGTTTTCTTTTTCATACAATTCTAAACCAAAACTACACATGGCACAACCTTCTGTGATTAGTTCCTTTGATAACTAGTATTGAAGAGCAGTGATACGTCTCCAACGTATCTATAATTTATGAAGTATTCATGCTATTATATTATCCATCTTGGATGTTTTATGGGCTTTACTATGCACTTCTATATTATTTTTGGGACTAACCTATTGACCCAAGGCCCAGTGCCAGTTCCTGTTTTTTCCCTTGTTTTAGTGTTTCGAAGAAAAGGAATATCAAATGGAGTCGAAACGGAATGAAACCTTCTGGAAAAGTTATTTTTGGAAGGAAAGCTACCCGATAGACTTGGAGTGCACGTCAGGAAAGAAACGAGGGAGCCACGAGGTAGGGGGAGCGCCCACCCCCCTAGGGCGCGCCCTCCACCCTCATGGGCCCCTCGTGGCTCCCCTGATGTACTTCTTCCGCCTATATATATATACATATACCCTAAAACAATCAGGGAATAGAATAGATCGGGAGTTCCAGCGCCGCAAGTCTCTGTAGCCACCAAAAGTCAATCGGGACCCTGTTCGGGCACCCTGCCGGAGGGGGGAACCCTCACCGGTGGCCATCTTCATCATCCCGGCACTCTCCATGACGAGGAGGGAGTAGTTTACCCTCGGGGCTGAGGGTATGTACCAGTAGCTATGCGTTTGATCTCTCTCTCTCTCTCTCGTGTTCTTGATTTGGCACAATCTTGATGTATCGCGAGCTTTGCTATTATAGTTGGATCTTATGTTTCTCCTCCCCTCTACTCTCTTGTAATGGATTGAGTTTTCCTTTGAAGTTATCTTATCGGCTTGAGTCTTTAAAGATTTGAGAACACTTGATGTATGTCTTGTCGTGCGTGTCTGTGGTGACAATGGGATATCACGTGATTCACTTGATGTATGTTTTGGTGATCAACTTGCGGGTTCCGCCCATGAACCTATGCATTGGGGTTGGCACACGTTTTCGTCGTGATTCTCCGGTAGAAACTTTGGGGCACTCTTTGAGGTTCTATGTGTTGGTTGAATAGATGAATCTGAGATTGTGTGATGCATATCGTATAATCATACCCACGGATACTTGAGGTGACATTGGAGTATCTAGGTGACATTAGGGTTTTGGTTGATTTGTGTCTTAAGGTGTTATTCTAGTACGAACTCTAGGGCTGTTTGTGACACTTATAGGAATAGCCCAACAGATTGATTGGAAAGAATAACTTTGAGGTGGTTTCATACCCTACCATAATCTCTTCGTTTGTTCTCCGCTATTAGTGACTTTGGAGTGACTCTTTGTTGCATGTTGAGGGATAGTTATATGATCCAAATATGTTATTATTGTTGAGAGAACTTGCACTAGTGAAAGTATGAACCCTAGGCCTTGTTTCCTAGCATTGCAATACCGTTTACGCTCACTTTTACCACTTGTTACCTTGCTGTTTTTATATTTTCAGATTAAAAAAACCTATATCTACCATCCATATTGCACTTTTATCACCATCTCTTCGCCGAACTAGTGCAACTATACAATTTACCATTGTATTGGGTGTGTTGGGGACACAAGAGACTCTTTGTTATTTGGTTTCAGGGTTGCTTGAGAGAGACCATCTTCATCCTACGCCTCCCACGGATTGATAAACCTTAGGTCATCCACTTGAGGGAAATTTGCTACTGTCCTACAAACCTCTGCACTAGGAGGCCCAACAACGTCTACAAGAAGAAGGTTGTGTAGTAGACATCAAGCTATTTTCTGGCGCCGTTGCCGGGGAGGTGAGTGCTTGAAGGTATATCTTTAGATCTTGCAATCGAATCTTTTTGTTTCTTGTTTTAGCACTAGTTTATTTTATCAAATAAAACTACAAAAAAATGGAATTGAGTTTTTTCTCATACGCTTCATCTTTTTAATGTCTTTCGTGAAAATGATGGGAAGGAAAATTGTGCTCAAGTACTAGAAGAAGAATTACATAGAATTCTTGGCATAAAATATGTGAATGATGAGCATGATTGCAATGTTGTTAGTATGAATTCTTTGAATACCCATGATGCTAATGATATGCAAAGCCACAAGCTTGGGGAAGCTATGTTTGATGAAGATGATATTTTTTGTCCCCCAAGCTTTGATGAGCAAGTTCACTATGATGGAAGCATGCCTCCTATTTATGATGATTATTGTGATGACACGTATGCTATAAAGAATAATGATAACCATGAAACTTGTCATCTTGATCTTAATTTTCAATCACATGATAGTTATTTTGTTGAGTTTGCTCCCACTACTATTGAAGAGAAGAATTTTGCTTATGTGGAGAGTAGTAAAATTTCTATGCAAGTAGATCATGAAAAGAATGCTTTAGGTTCTGGCTATATTGTTGAATTCATTCATGATGCTACTGAAAATTATTATGATGGAGGAATATATGCTTGTAGGGATTGCAATAATATCAAGCTTCCTCTCTATGTGTTGAAAATCTTGAAGATATGCTTGTTTTGCCTTCCTATGCTAGTTGATTCTTGTTCGCATAAATTGTTTGCTCACAAAATCCCTATGCATAGTAAGTGGGTTAGACTTAAATGTGCTAGTCATGTTCTTCATGATGCTCTCTTTATGTTTCAATTCTTATCTTTTATGTGAGCATCATTGAAATTGTCATGCCTAGCTAGGGGCGTTAAACGTTAGCGCTTGTTGGGAGGCAACCCAATTTTATTTTAGTTTCTTGCTTTTTGGTTATGTTTAGGAATAAATAATCCATCTAGCTTCTGTTTAGATGTGGTTTTGTGTTTTAGTTAGTGTTTGTGCCAAGTAGAACCTTTGGGAAGACTTGGGTGAAGTCTTTATGATCATGCTGTAAAAAACAGAAACTTTAGCGCTCACGAGATTTGCTTCAACTTTTTACTGGAGAGTGCTATTTAGTTGATTATTTTTACAGATGATTACTAGAAAAATTCCTCAGGTCCACAAATTTATTTTAGAATTTTTGGTGTTCCAGAAGTTTGCGTTAGTTATAGATTACTACAGACTGTTCTGTTTTTGACAGATTCTGTTTTCCATGTGTTGTTTGCTTATTTTGATGAATCTATGGCTAGTAAAATAGTTTACAAATCATAGAGAAGTTGGAATACAGTAGATTTAACACCAATACAAATAAATAATGAGTTCATTACAATACCTTGAAGTGGTGTTTTGTTTTCTTTCGCTAACGGAGCTCACAAGTTTTCTGTTAAGTTTTGTGTTGTGAAGTTTTCAAGTTTTGGGTAAAGATTCGATGGACTATGGAATAAGGAGTGGCAAGAGCCTAAGCTCGGGGATGCCCAAGGCACCCCAAGGTAATATTCAAGGACAACCAATATCCTAAGCTTGGGGATGCGCCGGATGGGATCCGCTCTTTCGTCTTCGTTCATCGGTAACTTTACTTGGAGCTATATTTTTATTCACCACATGATATGTGTTTTGCTTGGAGCGTCATTTTATTTTCTTTAGCTTTGCTTGCTGTCTGAATAAAATACCAAGATATGAAATTCTTAAATGAGAGAGAGTCCTCACATAGCTACATAATTATTTAACTACTCATTGATCTTCACTTATATATTTTTGGAGTAGTTTGTCATTTACTCGTGTGCTTCACTTATATCATTTGAGTAAATGGTTGAATGGTTTGAATGTCATAAATCTGAAATTATATATGTTTCATATGCCTTTCCCATGGGGAGTAATGACTTCATATGATGATAAATTTATTGAAGGTTAGCAAACTTTGTATTGGTCACTTGAACAATTCATGAAAGAATATTGAAGGAAGAGAGATTTCACATATAAATATATTATCTTGGACATCTTCTATGATTGTGATCCGCATTAATTATTTTCAAACCTGAGCAAATTAGTTGAAGTTGGACAAGGAAGACAACATAATGAGTTATGCTTGGGTATATTTGTATAAGTTATATTGTTTTGGATCCTCTAACATATGGTGCTTGCTATTTAGAATCCTTTGCTAGCCAAAATATCTGTACTAAGCGGGAATACTGCTTGTGCATCCAAATTCCTTGAACCAAGTTTCTTCCATGAGTGTCCACCATATCTACCTATATGCGGTATTTACCTGTCGTTCCAAGTAAATTTGCATGTGCAAAACTCTAAACCTTAAAATAATAATTTGTTTTGTATGCCCGAATCGCTGATGTAGCAACTACGGGTTAGCAGTATCTTCCATGCTAGGTGGGTTATTCTCACGATGGGTGGACTCCGCTCATCATTCACGAGAAAATGGCCGGTAATTGGGATGCCCAGTCCCATGATCAAAAGATCGAAATCAAATAAAAAATAATTGCAAACAAAACTCCCCCTAGGTTTGATGTTAGTTGGAGGCACCCGTTGTTTCGGGCAAGCCATGGATTGATGATTGTTGGTGGAGGGGGAGTAAAAATCTTTACATTTCTGTTTGGGAACTGCCTATAATGTATGTAGTATGGAAGATATTGGGAACTCTTGGTCGTTATGTTGACAATGAAAGCATATCTCTCAAAATTATTTTCATCTCTATTTTTGCTTCGAGCTCTGGCACCTCTGCAAATCCCTGCTTCCACCTGCGAAGGGCCTATCTTTTACTTTTATGCAAGAGTCAGTAGTATTCCCTCTCATTCCAACCTACTCTTTAGTTGGCAAGCATCATGTGATGGAAATATCTAGGCATATATGGCCATTCAAATATATTTGAGCATCAAGTATTACTGTTGACATTACCCTTGAGGTAAAAGGTTGGGAGGCGAAACATTAAGCCCCTATCTTTCTCTGTGTTCGATGAATACTATTTGTTCTAAAAATATGCTTTGAGTGGTAGCAATCATGGAAGACTATATGATAGTTGAGTATGTGGGATTTGCTAAATCAAAGCTCTGACATAGACTCTTCCTGAAAATAAGATGAATTGCAATTGTTTGATGACTGAGAACATAGTTTGTTAGTTTTCAAGAAAGTTTATGATCTATACTTTAACATGTGAATAGCTTGTTACTTGATCATGAAAGTTCTATGAGTTGAGCTAATGTTATGACATGTAATGATGCTAGAAAAGGTGATTGAAATTATCATTGATCAAACTTATGCACCTGCTAGCATTCACACTTCATAAATTATTTCTTTTATCATTTACCTACTCAAGGACGAGCAGGAATTAAGCTTGGGGATGCTGATACGTCTCCAACGTATCTATAATTTCTGAAGTATTCATGCTATTATATTATCCATCTTGGATGTTTTATGGGCTTTACTATGCACTTTTATATTATTTTTGGGACTAACCTATTGACCCAAGGCCCAGTGCCAGTTCCTGTTTTTCCCTTGTTTCAGTGTTTCGAAGAAAAGGAATATCAAATGGAGTCGAAACGGAATGAAACCTTCTGGAGAAGTTATTTTTGGAAGGAAAGCTACCCGATAGACTTGGAGTGCACATCAGGAAAGAAACGAGGGAGCCACGAGGTAGGGGGGCGCGCCCTCCACCCTCGTGGGCCCCTCGTGGCTCCCCTGACATACTTCTTCCACCTATATATATCCATATACCCTAAAATGACCGGGGAACAGAATAGATCGGGAGTTCCGCCGCCGCAAGTCTCTGTAGCCACCAAAAGTCAATCGGGACCATGTTTCGACACCCTGCCGGAGGGGGGGGCCTCGCCGGTTTCCATCTTCATCATCCTGGCGCTCTCCGTGACGAGGAGGGAGTAGTTTACCCTCGGGGCTAAGGGTATGTACCAGTAGCTATGTGTTTGATCTCTCTCTCTCTCTCTCTCTCTCTCTCTCTCTCTCTCTCTCTCTCTCTCTTGTGTTCTTGATTTGGCACGATCTTGATGTATCGCGAGCTTTGCTATTATAGTTGGATCTTATGTTTCTCCTCCCCCTCTACTCTCTTGTAATGGATTGAGTTTTCCCTTTGAAGTTATCTTATCGGATTGAGTCTTTAAAGATTTGAGAACACTTGATGTATGTCTTGTCATGCGTATCTGTGGTGACAATGGGATATCACGTGATTCACTTGATGTATGTTTTGGTGATCAACTTGCGGGTTCCGCCCATGAACCTATGCATAGGGGTTGGCACACGTTTTCGTCGTGATTCTCCGGTAGATACTTTGGGCCACTCTTTGAGGTTCTATGTGTTGGTTGAATAGATGAATCTGAGATTGTGTGATGCATATCGTATAATCATACCCACAGATACTTGAGGTGACATTGGAGTATCTAGGTGACATTAGGTTTTTGGTTGATTTGTGTCTTAAGGTGTTATTCTAGTACGAACTCTAGGGCTGTTTGTGACACTTATAGGAATAGCCCAACAGATTGATTGGAAAGAATAACTTTGAGGTGGTTTCGTACCCTACCATAATCTCTTCATTTGTTCTCCGCTATTAGTGACTTTGGAGTGACTCTTTGTTGGATGTTGAGGGATAGTTATATGATCCAATTATGTTATTATTTTTGATAGAACTTGCACTAGTGAAAGTATGAACCCTAGGACTTGTTTCCTAGCATTGCAATACCGTTTACGCTCACTTTTACCACTTGTTACCTTGCTGTTTTTATATTTTCAGATTACAAAAACCTATATCTACCATCCATATTGCACTTGTATCACCATCTCTTCACCGAACTAGTGCACCTATACAATTTACCATTGTATTGGGTGTGTTGGGGACACAAGAGACTCTTTGTTATTTGGTTGCGTGGTTGCTTGACAGAGACCATCTTCATCCTACGCCTCCCACGGATTGATAAACCTTAGGTCATCCACTTGAGGGAAATTTGCTACTATCCTACAAACCTCTGCACTTGGAGGCCCAACAACGTCTACAAGAAGAAGGTTGTGTAGTAGACATCAAGCAGCCACAGAGTTCCATTCACAATTTACTTGAATTTTTGTTTTGATGGATAAACAAAATAGGAAGCTAGCAAACTTATTTAACGAGATAAGCAAACTATGTACTTGATGACATAAGCAAGCTTGTTCAACCCTGACAAACACGACATAAACAAACTGGTTCAACTCTGACACACATGACATAAGAAAGTTGGTTTAACCTAAGAAAAGCAAACTACAAATTTCAAACAACAGGATAAAGGACAAGCACAAGCGCAAGCAACACGAAGGCAGACTTTGATGTCTCCTCATCCCGCATAGTGGCAGTGGTAGAAGGGGTCCTCTTCCTGCTCCTGCTCTTTTGAAATTTCTAGACCTGTTTTGATGTTGTCGATTATCTTCCACAACTTGTAGATGGCGTACGCATCTATTGCTGCGTACTCGATGAGGTAATCTGGCAGTGGGCTGACCCCCCATAGTTTATGGTCTTCCTTCTTGTCGATCTTCTTCTTCATCGTGTTGTAGAATGGGTGGATGACGTTGGCTGGAACATCAGCCAAGGAGTTGTACTCTTTTCCGGTGTATGGAACTCTCCAGTTGCGCTGAATGTCGATGTGCTTGTTGGGGTTTATCTCCAAACCATCCATCTTCAGCTTGTCCTTGTCACCTTGAATGCTAAAACCGGCAAAGGTGAACAACTTCTCCTCCTGTAGGAGCTCTTTGAGGCGCTTTGGCCTGCTAGGGGAGAGACAAGTGATGAATACATGGATTAGTAGTGTTTGTTTTTCAAGATTTAATTATTCTTTTTACAAGTGATGAATACATGGAGTAGATGCTTATACAGTATAAGTCATGGATGAATGTAGTTTACACAAAGTTCTGAAATTAAAATCAAGTACACCATCTTATTTTTCTTTTTGGAATACATAGTTGAGTCAATGATCTATTTGCTTTCTTAGTGCCAGTTTAGTTTTATTTTTTTGAATAAAATAACATATAACTCTTCTTCACCAAGTTCTTAAGTTTTTTTGGTGGTGAAAATAACACCAGACCAAGTTGAGAAACTACTTCACTACATCAAGTTCAAAAACTACACTAGTGAATCAAGATCAGAAACTACACTGGTACATTTAGTTCACAAATTTATATTGTGCAACAATTTCAGATACTAATCAAGTGCATCAGGTTCAAAATATATTCTAGTGCATGTACTTTGAGGAACTGCACTAGTGCATCCACTTTCACAAACTACACTAGTACATCTAGTTGGGAACTAGTCTAATGAAATTTCGAGGGAGCAGTATTGATGAATAGAAGAGGGTGAATGAGTAGGATTTTTCACCATTTTGCGGCCGCGGCGATGTGGTACATGTTGGGGACCGTAGTAATTTCAAAAAAAAATCTACGCACACACAAGATCATGGTGATGCATAGCAACAAGAGGGGAGAGTGTGTCCATGTACCCTCGTAGACCGAAAGCGGAAGCGTTATATCAACGCGGTTGATGTAGTCGTACGTCTTCACGGCCCGACCGATTAAGCACCGAAACTACGACACCTCTGAGTTTTAGCACACGTTCAGCTCGATGACGATCCCCGGACTCCGATCCAGCAAAGTGTTGGGGAAGAGTTCCGTCAGCACGACGGTGTGGTGATGGTGATGATGTTCTACCGACGCAGGGCTTCGCCTAAGCACCGCTACGATATGACCGAGGTGGAATATGGTGGAGGGGGCACCGCACACGGCTAAGGAACGATCACGAAGATCAACTTGTGTGTCATGGGGTGCCCCCCTGCCCCCGTATATAAAGGAGGGAGGGGGGAGGTGCGGCCGACCCCTAGGGGTGCGCCTGGAGGAGTCCTACTCCCACCGGGAGTAGGACTCCCCCCTCTTGCCTTGTTGGAGAAGGAAGGGAAAGGGAAAGAGGAACGGGTGCCGCCCCTTCCTTGTCCTATTCGGACTAGGGGGAGGCGCGCCTGCCCCGGCCGGCCCTCCTCTTTCTCCCTCAGGCCCATGTAGGCCTGATTAACCCCGGGGGTTCCGTAACCCCTGCATCTCGGTAAAACTCTGATTTTACCCGAAACGATTCCGATGTCCAAATATAGGCTTCCAATATATCAATCTTTATGTCTCAACCATTCCGAGACTCCTCGCCATGTCCGTGATCACATCCGGGACTCCGAACAACCTTCGGTACATCAAAAACCATAAACTCATAATATAACTATCATCGTAATGTTAAGCGTGCGGACCCTACGGGTTCGAGAACAATGTAGACATGACCTAGAACTGTTTCCGGTCAATAACCAATAGAGGAACCTGGATGCTCATATTGGCTACTACATATTCTACGAAGATCTTTATCGGTCAAACCGCATAACAACATACGTTGTTCCCTTTGTCATCGGTATGTTACTTGCCCGAGATTCGATCGTCGGTATCTCAATACCTAGTTCAATCTCGTTACCGGCAAATCTCTTTACTCGTTACATAATGCATCATTCCGTAGCTAACTCATTAGTTACATTGCTTGCAAGGCTTATAGTGATGTGCATTACCGAGAGGGCCCAGAGATACCTCTCCGACAATCGGAGTGACAAATCCTAATCTCGAAATACGTCAACTCAACAAGTACCTTCGGAGACACCTGTAGTGCACCTTTATAATCACCCAGTTACGTTGTGACGTTTGGTAGCACACAAAGTGTTCCTCCGGTAAGCGGGAGTTACATAATCTCATAGTCATAGGAACATGTATAAGTCATGAAGAAAGCAATAGCAACATACTAAACGATCAAGTGCTAAGCTAACGAAATGGGTCAAGTCAATCACATCATTCTCCTAATGATGTGATCCTGTTAATCAAATGACAACTCATGTCTATGGTTAGGAAACATAACCATCTTTGATCAACGAGCTAGTCAAGTAGAGGCATACTAGTGACACTCTGTTTGTCTATGTATTCACACATGTATTATGTTTCCGATTAATACAATACTAGCATGAATAATAAACATTTATCATGATATAAGGAAATAAATAATAACTTTATTATTGTCTCTAGGGCATATTTCCTTCAGTCTCCCACTTGCACTAGAGTCAATAATCTAGTTCACATCACCATGTGATTTAACACTAATGTTCACATCTGCATGTGATTAACACCCATAGTTCACATCGTCATGTGACACACACCCAAAAGGTTTGCTAGAGTCAATATCTAGTTCACATTGCTATGTGATTAACACCCAAAGAGTACTAAGGTGTGATCATGTTTTGCTCATGAGAGAAGCTTAGTCAACGGGTCTGTCACATTCTGAGCCGTATGTATTTTGCAAATATTCTATGTCTACAATGCTCTGAACGGAGCTACTCCAGCTAATTGCTCCCACTTTCAATATGTATCCAGAATGAGACTTAGAGTCATATGGATCGGTGTGAAAGCTTGCACCGATGTAACTCTTTACGACGGGCTCTTTTATCGAGAAATATTTCCTTAGTCCTCACTAAGGATATTCTTGACCAATGTCCAGTGATCTACTCCTAGATCACTATTGTACTCCCTTGCCAAATTCAGAGCAAGGTATACAATAGGTCTGGTACATAGCATAGCATATTTTATAGAACCTATGACTGAGGCATGGGGAATGACTTTCATTCTCTTTTCTATTTTCTGCCGTGGTCGGGATTTGAGTCTTACTCAATTTCACACCTTTGCAACAGAGACAAGAACTCTTTCTTTGATTGTTCCATTTTGAACTACTTCAAAATCTTGATAAGGTATGTACTTATTGAAAAACTTATCAAGCGTCTTGATCTATCTCAATAGATCTTGATGCTCAATATGTAAGTAGCTTTACTGATGTCTTTCTTTTAAAGAACTCCTTTCAAATACTCCTTTATGCTTTCCAGAAAAATTCTACGTCATTTCTGATCAACAATATGTTACTCACATATATTTATCAGAAAGGCGGTAGTGCCCCCACTCACTTTATTGTAAATACAGGCTTCACCGTAAGTATGTATAAAACTATATGCTTTGATCAACTTATCAAAGCGTATATTCCAACTCTGAGATGCTTGCACCAGTCCATCGATGGATCGCTGGAGCTTGCACATTTTGTTAGCACCTTTAGGATTGACAAAATCTTCTGGTTGCATCACATACAACTCTTGTTTTAGAAAAACCATTAAGGAATGCAGTTTTGACATCCATTTGCCAGATTTCATAAAATGTGGCAATTGCTAACATGATTCGGACAGACTTAAGCATCGCTTATAGTTGAGAAAATCTCATTGTAGTCAACACTTTGAACTTTGTCGAAAACCTTTTTGCGACAAGTCGAGCTTTGTAGATAGTAACACTACTATCAGCCTGCATCTTCCTCTTGAAGATGCATTTATACAATATGGCTTGCCGATCATCGGGCAACTCCACCAAAGTCCACACTTTGTTCTCATACATGGACCCCATCTCAGATTTCATGGCCTCAAGCCATTTCACGGAATCTGGGCTCACCATCGCTTCTTCATAGTTCGTAGGTTCACCATGATCTAGTAGCCTGACTTCCAGAACAGGATTACCGTACCACTCTGGTGCGGATCTTACTCTGGTTGATCTACGAAGTCCAGTAACAACTTGATCTGAAGTTTCATGATCATCATCATTAACTTCCTCACTAATTGGTGTAGGTGTCACAGAAACCGGTTTCTGTGATGAACTACTTTCCAATAAGGGAGCCGGTACCGTTACCTCATCAAGTTCTACTTTCCTCCCACTCACTTCTTTCGAGAGAAACTCCTTCTCTAGAAAGGATCCATTCTTAGCAACGAAGGTTTTGCCTTCGGATCTGTGATAGAAGGTGTACCCAATAGTTTCCTTTGGGTATTCTATGAAGACGCACTTCTCCGATTTGGGTTTGAGCTTATCAGGATGAAACTTTTTCACATAAGCATCGCAACCCCAAACTTTAAGAAACGACAACTTGGGTTTCTTGCCAAACCACAGTTCATAAGGTGTCATCTCAACGGATTTAGATGGTGCCCTATTTAACGTGAATGCAGCTGTCTCTAATGCATAACCCCAAAACGATATTGGTAAATCGGTAAGAGACATCATTGATCGCACCATATCAAATAAAGTGCGGTTACGACGTTCGGACACACCATAACGTTGTGGTGTTCCAGGTGGCATGAGCTGTGAAACTATTCCACATTGTTTTAATTGAAGACCAAACTCGTAACTCAAATATTCATCTCCACGATCAGATCGTAGAAATTTTATTTTCTTGTTATGATGATTTTCCACTTCACTCTGAAATTCTTTGAACCTTTCAACTATTTCAGACATATGTTTCATCAAGTAGATATACCCATATCTTCTCAAACCATCTGTGAAGGTCAGAAAATAACGATACCCGCCACGAGCCTTAATACTCATTGGTCTTCATACATCAGTATGTATTATTTCCAACAAGTTTGTTGCTCGTTCCATTGTTTCGAAGAACGGAGTTTTAGTCATATTGCCCAAAAGGCACGGTTCGCAAGCATCAAATGATTCATAACCAAGTGATTCCGAAAATCCATCTTTATGGAGTTTCTTCATGCGCTTTACACCGATATGACCCAAACGGCAGTGCCACAAATAAGTTGCACTATCACTATTAACTTTGCATCTTTTGGCATCAATATTATTAATATGTGTATCACTATGATCGAGATCCAATAAACCATTTTCATTGGGTGTATGACCATTGAAGGTTTTATTCATGTAAACAGAACAACAATTATTCTCTGTCTTTAAATGAATAACCGTATTGCAATAAACATGATCAAATCATATTCATGCTCAACGCAAAAGCTAAATAACATTTATTTAGGTTTAACACTAATCCCGAAAGTATAGGGAGTGTGTGATGATGATCATATCAATCTTGGAACACTCATCGTCACTTCCCCTCAACTAGTCTCTGTTTATTATGTAACTCCTGTTTCGAGTTACTAGCAACCGAACAAGTATCAAATACTCAGGGGATACTATAAACACTAGTAAGGCACACATCAATAACATGTATATCAAATATACCTTTGTTCACTTTGCCATCCTTCTTATCCACCAAATATTCAGGGCATTTCCGCTTTCAGTGATTATTTCCTTTGCAGTAGAAGCACCCAGTTTCAGGCTTTGGTCCAGCTTTGGGCCTCTTCACGGGAGTGACAACTTGCTTGTCATTCTACTTGAAGTTCCCTTTCTTTCCCTTTGCCCTTTTCTTGAAACTAGTGGTCTTGTCAATCATCAACACTTGATGCACTTTCTTGATTTCTACCTTCATCGATTTCAACATCACGAAGAGCTCGGGAATCATTTTTTTCATCCCTTGCATACTATAGTTCATCACGAAGTTCTACTAACTTGGTGATGGTGACTAGAGAACTCTGGCAATCACTATCTTATCTGGAAGATTAACTCCCACTTGATTCAAGCGATTGTAGTACCCAGACAATCTGAGCACGTGCTCACTAGTTGAGCGGTTCTCCTCCATCTTTTAACTATAGAACTTGTTGGAGACTTCATATCTCTCAATTCGGGTATTTGCTTGAAATATTAACTTCAATTCCTGGAACGTCTCATATGGTCCATGACGTTCAAAACGGCTTTGAAGTCCCGATTCTAAGCCGTTAAGCATGGTGCACTAAACTATCAAGTAGTCATCATATTGAGCTAGCCAAACGTTCATAACGCCCGTGCATCCGCTTCCCGCAATAGGTCTGTCACCTAGCGGTGCATCAAGGACATAATTCTTCTATGCAGCAATGAGGACAATCCTCAGATCACGGATCCAATCCGCATCATTGCTACTAACATCTTTCAACACAATTTTCTCTAGGAACAAATCAAAATAAACATATGAAAGCAACAACGCGAGATATTGATCTACAACATAATCTGCAAAATATTACCAGGACTAAGTTCATGATAAATTTAAGTTCAATTAATCATATTACTTAAGAACTCGCACTTAGACAGACATCTCTCTAATCATCTAAGTGATCACGTGACCCAAATCAACTAAACCATAACCGATCATCACGTGAAATGGAGTAGCTTTCAATGGTGAACATCACTATGTTGATCATATCTACTATATGATTCACGCCGACCTTTCGGTCTCGGTGTTCCGAGGCCATATCTGCATATGCTAGGCTCGTCAAGTTTAACTCGAGTATTCTGCGTGTGCAAAACTGGCTTGCACCCATTGTAGATGGACGTAGAGCTTATCACACCCGATCATCACGTGGTGTCTGGGCACGAAGAACTTTGGCAACGGTGCATACTCAGGGAGGACACTTTTATCTTGAAATTTAGTGAGAGAGATCATCTTATAATGCTACCGTCAATCAAAGCAAGATAAGATGCATAAAAGATAAACATCACATGCAATCAATATAAGTGATATGATATGGACATCATCATCTTGTGCTTGTGATCTCCATCTCCGAAGCACCGTCATGATCACCATCGTCACCGACGTGACACCTTGATCTCCATCGTAGCCAATCTTATGCTTCTATGACTATCGCTACCGCTTAGTGATAAAGTAAAGCATTACAGGGCGATTGCATTGCATACAATAAAGCGACAACCATATGGCTCCTGCCAGTTGCCGATAACTTGGTTACAAAACATGCTCATCTCATACAATAAAATATAACATCACGTCTTGACCATCTCACATCACAACATGCCCTGCAAAAACAATTTAGACGTCCTCTACTTTGTTGTTGCAAGTTTTACATGGCTGCTACGGGCTTAGCAAGAACCGTTCTTACCTACGCATGAAAAAGCACAACGATAGTTTGTCAAGTAGGTGTTGTTTTAACCTTCGCAAGGACCAGGCGTAGCCATACTCGGTTCAACTAAAGTTGGAGAAATTGACACCCGCCAGCCACCTGTGTGCAAAGCACGTCGGTAGAACCAGTCTCGCGTAAGCGTCTGCACGTAATGTCGGTCCGGCCGCTTCATCCAACAATACCGCTGAACCAAAGTATGACATGCTGGTAAGCAGTATGACTTATATCGCCCACAACTCACTTGTTTTCTACTCATGCATATAACATCAACGCATAAAACCTAGGCTCGGATGCCACTGTTGGGGAACGTAGTAATTTCAAAAAAAATCCTACGCGCACGCAAGATCATGGTGATGCATAGCAACGAGAGGGGAGAGTGTGTCCACGTACCCTCGTAGACCGAAAGCGGAAGCGTTATATCAACGCGGTTGATGTAGTCGTACGTCTTCACGGCCCGACCGATCAAGCACCGAAACTACGGCACCTCCGAGTTTTAGCACACGTTCAGCTCGATGACGATCCCCGGACTCCGATCCAGCAAAGTGTCGGGGAAGAGTTCCTTCAGCACGACAGCATGGTGACGGTGATGATGTTCTACCGACGCAGGGCTTCGCCTAAGCACTGCTACGATATGACCGAGGTGGAATATGGTGGAGGGGGGCACCGCACACGGCTAAGGAACGATCACGAAGATCAACTTGTGTGTCATGGGGTGCCACCCTACCCCCGTATATAAAGGAGGGAGGGGGGAGGTGCGGCCGGCCCCTATGGGTGCGCCTGGAGGAGTCCTACTCCCACCGGGAGTAGGACTCCCCTTGCCTTGTTGGAGAAGGAAGGAAAGGAAAGAGGAAAGGGGCGCCCCCTTCCGTGTCCTATTCAGACTAGGGGCAGAGGGGGCGCGCGGCCTGCCCTGGCCGGCCCTCCTCTTCTCCCTCAGGGCCCATGTAGGCCCATTAACCCCCGGGGGGTTCCGGTAACCCCCCGGTACTCCGGTAAAACTCCGATTTTACCCGGAACGATTCCGATATCCAAATATAGGCTTCCAATATATCAATCTTTATGTCTCGACCATTCCGAGACTCCTCGTCATGTCCGTGATCACATCCAGGACTCCGAACAACCTTCGGTACATCAAAAACTATAAACTCATAATATAACTGTCATCGTAATGTTAAGCGTGCGGACCCTACGGGTTCGAGAACAATGTAGACATGACCTAGAACTGTTTCCGGTCAATAGCCAATAGCGGAACCTGGATGCTCATATTGGCTCCTACATATTCTACGAAGATCTTTATCGGTCAAACCGCATGACAACATATGTTGTTCCCTTTGTCATCGGTATGTTCCTTGCCCGAGATTCAATCGTCGGTATCTCAATACCTAGTTCAATCTCGTTACCGGCAAGTCTCTTTACTCGTTACGTAATGCATAATTCCGTAACTACCTCATTAGTTACATTGCTTGCAAGGCTTATAGTGATGTGCATTGCCGAGAGGGCCCAGAGATACCTCTCCGACAATCGGAGTGACAAATCCTAATCTCGAAATACGTCAACTCAACAAGTACCTTCGGAGACACCTGTAGTGCACCTTTATAATCACCCAGTTACGTTGTGATGCTTGGTAGCACACAAAGTGTTCCTCTGGTAAGCGGGAGTTACATAATCTGATAGTCATAGGAACATGTATAAGTCATGAAGAAAGCAATAACAACATACTAAATGATCAAGTGCTAAGCTAACGGAATGGGTCAAGTCAATCACATCATTCTCCTAATGATGTGATCCCATTAATCAAATGACAACTCATGTCTATGGTTAGGAAACATAACCATCTTTGATCAACGAGCTAGTCAAGTAGAGGCATACTAGTGACACTCTGTTTGTCTATGTATTCACACATGTATTATGTTTCCGATTAATACAATTCTAGCATGAATAATAAACATTTATCATGATATAAGGAAATAAATGATAACTTTATTATTGCCTCTAGGGCATATTTCCTTCAGTACACGAGGCAGATATCCTCCATGCTTAACTGCAGAACTGTTGCCATCTGTGGAGGTTCATCTTCTTTGGTAAACTCCACATCAACGCTGATGATCCTAGGATACGAGCTGCAGGCGCTCCTCCTGATTCTAAAGATCATCTCGTCGGCCTTGTCTCGTTCGCTGGTGCAGACGACCTCCAGCGTCTCCTTGCCGTGGAGCTCAACCCCTTTGAGGGTTTGGGTGTACTTACACTTCTGACCGGGAACGTGAACGTCGTCGAGGTTGCCGCTCTGGTCGGACGTCTCGCCACAATGACACTTTGCAGACGGTTCCTCCGCCATTGCCCTCCTCCTGCGACTTTGGGCTTCGAAGAGAGATGTTTGTGGGTTGTTTGTAGAAGAGATGGAAGCGGCAATGGAGGTTCTCGGGATGAGGCAGTGATGTAGTCGATTTGGGGCTTTTCACGGCTGGGATGGGGACGTGAGGGAGGCGGTTCGTCTAGGACGTGGGGGTACTGGTGGTCGGGCGTAGTTGTAGTCCTTCGTGGCAACCGCGCTCTGTGCACTGCTGGCTGTGCCTGCGTCTGAGTTTAGTCCCACCACGGGCCTGCATCCTGGCCCATATCACTGGGTTTGCAGTCATATGTAGGCCATGGTGTGTGAAATATCATGTTAGGTAGGTGGGATTTTTTATATAAAATATTTTTTTGCCTATGTGACATGTTGACTTATACTAAAATAACACTTCTTTTTTTAGGTACATGTGTCTTATGTAAAAAGTTTAAGTTTGATAACAATGAAAAACATGTAAAACCTTGCCACATTGCCTTTCTTGGACATGTGTAAAAAGTTTAAGTTTGAAAACAATGAAAAACATGTAAAACCTTGTATCATTGAATTTTAATTTTAAAATAAATTTGAAATATTGTAGTGAATTTGTAGACCATCTCCAAATCAACCATCTTCAAAAAAAATTGAAAGTTTCGTCACATGCGGGCATTTTTGGTCATTAGTACAATGTGGACCATTTTCAATATTTATTGCAAGTTTTGTCACGTATGGTATTTTTCGTGCATATGCGACACGAAAAAACCATTTTTAATACTTAAAAAACAAGGACAATATTTTCTAGATTTTTTGGGATATCATTGTGATATTATTGAAATCTGGCATAACTCACGCGACCCACCCCTCCCTAAATCCCACGATTACAGCGCCTCATTCTAACCACCCGGCCGTGCCATCCGCAGCTCCCACGACCGCTGCAAGATCAGATGGGAGACGCCGGGCTCACATGGATTACAGGAGTCGCCGGCCACCGCCCATCGCCATGAGGGGTCGGACTCCAGTGTTCTTCTCGCTGCCCCCTCCTCGCGTGAACTCGTTGTTTATCCTTGTCGCTGTGTACCGCGCTATAGGGGCACCTCTAGTTTGCGGCGCACTGTCCGCGGCCATCAACTCGCCGCCACCGTCTCCGAGAGAAGGTATTTCCTGATTGTAGCTTTTATTAATCGTTGTCGGCCGCTCCTTTAGTAGTTGAACCCTCATAGGCTTTGCACAACTTCACGTGGTTAAGCAATTGGACACCCTTGTTAAATTGCGCTTATTTTATGCACGACCAAATAGGTTGTGTGCTTAAACTCATAAGTGGATCATATGTTAAATGACCCACTTAATTTTTTTAATATTAGTTGACTGCTAATTTTGTTATACATCTTTTAATTATTGTCTTCAGATTAATTGACCCGGTTTGCATTATTGCATATGAGCCAGCAATGTCAGTTTCAGATAAAAGTCTTCGTAACGGAGAAAAGCCTCATAGAACTCAAACTTAAATTTGATAGCAAGACCATAGCCAAACAAATGTTGATCACATTCAAACACAAATAGGTAGCATCAATTGATACATGATCTTTCTCATGCTCTACTTTTAGCATCATTTGATACATGTTCAATTCTTATCATAAAGTGGATATATGTACGTTTGGCAATTATGAGCATCCTCTACTTACTGCTATAACTAATGCATCCTCGGTACAACAATTGAATTGGCAATAGGTTGTATTGGCAATCATTTGCATGCTTTACTTTTGGCAAGAACTAATGCATGGTTGAGTTATAACTGGTCATAGATATGGCTGGAACATCCTGAGTTATCATCACGGTCACGTAGAGACCCTAAACCATCACCAGATATGTTGAGCCCATTCAAACACAAATAGGAAGCAACAATTGAAACATGTTCATGCTCATGCTCTACTTTTAGCATAATTTGATACATGTTCAGTTCTTATCAGTAAGTGGAAATAGGCACTTTTGGGAAACATGAGCATCCTCTACTTATTGCAATAACTAATGCATCCTCAATACAAAGCTTCAATTGGCAATAGGTAAAATTGGCAATCATTTGCATGCTTTACTTTTGGCAAAAACTAATGCATAGTTCAGTTGTAACTGGTCATAGATATGGCTGGAACATCCTGAGTTATAAACTGAAAATAATCATGCCAAGCTATAACTACCATAGTCATAGTAGTAGAGTTCCTAGCATGCATCACCGTACGATTCTAGAACGGTAGAATAACACAGCAAACATAACACAGACCACCTACGATACTTGAGTTGTTATGGCCTTGTACAATGCAAGGTGCTTAGGCGAGGTGCTTAGAGAGATAAACCAGGCTTTTCTTAAGCACCGATGCTTATTTGTACAGGGTAGACGCTTAACTAGGCGTCTGTCTTGTAGAAATAGGCAATGGTGCTTCAGAAAAACCCGGTTTATTTTTCTAAGCACCACCCTTAGCATCTACCATTGTACAATGCCTAACATGCATCAGCAAAATAGTACTAATAACAACTTAGACCACTTAAGCAGATTAGCAGCAAACACTTAGATAAACGGCAGATTAACCACCGCACACCATAAGTTCACACCCACCATAGACCATAGGACATAAGTTCTTACACACCATAGACCATAAGTTTTAGAGTCGATCAACGAATATATATAACATAAAAGGACATGGCGGTCCTAGGGCAGCAGCAGCAGTCTAGCGGCACGTCACTTGTCTCCCTTGTTCAGCGACGGCGCGGCGGGATGTAGTAGGGCTCATTGACTTTGACAATCTTGAGGAAGTGCCCGTAGGCTGCATGTTTAGCCAGAGTGCTGGTCTTATGCTTCCTACTGTAGGAGTTGCCAGTGGTGACGGCATGCTGCATCAAGCCATCTATGCCGCCATGGATCGCCTTGCCACAGAACGGGCAGCCAAGCTTGCCATAGAAACGGTACTTGAATTTTCCAGCAATCAGCTGCCTCATGATGTAGCGGCTCTTGTTGTGCCTGTTGTCCATGTTATACCCCACATCATCGTCATCCTCCTGTGAATTAGTACACAAAGAACTCGGTTAATCTATTCTGCTACATTGCTCTTAATTAGAATGTTTGAAAAGTACAGATGTGTAACATGAGAACTATCTATTTGCTGGAAATAAGGCATATATGCACATGCATAATTGAGCCAAATAAATTGACATGCATAAATATGGACGGTGGAATAGTTGCATTGATAGATAAGTGCACAAGAAGTACATAATTAACACATGAAATAATTCATGACGTGGCTTGGTTTAATGATACTTGATACTTGTTACAGGTGTAATTCTGATTGGAATCAGGAAAATGGCTTCATTATACTCCTCCATCTTACACACAAGGGGGGTTTCTTCTATCTACTGGAATCAAGAAACCATTATTCTTTCTGAGAGCAGCAATACTAATTCTCCAACATTGTTAGCCCCTGATAAGTTTCAGAAGGAAATTGATAAAGGAGCTATGGGCTACTATCTTTATCCCTTATCTTGTGACTCTGATGATACCGGTGAGGAAAATACTTTGGAGGAACTTAACTTGGAAAAGGAAACGTTGTCATGCAAAACAAAGGGGTTTTTTGTTCTATTTATTGGAATCACAAATTGAATTCTAGTTTACAAATATATGCTAAAATTAGCAAATGCAGTTTTCCTATCCCTCAAGTTGAGTATTTAGGGCATGTTGTCTAAAAAAGATTCATTCTAGTGGTCAGATGCTCAAATTGAGGCCTTCACAACATTGAAGAATTTTCTGGTCACTGCTCTTGTTATGGCTTTGCCTTATTTGACCCTACCATTTACTTTTTAAACAGATGCATCAGGTCAAGGTATATGTTCTGTCCTCATGCAACAAGGCAGACCAATTGCCAGAAAAGGAAATGTTGTCATGCAAAATAGGGGTTGTCAAATAAATAATCAAGTGGTCAAAACAGGATTCTTACCAATTAAAACTGAATGTAGATGCATCATATGATAGTTAAGAAGGAGATGAGTTGACGGGTGGTGTTTTAAGAGATCAGTATGGCAACTCAGTGTCAATTCAGTAAATTGCAATTATATTCCAAATGCATCATATGCCTGCTTGATGGAGTCAGTGGCAATTAAACAAGTCCTATCTTTGGTAGCATCTATAGGCTATCATCAAATTATTGTAGAATGGTATTGCTTACAAGTTGTTCAAGTTATTACTGGAGGTAACACATGGTGGCACGAAGGATCACTTATTATTGCTGATTGTTTTGATCTAGTTCTGGAGATAGGAACTGCCGCATTTTCTCACTTTCCTCGGGAAGCCAATGGTGTCGCACATGAGATTGCTAGAAATAGCTATGAGAATCATCTGTCTTGTATTTGGGTTGATTACCCCACTTCTTTCATTCATGTATCTCTTGTGAACGATGTAAGTTTTATTAATCAATAAAGCATGCCCTGATGGAATCAGATAATGAATCTCTGTTTTAGCTATACTAGTGGGTTTTTTTTCTTCTGTCTATTCGAATCAGAAAAGGAATCAGATTCTAAAACCACCATCCAACAAGAAAATATATGCTAGATCCCTACAATCCTACATGTACGCAAACATTATGGCTTGGTGAAAGTGCAACTATCCCTAGGTGGTTTTGGTAATTCCTAACAACATATAGCTCATTGAGCTAACATTATTCCAAGATAAATATTTCAGGAAAAGCTCAATGAATGGCATGGCATAGATGAGAAAAGTGGACCCCTCAAAATACTAAGGATAAAAGGATTGGCTCAAGCTCAAAGCTCAAGACTCTATATTTTATATTTTAGTGATCCAAGATCACATTGAGTCTATAGGAAAAGCCAATACTATCAAGGAGGGATGAGGTGTTGCTTAATGAGGTTCTTGCTTCATAGTGCTTAGTGATATGCTCCAAAACCCTCAACTACTTTCTCACATCCACATATGACCTAAACCAAAAGTCCAACTCGGCCCCACAAATTATTTCTATCCGGTCCCGCCGAGATGAGCGATCGGTCCCACCGAGATTGCAATATAAACTCTCTGTTTCCTTTTTGTAACATTTTGGTCTCACCGAAATGAGCGAATCGGTCCCACCGAGTTTACCTGACCAACTCTCTGGTTAGCTTATTACCAAAATCGGTCCCACCGAGTTTGTGTAATCGGTCTCACTGAGATTACGTTATGCCCTAACCCTAACCATATCGGTCCTACCGAGTTGCATGTCGGTCCCACCGAAAAACCTAACGGTCACTAGATTTGCCAAATCGGTCCGACCGAGTTTCTCAATTCGGTCCCACCGAGATTGGTAAGTTGTGTGTAACGGTTAGTTTCTGTGTGGAGGCTATATATACCCCTCCACCCACTCTTCATTCGTAGAGAGAGCCATCGTAATCTAATCTACACTTCCAATACACATTTTCTGAGAGAGAACCACCTACCCTTGTGTTGAGACCAAGATATTCCATTCCTACCATATGAATCTTGATCTCTAGCCTTCCCCAAGTTGCTTTCCACTCAAATCTTCTTTCCACCAAATCCAAATCCTGTGAGAAAGAGTTGAGTGTTGGGGAGACTTATCATTTGAAGCACAAGAGCAAGGAGTTCATCATAAACATACCATTTGTTACTTCTTGAGAGTGGTGTCTCCTAGATTGGCTAGGTGTCACTTGGGAGCCTCCGAGAAGATTGTGGAGTTGAACCAAGGAGTTTGTAAGGGCAAGGAGATCGCCTACTTCGTGAAGATCTACCGCTAGTGAGGCAATTCCTTCGTGGGCGGCGGCCATGGTGGGATAGACAAGGTTGCTTCTTCGTGGACCCTTCGTGGGTGGAGCCCTCCGTGGACTCGCAAGAACTGCTACTCCTTCAGAGGTTGAAGTCTCCATCAACGTGGATGTACGATAGCACCACCTATCGTAACCACGACAAAAACATCCGTGTCTCCAATTGCGTTTGAATCCTCCAAACCCTTCCCTTTATATTCTTGCAAGTTGCATGCTTTATTTTCCGCTGCAAATATACTCTTTGCATGCTTGCTTGAATTGTGTTAAGATTGCTTGACTTGTGCTAAGATAGCTAAAATCCGCCAAAGACTAAAATTGGGACAAGGATAAGTTTTTGTTTGGTCAAGTAGTCTAATCACCCCCCCTCTAGACATACTTCTGATCCTACAAGTGGTATCAGAGCTTTGGTCTCCATTTGCTTTGATTTCCATAGCTTTTGGTGGTCATAGCGTTGGTTTCACAACCTAGGAGAGTATGGCGTCTAGCGAGGGAAATTATCACTGTAGAGGTCCTTACTTTGATGGTACTAATTTTGCTAGTTGGAAGCATAAGATGAAAATGCATATTCTTGGACATAACCCCGCCGTTTGGGCTATTGTGTGTATTGGCTTGCAAGGTGAATTCTTTGATGGGAGAAAACCGAACCATGAAGCTACCGTAGAAGAGCTGAAGATGCTGCAATACAACGCTCAAGCTTGTGATATCCTCTTCAACAGATTGTGCCCTCATAATTCAACAAAATCAGCCACCTTGAGAATGCAAATGAAATTTGGGATACTTTGATTGATATGCATGAAGGTACCGACTCCCTCAAGGAATCCAAGTTGGATGTGCTTCAAAGTCAACTTGACAAGTTCAAAATGAAGGATGGTGAAGGTGTCGCTGAAATGTACTCTAGGCTTGCTCTTATCACAAATGAGATTGCTGGCTTAGGAAGTGAAGAGATGACCGACAGATTCATCATCAAGAAGATCCTAAGAGCCTTGGATGGAAAATATGATACTGTGTGCACATTGATCCAAATGATGCCCAATTACAAAGATCGCAAGCCAACGGAAGTCATTTTAAGAATTGTTGCTCATGAGATGTCACTCAAGGATAAGGAGGAACTTCACAACAAATCAAGTGGTGCTTACAAAGCCTCATGTGAAGCCCCCACATCATCAAGTGAGAAACAAACCTTCAATGAAGAATTGAGCTTAATGGTGAAGAACTTCAAAAAATTCTACAAGAGTAGAAGCAAAGAGAGAAGCTCCAAGTCAAGGTCCTACAATGACAAAAGATCTTCTAGTCAAGAGCGTAATTGCTACAATTGTGGAAGACCCGAACACTATTCCAATGAGTGTACGGCACCCTACAAAAGAAGAGAAGATTCTCCAAAAAGAAGAAGTAGAAGAGAAGAATCACCACCAAGAGAGAGAAGGAGTAGAGATGATCGTTATGAACAAAGAACATCCCGGAGAAGCAAGGATTCGGAGAGGAAGGACAAGTCATCAAGGAGCTACACAAAACGAAGACATCAAGCTCATGTTGGTGAATGGGTATCCGGCTCCGACTCCGACAATCACTCCGAGAGAAGCTATCACTCCGACTCCAAATATACTCAAGATGAAGGTGTTGTCGGTCTAGCACTTGTGTCAACCAAATCCTACGACATATTTGATTCACCAAATGAAGGAATTGGAAGGTGCTTCATGGCCAAAGGTCCAAAGGTAACACACCCCGAGTATGTTGATTTCAATAGTGATGAAGATGACTTGTTAGGTGATGATGATTTACTTGTTGACAACTCTAGTGATGAATACTATGATGAAACGTCAATTAATCATGCTAATCAAGATAAAACGAATGACAATGATAAGGAGAAGATTGAGCTTCTAACTAAAGAACTAAACACTCTTAAGTTATCTCATGAAACTATCTTAAGAGATCATCGAGAACTTTTAAGGACTCATGAGAAGTTATGCTTTGAAAAGCTCAACCTTGAGCAAGAGCATGAGTTCTTAAAGGCAATCAATGATGATCTTCGCAAGAAAAGTTCTTCTTACATTGCCAAGCGTTTACTCTTATCTACTTACATGCCTCAAGTCAAGTCTAGTAACAAGAACAAAAAGGATTCTTCCTCTAGTAGTAACAATAAACATGCTAAATCCAATGTTGTTGCTTCTAGTAGTTCTCTTGATTCCACTAATGATTCTCTTAGCCAAGTTACACTTGAGCAAGAAAATAGCTTATTGAAGGGAATTATAGAGAAAAGTGTCTACAAGAGCCTTGCCGGGAGTAAGCAATTTGAGGAAATTGTACGCAAGCAAGGAAGGCACCGGAAGAATCAAGGTGTTGGTTTTGAACGAAAGTTCAATGCCAATGGAGTTGAGTGGGAAGAAGATCAATACCCCAAGACGAAGTTTGTTCCTCAACAAGAGAAGTATGATCCTACTTCCTTCAAGGGGACAGAAGCTCAAGATGATCTTACACCACAAGACCACAAGCAAAAAGGCAAGGAGAAGCTTCAAGAAGAAATTGATGCATTTGAAGAAGCTCCTAAGGCCTTGGTCAAGTGGGTTCCCAAGACTACATCAAGTTCCACTTCATCAAGTACGACTACAACTCCAAGGATTCCCATCAAGATGATGTGGACCCCGAAGAAGAAGAACTAGAGAGTTCTTGAGGGTGACTCCGCCAACATATTTCACGCATATCATTTTGGCAAGAACAAGTGCAATCAACTTCCACATCTTGCACTAGTTCAAGGAGTCACAAACCCTCTTGTTGGTAAGACAAGGGACAAGGTAACCTAATGCTCTCATAGACATTATCTTGTGTGTGCATCACTCTATGTCTATGGATATCCTTGTTTGTTCCTTGTGGGACTAACCCGTGTAGGTATTGAAAGTGCAACTAACTCCAAAGGATTGCTCCAAATGATCTACATCAACATTGAGCATCCACATCTTCAACACCTACATGAAGTCATCATCGACAAAACCCAAGGTTAGTTCATCCCTCCGAGGGGATCTCACATCTAGGGGAGCTTTACTCTAAGAATTGAGCTAAAGCAACTCTAATGGTGTGAACACAACAATGCATTATGTAAAAGTGGTAACCCCACTTGAGCTTAAACGATGAGTATGACCTATGATCAAATGTTCTCATTTGACTCCTAAGTCAATATACTCATATATATAGATGACCTATTCATCGCCAATTGCTTGATAGATGCTAGAATTGGTTGTGCATGCTTCGCCACATATTTCATTTGCCATTTTATTGTGTGAGCATGTTGGTTGCATATTTTACTCATTCGAGGACATCCACTTGTTGTTTTGATTGATTGTTTTCTTTTTCTTTTGCCAAGTGGATGGACAGGAATGCCTAAGAACCTTCTCTAGCTATCTATGCTCTTCTCGTCTCAAACTCTATTCATGCTACATCACAAAATTTGATCAAGTCAGATTCGAACCACTCAGTGTGAGGAGCACTCGGAGTCCCCGATTTGTCATAGACTTAAACTTCCAAAACTTCTTTGTGCGTTTCGGTCTGACCGATTCATCCATTTCGGTCTGACCGATTCATCCATTTCGGTCATACCGAGATCACTAAGTCGATCTAGGTTTTCAATCTCGGTGCAACCGATTTGAACTTTTCGGTCACACCGAAGTTGTCAGAATCGCTTGCGCTATGCATCTCGGTGCCAACGAGTCGCTCCACTTTCGGTCACACCGACAGTGGTCGGGCTATATATACCCACGGGCAAAATTTTGAAATTTTCTCCGAACTCTTTTCGCCTCAGCCAGCCCGCTCTCGCCTCAAGGGTCTCCGGATCGTCCTTCCTCGTCGCCACCGCCTCCGCCGCTGGTCTCTCACCGTCAACGAGAATCATCCCGCCGTTGCCGCCCGTGGCGAGTTCATCACCGAACTAGGGTATGAACTCGATCACCGTGGCTTATCCCCATCTGATTCCTAGCACATTGTGTTTGCCATGAATCTTGCCACGATTGAAACTATCTTATCCAGTCAAAACACTCCGTAGATTAGAGATGAATTGAAAATTTAGGGTTAGGTTTCTGCCGAAACCATCTCGGACCAACCGAGTTGTAGAACTCGGTACCACCAATTCGGCTAAGGCCATTGCACATGTAATTTTTGGTCTGACCGAGAATTGCAAATCAGTGTGACCGAGTTCAGGACTTTGTGAAACCCTATAAGTCTCGGTGCCACCGAACTGTGACTCGGTCTGACCGAGTTCACTAGTTTAGGTTCCAAAAGCTGCTTCGGTATCACCGAGTTTACAAATCGGTAGATCCGAAATGCTTTCTGTGGAAAACTAAAACTAAGTTTTGACTCATTCTTTGCAAAAACCTCTCGTATTTTGTGATGCTCATCCACTCTATCTCATCTATATCTACTCACGTGGTCTCAAGGATGTTGTTTGCAATATGTCCGATCAAAGTGACAAATGTAACAGGGAAGAGGAGCAGGTTCACATGAGTGAGGGCACTAGTCCCTCTAGCAGCTATGATGAGGGCAGCAGGAGCACCCCAAGCAATCTACCCAAAGCTGCCACCAGGGCCAGAAAGAAGAGAACCTCAGAATATGAGGATGAAGACTATGTGGCAGTTGAGGATGAGGCCACTTCCAAGAAGAAGATACTCAAGAAAGAATATGGCTCAACTGCAGCAACTAAGCCGGGTCTGAAGACCAAAAGGCCAGCAGGAAGACAACCCATGTCTAAAGCCAGAGCCTCCACTCAAGCATCTTTGGAAGATGAACCCAAAGAGGCTGCTCCAGAAGGGAAGAAGAGGAAGCAAAGGGTCAAGAAGACCATGGCCAGAGTAATTGGAATGCCTTCCATGATGGAAGAGGAGGAAGAAGAAGAGGATGATGCACCGGCACCCAAAGCTCAGAAGCTTATGGGTGATGCCATTAGGTCAGGGGTTGCATCATCAAAGCCCAAAGTAGCACCCAAGTCTGCCTCCAAACCCAAGGCTGCACCCAAGAGGAGTACCAGAAACATCCCAGCTGCTGAGAAGAACAAGGCCCCAGTTCAAACTGCTTTGAAGAAGAAGATGATGAGTCACATGTTTTGAGAAAATTGAAGCCTAAAATTCCATATCATAATGATGCCCATCCTGTAGCTGAGAACATGAAGATCAGGAAGGACTCAGGATTGAGGCTATGGAGAGAGTCAGATCCATATGCCACCAGAAGGAGAACAGCTGTAGACTACAGGTTCCACACAAAGGAACAACAGGACTTCTATGAGAAAATTCTGCTAGACAAGAAGCCAATAGTGTGTGACATGAGATGGGTCAACTGGGAATACTTCAAGGAGAATGAAGAACACTATCCTGGTGTGTATGATGACTTCAAGCTTGTGGAGTGGCAGACTTTGTTGGGCGTAAGCTCACAAAGTGGAATGATGAGCTAATAATGCAATTCTACTCCACAACACACTTCTATCCAGATGGCAGGATAGTATGGATGTCTGAAGGTACTATGTACCAATCATCAATTGAAGAATGGGCTAATCTGATCAATGCACCTAAGGAGGAAGAGGATGACTTGGATGTCTATGCCAAGAAGAAGATGGATCACAACACTATGGCACATATGTACAAGGAGATCCCAGATGCTGCAATTGAATCACACAAGTTTGGATCAGTACATTACCTTCTGTCAGGACTGCCAACCATCAACTGGATCCTCAGGCACACTCTCTTGCCCAAGTCAGGTGATCACAGCATGATCATAGGCCATGCAATAAATCTGCTACACTTATTTGATGTGCCACAAAAGTTCAAGGTCATGAGTCTTATAGTTGAACCTATCAAGAGGACAACTGCTGACTAGAAGAGAAGTTGTGGGTATGCCCCACAGGTCCATGAGCTGATTAACTCCAAGATGGGCACAGGCACATACTTATTGGACAAGGAGCACATGCCTATCTATCCAGACTTTGAGGACAACCAAGTGGTAATGAATGAAGATGAACCATCTTCTGTGCAAGCACAAGCGAAGAAGGAGAAGGCAAGAACTGAGAAGGCTGCCAAGATGCCAACAATTGAAGAGGCATCTCAGTACTTCTTGAAGAGCAAATAGGATCAACTTGGCTACTTGATTGCATCCACTCTGAGGATTGAGAAGGGGATGGCCACCTTGACTCAAAACCAGGAGAGCCTGGAGAGGATCATGGAGCAGAAGTTCTATGACATGGATGTGAAGGTAATCGAGATCCACTGTTGTTGAGCAACTTCAGGATGATATGCAGGAGAGGAAGGGCAAGACAACCACTAAGGCATTTGCCAGAGTGCCTAGAGCTCAGAGGTCACCGCAGCAAGGATGCATACACGAGCCACTTCATCTCGCACCACTATAGCTTCAGTGCCACCAGCTCCAAAGCACCTACTCCACCAGCTCCATCTACATCACCGATGCCTTCGCCCCTGGCGTTCTGTCTACACCACCACCGAAGATCAAGCCCGAGAGACGATTTAGTGCTATGCATTTTCTATGAACTTTTGGTAACTTGTTGCTAAAGGGGGAGAAAAATGTATAGATCATAGGCTTCGAGAGAGAGCATTGCTTTTTATTCTCTCTTGCTTTGGTGGTTGAACTTTATTTGCTTGATTGAGATACTTTCTGTCTGTGTGATACTTGGATGATCGTGTGTTTGATCATATGCTACATTAATGCTTGTTGGATGACATTATCCTTTTATCTCTATATGATCATTCACTTTGCTTGGTGATGAGTGCATGTATTCTATTGTTATCATTTTGAGCGCTCCACCAAGATGTATGTGACATGGAAGAGTAACCCATGAGCCTAACTCTTTGTGCATTTGCAGTCCAAAGCAAATCTTAAACTATGCACAAATTTAGGGGGAGCTCTTGCTTATCACATACTTCTCAAAGCGACAATGTTTTTCATTCTTATTATCATTTGTCGAAGCTTTGATCTATATGTTGTCATCAATTACCAAAAAGGGGAGATTGAAAGTGCAACTATCCCTAGGTGGTTTTGGTAATTCCTAACAACATATAGCTCATTGAGCTAACATTATTCCAAGATAATATTTCAGGAAAAGCTCAATGAATGGCATGGCATGGCATGGATGAGAAAAGTGGACCCCTCAAAATACTAAGGATAAAAGGATTGGCTCGAGCTCAAAGCTCAAGACTCTACATTTTATATTTTAGTGAACCAAGATCACATTGAGTCTATAGGAAAATCCAATACTATCAAGGACGGATGAGGTGTTGCTTAATGAGGTTCTTGCTTCATAGTGCTTAGTGATATGCTCCAAAACCCTCAACTACTTTCTCACATCCACATATGACCTAAACCAAAAGTCCAACTCGGCCCCACCGATTCTTTCTATCCGGCGCCACCGGTTCAGATGTCATAGCCAGTGCCACAAACCCTAGGCAAATCGGTCTCACCGAAAGGGATCTCGGTCTAACCGAGATGGGATTGTAATCTCTCTGTTTCCCTTCGTAACGTTTCAGTCCCGCCGACATGAGCGATCGGTCCCACCGAGATTGCAATATAAACTCTCTGTTTCCTTTTTGTAACATTTCGGTCTCACCGAAATGAGCGAATCGGTCCCACCGAGTTTACCTGACCAACTCTCTGGTTAGCTTATTACCAAAATCGGTCCCACCGAGTTTGTGTAATCGGTCTCACCGAGATTACGTTATGCCCTAACCCTAACCATATCGGTCCTACCGAGTTGCATGTCGGTCCCAATCAAAAACCTAACTGTCACTAGATTTGCCAAATCGGTCCGACCGAGTTTCTCAATTCGGTCCCACCGAGATTGGTAAGTTGTGTGTAACGGTTAGTTTCTGTGTGGAGGCTATATATACCCCTCCACCCACTCTTCATTCGTAGAGAGAGCCATCGTAATCTAATCTACACTTCCAATACACATTTTCTGAGAGAGAACCACCTACCCTTGTGTTGAGACCAAGATATTCCATTCCTACCATATGAATCTTGATCTCTAGCCTTCCCAAGTTACTTTCCACTCAAATCTTCTTTCCACCAAATCCAAATCATGTGAGAAAGAGTTGAGTGTTGGGGAGACTATCATTTGAAGCACAAGAGCAAGGAGTTCATCATCAACACACCATTTGTTACTTCTTGGAGAGTGGTGTCTCCTAGATTGGCTAGGTGTCACTTGGGAGCCTCCGAGCAAGATTGTGGAGTTGAACCAAGGAGTTTTTAAGGGCAAGGAGATCGCCTACTTCGTGAAGATCTACCGCTAGTGAGGCAAGTCCTTCGTGGGCGACGGCCATGGTGGGATAGACAAGGTTGCTTCTTCGTGGACCCTTCATGGGTGGAGCCCTCCGTGGACTCACAAGCAACCATTACCCTTCGTGGGTTGAAGTCTCCATCAACATGGATGTACGATAGCACCACCTATCGGAACCACGGCAAAAACATCTGTGGTTCCAATTTGCGTTTGAATTCTCCAAACCCTTCCCTTTATATTCTTGCAAGTTGCATGCTTTACTTTCCACTGCTCATATACTCTTTGCATGCTTGCTTGAATTGTGTTAAGATTGCTTGACTTGTGCTAAGATAGCTAAAATCTGCCAAAGACTTAAATTGGGAAAAGGATAAGTTTTTGTTTGGTCAAGTAGTCTAATCACCCCCCCCCCCTCTAGACATACTTCCGATCCTACACTCGGCCAGCAAATGAGTAGAAATACCTCATCAATATGTGAAGAAAATCATTCAGATTCAAAAACCACCATTCAAGATGCAGGAAAATCTATGCTAGATCCTTTCAACTAGCACGCCCATATGAAATTGATGCTCATGTACTTAACAAGAAAAACCCCAATGCCATGAAAAAACAGAGTACTTAAAGGAAAAATAAATCTGATAAAATCAGAGTAGTACCTCAGACAGCTCATCGATGACATCCTCGTCGAAGTCGCTGCCATTCCTGGGATCCACAACCATCTCGAACTCTATCTCGTTCACGTCCCCCCACCCCCACCCCCACCCCCCCGTAGAACTCCTCCTCGATTTTGTCATAGAGCTTGTGCTTCAGCCTCGCCTTGTCCTCGTCCACATCTTCCCTGACCTTCTCCTGCACAGGCTCGCCGACTGGTAGCTCGATGGCTGGCCTGGCAGCGGGAGGCACAATTGCTGCACGCCCGCCACTGTCAGCCGCCACTGGCGAACTCAGCCCAGAATCAAGCTGCAGCCACGGCAGCAGACTTCTCTCCACCGATGGTTGCCTCCGGCTCATCCGCCGCATCCTCACGCCCGCGCTTCATCGGCGGTCGACGAGAGGAGGAGGGAGGTGTTGGAAGGGAGGAGAGGAGTGGAGTGGTGAGGAAGGGAGGAGGGTTTGGGAGAGGACGAGGTGGTATGTCTAGAGTGGGAGAGGACGAGGGTTTTCTACCCGATTTGGGGAAGAAAATGAATGTTGCTGCCTCTTGGAGTTACCGAGGGGTCGAGGGGGGTGATTTATCTCACCTACCGTGGCCTTCCACAAAGGACGCATGGGGTTTGCCCTCACACAGGCACCTCAAGGCGGTTTACCCCGTGCCGCCCTTCAAACTGCTGACACGTGGACACCAGCAGTGGTTAGACATGATAGATATGGTAAATGAATTTCTTAAATCTGAGGGCACGTAATTTGTGCAAAATGCATCATCAGCCCAGCGGTAACACCCTCCCGATCACATACTAATGCCCTTGGTTCGAAACTCCGTCGGGCAGTTTAGTTCACTCTTTTTTCCTATAGTGTTTTTACATGTGGATCCCACATGTCATTCACACACACGGAGAGCACATACAAACAAACTTGCCGGGCATGATGTCAATGGACCCAAAAAAATTCTACATCTTTGTATCAACATGAGAAGGAAGCATGACTAGTTTGGTAAGGTTGTCAGCATTTGTATGGATTTTCTAATACGATCAAATGCTTAAAATACTTCTCAGAGGTGACGCAACAAGCGCACGTTGTCGATCCACTGGGGTGGCCATGCCCACAACAAGGAAAAAATTGGTGTCATTATTAACATGGCCAAAAAATTCACCTCCTTCACCGGCGGCCGTTCGGGTAGGAGGTAAGGGTCCGTGTGGAAGGACGGGTTTTTCTTGACATTCTTCAAATGGACCTATATTCTTTCTACACCCTTGTACCAACATGAGAAGCATCCATGATTAGTTCCATAGATTTTCGACGTTTTTATTAATTTTCTAGGGTTATCACGACGATAAAACCCTAAAATATTTCCCACCAGCGCCACCCTTCCCTCTGATCACTGTGACCAGCATGTACTTCACTTAGCATCAAGGCCATGAAAACAGGAATCAGAACCGTATTAGATTTTGATCCCACACACACAAGCAAACACCACACAATACCAAACAGATAACACAAATCACAGACTGCAGGTACTACGATTATCTGAGTGAACTTCTAATGCATAACAACTTCTGGTATTCAAATACATCACATGAAATACTGAGACAACTATAAATGCAAAACAGCTTCTGATGTTGAGGTTGAGCAAGGGACTTTTATTGTGAGGTGCAGCATCTTCAGCAACCTATCCATGCTTCCACCTGTAGCATATAAGTAACTGAAAATTTCAGATTGAATATATTTGGTATTGGAAAAATGACAGTACGGTAATTTGAAGATGCCAAGGAAATCTGTCACAATAATTGTAGGAGGATACCAATTTGAATACAAAGTTCATAGAAGTCAATGTTGAATTAATAAGACCTTTGCAAGATGCAAAATCACTGCTTTGATGAGAGTAAACAGCATGTAGGCCATAGCACATGCAAGAAGCACTTACAGGAAGTGAAGCAAAAGGTTGTACAACACGACAACATGAGTAAGCCAACATCCCTACTAAAATTATTTTAGTGCTTATGTCGAGTTTTTTTGTTGAATCATTAGGAAGCCCTAAATATTTTGATGCAAGATCATCGACAGGGCACTACTGCAATATTTTAGTGTCTACATCTCTCTACTAAAAGTGCATTACTGAAATATTTCAGTGGCTACGTGTGTGTGTACTAAAACAGCACCGCTGGAATATTTCAGTTGCTACATGCGTGTACTGAAATAGCACCACTGAAATATTTCAGTTGGTACGTGCGTGTACTGAAAGTGAACCACTGAAATATTTCAGTGGGTACGTGCGTGTACCGAAAGTGCACCACCAAAATATTTCAGTGGCTACGTGCTTGTACTGAAATAGCAGCATTGAAATATTTCAGTGGCTACGCGTGTGTACTGAAAGTGCTACACTGAAATATTTTAGGGGTTGCGTGCGTGTACCGAAACTGCAGTACTGAAATATTTCTGGGGTTGCGTGCGTATCGAAACCGCAGATCGAAATATTTTAGTGTTTACCCGTGTACTGAAATTGCATTGCACTACTGAAATATTTCAAGTGTCTACCGCAGGTACTGCAATTGCACTACTCAAATATTTCAGGTGAACGGTCAAGATCAAATATTTCAATGCCTACAACTATCTACTGAACTTGCAGTATTGAAATAATTCAGTGTCAACCCAGAGTCTATCACTCTAAAACTGTGTGCTGAACTTGTCTGGAGGCACTTCTCGCAGCCAAAATATTGCAAGTTCAATTTACACAGATTGTATCACATAATTTGAACACAACTCTTGAGGTGACAGACAAAATTTCCTATCATGGATACCACTCCAGCACATCAAAACATAGCAAGTAAACATAGCAATGTTATATGCCTAGACTCATTCCATCCTCGTCGATCAAACTAAGCTTCCATCCAGAGGCTACAGATTCAAGTACACAGGTAGCGAGAACATATTGCAGAGAATCAAATTAAGCAAGTGGCAAGTAATGATTTATAAATCATCAATCTTACCCTAAACATAGCTGCCACCGCTGTTCAGGCGAGGAGAGCGGCGAGGGAAGCGTGGAGAATGGCGGGGAAGTGAGGTCGCGACCACTGTCCTCCTCCTCTTGCGCTTCGGAGTCTCTGACTCGGTTGGAGGCTCCACAATCTGCAACGGCACCTCGTGCATCATGGATTCCTGATCCAGTGGATGCTCTACCCTGGATCTGAATGCCCACCACCTCCGCCTGGTCCATGATAATCCCCAAGTGCAGGGAATCATCATAGCAATTCCCAATGGTGGAAGTGATAAGTATGGAGTGTCGAACCCACAAGGAGCTAAAGGTAAGATCAATATTCTCTCAAGTCCTATCTCCGCCATCGACACGACTCTACGTACACCGAACGTTTGCTTCCAACTAGAAACGAGAAATAAAACTACGTTGTGGGTATGAAGAGGATAACTTTGCATGATATCAGAGAGCTAAAACATAAAAGTAGGTGTTGTTATCGTAAAGTTAGAATATATTACTAAATATTATAAATAGTGAGTGTGGAATAATGATGGATCGGTAAAGCGGAATTATCCTAGGCAATTGTTAACAAGATCGGTAATCACGATTGCAATTTCATATGAGGGAGAGGCATAAGCTAACATACTTTCTCATCTTGGATCATATGCACTTATGATTGGAACTCTAGCAAGCATCCGCAAATACTAAAGATCATTAAGGTAAAACCCAACCATAGCATTAAAGCATCAAGTCCCCTTTATCCCATACGCCGTGACCCACTTATCCGTGTTTATGCTTCTGTCACTCAAGCAATGCAGACAATAAGTAAACCATGGACATATTGCAACACCCTACAGCGGGAATCCCTCACGCTTGCATGACACGGAGGGCACCATAGGACAGCACCAAGATAAAACATACAACTCATACCAATCTAGATCATCAATCAACCCAAAGACAAAGGATATCTACTCAAAACATCATAGGATGGAAACACATCACTAGATCATAATATGTGGCATAAAGCACCATGTTCAAGTAGGGATTACAGCGGGGTGCCGGAGAGTGGACCGTGTAAAAGAGATGAGGATGGTGATGATGATGGTGATGTTGATGAAGACGATCACCATGGCGATGATTCCCTCCCGATGGCACTCGGCGCCACCGAGAGAGAGGAGGAGAGGTTCTCCCCTTGTGCTTCCTCCTCCATGGCCTCCCCCTAGCTGGGGAGAAGTTCTCCCTCTGGTCCTTGGCCTTCATGGCGACGATGGCCCCTCTGGGATCCTCCTCAATGGCCTCCGGTGATGATGGCCCCCTCCGGCAGGGGGCCAGAGAGGGCCTAGATTAATTTCTCGTGGCTACAGAGGCTTGCGGCGGCGGAACTTCCGGTCTAGGTTATTTCCCAAAGGTTTCTGTATTTACAGGAGGAGTTGGCATTGATTTCACGTCAGGGGGGCCCTCGGGGAGTCCATGAGGCAGGGGGACGCGCCCCCCACCCTCGTGGGGCCCACGGGACTCCCCTCCGGTAGATTTTTGCTCCAGTATTTTTCATATTTTCCAGAAAAATTCTCCGTTTATTTTCATTGCATTCCGACAACTTTTATTTCTGCACAAAAACAACACCACGGTAGTTCTGCTGAAAACAGCGTCAGTCCGGGTTAGTTCTAATCAAATTATACCAAAATCATATAAAACTATTGTAAACATGTCATGAATACTTCATAAATTATCGATACGTTGGAGACGTATCAGTCCACGGGCTGGACGAATCGGCCTGCTCCATCGCCCAGAGGAGGATCTCGACCTTATGCATCGGTTGTGCGGGTGGGGGGAGAAGCTTTGGCCTCTCCCTCCTTGTCATTTGCTTCAAAGTGGCCATTGCCGTCTAATTCATTTGCATTGTGTTATGAAACCAAGAACGGATCTCCGTCAACCTGGCCATCTTGACCTGGTCGCCGCCAGCGATCTCCATGAAGTCGGCGTTCTCGCCGTCGGCGATCTGCTTGATCTGCTGCTCCATCGAGGTTCTTGCGTGGATGGAAGAGGGGGGTGGATGTGGAAGATGAGAAGAGCAAAGTTGCGGCCACGAGAAGGAGGAGAAGGCTGTGATGGACATGGAATGCAGGAGAGGGAGGAGATGGCTGCGGTTGTAATGGTGATGGAAGAGGGGAAGGACCATGGCGGCGGCTTTGCATTGGACAAGAGGGGCGGCGGTTTTGCATTGGACGAGAGGGGTGTGCACATTTTTCCTAGGACTAAAATGCCCCTAGATTAAAAGGTGTCCCCACCTTATAAATTTTTTCCTAGGACTAAAATGCCCCTAGATTAAAAGATGTCCCCACCTTGTCATTAGTATCGGCCCCGCTCGTTTGAGTACTTTCGAGTACTTTCATCCGAGTACTTGGGAGTACTGTGTATGTGTGTGCCGTTAGATCGAGACAAACGAACGGCTCCAAAAAATGCCAACTACTATGTACTCGGATTTCAGATTTTGGGATGAACGGGATGATACCCTCAAGCCACCGTTTGACTAATTTTGCAAAAGAAAGTCAATCCTCGTTCAGCTTAGGGACACTGAGCTGAATGGACATTCCAGCTCGTTTTCACCACCTGATCGGCTGATCCAGGGACGATGGCAATGGCCCCCAAACATACATCACAAGACGTTACTGCGTCGTCGTGGCATCGGTCCACCGCCGTAAACTTCATTGAGCAATCATGGCATGGGTATTTGTACCACTAGCCATTCTCACCCGTGCTGACACTGTGCATCACCTCTGCAAAGCCACTCCACAGAAGAGAATCGCCACTGCCCACCAGAGTAAAATGCATGAACCGTCCTTAAAGTTGGTGGCAAGGTCCAAAACGGTCCTTAAACTCTGAAACTGCTCCAGCATGGTCCTTAAACTTGCGAATACTAAGTCAATACAATCCTTGAACTCGCGGGACCGGTCCCGGAATACGTATGTGCGTACATTTTGTGTACGGCGCCTCCACCACGTCAGCATACGTAGTTCATCGCGGGCAACTGATGCGAGGCAGTGGTGTTTGTGCGTTCGGCCCCCCAAGATCTTGATTCTGTGACTCATCTGCTTCCGCTCCCACCTGATCATCTCGTGAAACAGAAGCTATTGCCCCTGAGACAATGGCCACGGCCTGATGATCGCCGACGGGTCCAACACGTGGATGCTCCAGGGATGGCGGAGGAAAGAAAGGGCTCGCAGCCGCATCCGCCGATGGGTGCCCCGATACGGCGGCTTGATGAGGTGGCGGCGCCGACGTACGGTTGTTCTAATGGAAACGACAATGATGAAGAAACAAAGAGCATCGTCTATACTATTCATGTTCAGAACTTATCATGTTCCCGTACGGGTAAGAGTTCAGTTAGGATCTATGTGTGAGTTCACTTCATATATGTTTGTGAAAAAGTGCTGCTGTATTGGCAAAGGTTCAGTTATAATCTATGTGTGTTCAATTCATACATTGCATAAAATTACTGTTGTGCTGGCCAGAATTCAGTGCTAAAGTTCACTTCATATATGTGTTTTGTCAAAATTAAGTTATGCTCTAGCACTGAACACGCACATTGGAATATATGTATACATATCTGTCAGAAATCGGTGGAGTTGGTCCAACTGTACATGCACATTTTCAATCATACATTCAGTCATATTTCTTGGTCTCATTTGTTTGGCTCACTACACATGCATAATCTGTCAAAATGCATATACATTCAGTGATATTTTTTGGTCTCACTTCATATATTCAACAAATGCGTATACACGTTGATCTCACTTCCATTAGAGCACAGGATAGTTCACAAACATTGGAACAAAGAACGGTTCACTTCCATTAGAACATAAGGATAGTTCACTTCATTAACATACTACTAGTGCATAGTTGGTGTCGGTGTACAAAAAGAGGGGCACACTTTTGTACCCCTTTACCTGTGCACGAGCAGTCCGAGCCGCGCCCGCGGTCGCACCAAGCAGAGCAGGGGAGGTGATCCAAAGTAAGATCGAAGCCCAAGACAATCAGAGCAACGCCAAGGCCAAGACCACAAAGGGCAGAGGGACGAAGCAGGTTCCCCCGGCAAGACCCTTGTCGGGGCAGCCTCAGCAGCCCCGACAAGACCCTTGCAGGGGCAGCTTGCCCCGCACCAACAGAGCGAGCCACCCTTAAGCCCACGGCCCCCAACGCCATCATCCACGTGGGGCCAGGGCTCGGGAAGGCACCTCTGTGGTGCCATGCAGATCTTTGTGAAGACATATTCAAGATCAGATGAGGATTAGAAGAGGACGATCCTCGGCAAGATCCTTGCCGAGGAAGGCTGAGCACCCGGCAAGGCCCTTGCCGATGATAAAGACGTGATACGCCTCCAACGTATCTATAATTTTTATTGCTCCATGCTATAGTATCTACTGTGTTGGAAAATATTGGCCGATATTTTACACTGTTAGAGTACTGTTGGGACTCAACTATTAAGCGGAGGCCCCGCCTTGATTTGGTTGTTTTTGCCTATTTCAGAGTTTTGAAGAAACGGAATATCAAACGGAGTCCAAACGGAATGAAACCTTCGGAAACACGATTTTCTCACTGAATATGATCCATGAGACTTGGACCCCCCGTTAAGAAAGAAAGGAGGTGGCCACGAGGGTGGAGGGCACCCCTCCCTAGGGTGCGCCCCCTGCCTCGTGGGCCCCCCTTTGCTCCGCCGATGTAATCCATCCTCCTATATATACCTACGTACCCCCGAACGATCAGATACAGAGCCGAAAACCTAATTCCACCGCCGCAACTTTCTGTATCCACGAGATCCCATCTTGGGGCCTGTTCCGGAGCTCCGCCGCAAGCGGAATCCACCACGGAGGGCTTCTACATCATCATAGCCTCTCCGATGAAGTGTGAGTAGTTTACCTCAGACCTACGGGTCCATAGTTAGTAGCTATATGGCTTCTTCTCTCTTTTTGGATCTCAATACAATGTTCTCCCCCTCTCTCGTGGAGATCTATTCGATGTAATCTTCCTTTTTGCGGTGCGTTTGTTGAGATCAATGAATTGTGGGTTTATGATCAAGATTATCTATGAGCAATATTTGAATCTTCTCTGAATTCTTTTATGTATGATTGGTTATCTTTGCAAGTCTATTCGAATTATCCGTTTGGTTTGGCCAACTAGATTGGTAGTTCTTGCAATGGGAGAAGTGTTTAGCTTTGGGTTCAATCTTGCGGTGTCCTTTCCCAAAGGATGTATAGGGGCAACAAGGCACGATTGTATTGTTGCCATCTAGGATAACATGATGGGGTTTTTTATCCTGTTGCATGAATTTTTCCCTCTACATCATGTCATCTTGCTTAAGGTGTTACTCTGTTTTCATTAAATTAATACTCTAGATGCATCTTTGGATAGCGGTTGATGAGTGGAGTAATAGTAGTAGATGCAGGTGAGTCGGTCTACTTGTCTCGGACGTGATGCCTATATACATGATCATACCTAGATACTCTCATAACTATGCTCAATTCTGTCAATTGCTCAACAGTAATTCGTTCACCCACCGTAAAATACTTATGCTCTTGAGAGAAGCCACTAGTGAAATTTATGGCCCCCGGGTCTATTCTCCATCATATCAATCTTCCATCACTTTATTATTGCTTCTACTTTTTACTTTGCTTTTTATTTTACTTTGCATCTTTATACCAAAAATACCAAAAATATTATCTATCATCTCTATCAGATCTCACTCTCGTAAGTGACCGTGAAGGGATTAACAACCCCTAATCGCGTTGGTTGCGTTGAGCTATTTGTTTTGTGTAGGTACGAGGGACTCACGCGTGGCCTCCTACTGGATTGATACCTTGGTTCTCAAAAACTGAGGGAAATACTTATGCTACTCTGCTGCATTATCCTCTCCTCTTCGGGGAAATCCAACGCAAGCTCAAGAGGTAGCAAGAAGAATTTCTGGTGCTGTTGCCGGGGAGGTCTACGCAAAAGTCAACATACCAAGTACCCATCACAAACCCTTATCTCCCGCATTACATTATTTGCCATTTGCTCTCGTTTTCCTCTCCCCCACTTCACCCTTGCAGTTTTATTCGCCCTCTCTTTTTCGTTCGCCTTCTTCACGTATGTATCTTTGTTTGTGTTTCCTTGTGCCTTCTATATGCTTGCATCTTCGCTTGCTGAAAATCTATTGATATGGATCCACTTAAAGTGTTCTACTTGGATCATCTTTGATCCTTATGCGCTCGTGCTGAAACCCCAACTAGCCTAGTTGATGGGAAATCTTTAGATGAGCATGCTCATTTTAAAGCGTCATCGTTTGTCTGAAAAAGGGAAGCTCTTAGGTATCATATAAATAGTTTGCTATGCTATGCTTGGAATCTTTGTGAAATTTGTGATTTTACTTGTTGCTCTAAGAACCCTAAAAAACATCTTCCCTACCTATGTGAGTTCAACGATAATGAAATCTTATCTTCTTATGCAAAGGGTGTTCATAGTTACTATGATATCGAACAAATTGAAGAATTTGTCGTTTTTAAGGGTGCTCATGAAGTTGCTTCTTTGATTGAAAAGTATGATTTTACTCTCAACAAATCTGAAAATTCCGTCATACTTAAATATTGCAATGAAAACTTGGCTCATAATGTCTATGTCCAAGAATTTATTGAAAGAATGACTGTTGCTTTGAAAGAAAATAATGGTATGCATGAATCTATAGATAATGATGGTTCCGATGATTTGGTTGAAATATCCCTTGATGAACATGATGCTTGCTATTCTTGTGGCCATGATGCCAATATTTATGAAGACGAATTTGCTATAGTTCCTTATGTTAAAAATGAGATCGTTGCTATTGCACCCATGCTTGATAGCTCCCTCGATGAAAAGCATGATTTCAATGATTTTACTATGAATTCTCTTGATGTCAATTGTGCTAATAATATGCAAAACCCTAAGCTTGGGGATGCTAGTTTTGCTATGTCTACTTGAAAGATCGAGGATGTCTCCTAGAGGGGGGGGTGAATAGGCGTTTTAAAATAATTACGGTTTAGGCTTGAACAAATGCGGAATAAACCTAGCGGTTAATTTGTCAAGCACAAAACCTAAAACAACTAGGCTCACCTATGTGCACCAACAACTTATGCTAAGCAATATAAGCAAATATGTGATAGCAAGATATATGACAAAGAACAATATGGCTATCACAAAGTAAAGTGCATAAGTAAAGGGCTCGGTAAGAGATAACCGAGACACGCGGAGACGACGATGTATCCGAAGTTCACACCTCATGGATGCTAATCTCCGTTTGGAGCGGTGTGGAGGCACAATGCTCCCCAAGAAGCCACTAGGGCCATCAGAATCTCCTCACGCCTCGTACAATGCAAGATGTCGTGATTCCACTAAGGGACCCTTGAGGGCGGTCACCGAACCCGTACAAATGGCGACCCTTGGGGCGGTCACCGAACCCAGACACTTTGGCAACCCATGGGGCGGTCACGGAACTCATCAAATTGCTCAAGCGATCTCCACAACCTAATTGGAGACCCGACGCTTGCCTTGAGCTTTACACCACAATGATTGAGCTCCGAACACCACCAACCGACTAGGGCGCCTAAGCACCCAAGAGGAACAAGCTCAAGGGCACCAAGCACCCAAGAGTAATAAGCTTCTCAACTTGTAACTTCCACGTATCACCGTGGAGAACTCAAACCGATGCACAAATGTAATGGCAAGGGCACACAGAGTGCCCAAGTCCTTCTCTCTCAAATCCCACCAAAGCAACTAATGCTAGGGAGGAAAATGAGAGGAAGAACAAGAAGGAGAACACCAAGAACTCCAAGAACTAGATCCAAGGGGTTCCCCTCACATAGAGGAGAAAGTGATTGGTGGAAATGTGGATCTAGATCTCCTCTCTTTTCCCTCAAAAACTAGCAAGAATCCATGGAGGGATTGAGAGTTAGCAAGCTCAAAGAAGGTCAACAATGGGGGCAAAAACGAGCTCAAGAGATGGGGAACCATTGGGGAAGAAGACCCCCTTAAATAGGTCCCCACGAATCTGCCCGTTATGTGCAGAAAGTTGTAGGACCGGTACAACCGGTGCACGAACCGGTACAATCAGCCAAAGCAGAGGAAAAACCAACCTGAGAAAAGCTCTAAGCGGTACAACAGCCTGGGGAACCGGTAGTACCGGTTAAACCGGTCAACAACCGCCCAAGAACCGCTCCAAAACAGAAACCAGTCCGGTGGTAGAGCGGTACATGGCCGGTACAACCTTTGGACAAATTCTGGAGCGGTACAACCGCTCCCTACACCGTTTGTACCGGTCAACCGGTACAACCTCTCTATGTAAAACAGGCAATATCAAAACAGCCACAACTTTCGCATACGAGCTCCGAATTCGATGAAACAAAGTTTGTTGGAAAGCTAGCAACAAGGGCTAACACAATCTTGATAGAAATATCAATAAGAAGCAAATGAGAAAAGGCCCATAAGAAAATGGTGAGAACCCTTCCTTGGATAAGACCGTAAAACCTCCTACACCGAAAACATTATAGAAGACGCATGCGAACTCCGTTTTCGATGAACTCGAGCTTGTCATAAAATGACCATAAGCTCCAAATATCACAAGGAGAAGAACCAAAAAGAACCAAAAATATGATGCAAGGATGCAATGGTTTGAGCTCTCTACTAACGATATGATCAAGCTACCAACTTGAGAGCCCCCCTTGATAGTACGGCAAACGATCCTATAACCCGGTCTCCCAACTACCACCACGAGACCGGTAAAATAGAAAACCTATCAAGGGCAAACCTTTGCCTTGCACATGGTCCACTTGAGCTAGATGAAGACGATCTTGACTCCCTCAAGTTGGACCACCTTTCTTGATTGCGTTGGCTCGATGAAGACTAGATGATTGCTCCCCATAGTCCACTATGGGTGAGCGACTCTTCGCACATCTTCACAAGTCCATTGACACCACAATGGATGGCAAGATTCAAACTTGATTGCTCCCCATACTCCATTATGGGTGAGCCACTCTTCGTGTTGCTCCACTTGAACTTGCACACAAAGAAACTTGATGACGATCACCACTTGATGTCATCCTCCATGGGTTGTATGGGATCTTCCTCTTGACGCAAGACCATGGAAACATACCTAACCCCACAAAGAACTCTCACGTAGACCATGGGTTAGTACACAAAGCGTAATGGACAATGCTTACCATACCATGGGAACACTTGGTCCCTCTCGGTACAACTTGTGCGCTTTGTGTGTTGATCAACTTGAATCACTCTCTGTACTTAGGCTAGATCAACCTTGAATCTTTCCAACTCTCTTCATTTGGATGATGTCTTGAAGGTGGACATGAATGATCACACAATCTTATTCTTCAAGACATGCTTGCAATAATCTCAACACTCACATGACCAATCTTTGGATAATTCCTTGAATAGCACCTTGGTCGACACAAAACTCTCCTTGAAACCAACACATGTACTCCAAGAAAAGCCTATGGACAAAACCTTCAAATAAACTCAAGGCAACCATTAGTCCATAGAGAATGTCATCAATTACCAAAACCACACATGGGGGCACCGCATGTCCTTTCAATCTCCCCAATTTTGGTAATTTATGGCAATCACTTTCAAGAGAGTTTATATAAGGAATTATGCATCACCATGCAATGCAACAACCAATAATGCATGTGTATGAGATGCAATTGCTTAGGAACAAAACCAAAGCAAGGAGAAAACTATGAAGACTTCTCCACAAAACTCTCTGAAACTTCTCCCCCATTGGCATCGATTGCCAAAATGGGCGAAAAGCTAAGAAGACCAATATAAAAGGTGTTCCTCCAAAAGTTGTGTATTTCTCAACAAGAGAGTGGAATGCCATACACATATCCAATGGTAATACTTGGAGGAAGACCAACTATATTGATGCCCAAAGATTGCAACAGAAAGATATGCCACAAAGACATAACAAAGAGAGACACAAGCAATCGAAGATACCAATTGAAGCAAGCAATCAACGGATATCAATTGAACCAACTAGACCAATGATCCTACATGCCACAAGAATAAAGATATTATGAAAAGCGCAAAGGAGTGTTCTAAAGAAACTAGAGAAGCTCCCCATGATTTGTGCACACATAAGAATTTTTGTGTTTGAATACAAAGTGCACAAAATAGGATCATAGCTCCCCAAAATCAATAGAAACTCACATCCAAAGGCAAGTGAGCATATAGGAAACAAAGCCTAGTGCTTGCAACAAGCACATGGTTGAGCAACATGTAAAAGAGGCAACTTAAGAATAGTCTCAACCAAAATGATGTGTGTGAGTCATGGCGAAGCACTTGAGAAGACTAAGATTTGGATGAGCATTAAGCATCAACATAGTCTTTGAAAGAATGAGGCACACCTGCAAGGCCTATCATTCCCACACACAACTGGCAAATGGGTTCACAAGCTTACTAATAAGCAAAAGAGATCCTATGCTTGCCGTGGTGAAGATAGACGAGGGGAGGCTCATGAAGACGAGGGATACCAATTAAGATGGCAAAAACCTCGTAGAGATAAGCAAGAGGAAAATAATCTTCACCACACAAGAGTGCAACAAGATGCAACGATAGAGGACACGCACTCAAGGCAAAAGCTTTCACGGAGCCACCAAATAAATAACATAAGAAAGACAAGGTGGACGTGAAAGAAAAGATATCAACTAGAGATGTAATTTCTCTCAAGTGTATAAGGTTCTATGTAGACGAAATCATGATGATATATATATATATATCTACAAAGAAGGATGTACACCCGAAATAGTTACAACGCGAAGGAACAAGATATCCACAAGGAAGTCATAAATATACCAATAAGATATTTGCTTGAAAGCATAGCACTTGGCTAGATATGGTCTTACTGTATATAAATGAAGTCCAAACACACATCCATCAAAGGCATCACAACTAGCAACAAGAGATTATCGTTGGGATGCTTTGAGAAAGGAAACAAGTATCACAAGATATGAAATGAATATCATGCCAAGATGCAACCTACACAAGGTTGAATGCAAGAGGAGAAAGCGTGAATAGATACTTGTTACCGAGATATCATTGGAAGGATGTAGTAGATACCAATTGAAGGTAGATAGTAGTTCATTGATCATCCTAGCTTGACTCCAATATGCACATGGTGACAACACCTTCCTTGTGAGTGAGCCGAGCATCCAATGCATCTCCAAATGTTCCTAGAAGAACAACACAGACTAAACGGTACCCAAACTCATTGGGACCAAATAGTTAGAAAAACCAATACATAGGACAAACTCCACCTAAATATGTGCATATAGATATGAAAATGAATTTCATACACTTCTCATCCGATTTGAGACTTGGTGGAGATCCCCTATATATTGAGTCAAAGAAAGAAAGCATGCCAAATAAAATACATGAAGTAAACATGCATGCTCAAGACTTTCAAAACCGAAACCTAAAGAGAAAGAAATGCAAAGTGAAAAGGATACCAAATGGAGAAATCATCACTTGGAAGATATCATTAAAGATACATCAAGGAATGAGATATCCATTGATACACACTAAACTAAAGATGTCAAACTCCCAAAGAGAGGATGGTTCCAAACAAACCAAGCTCTCAACAAAGTTTCATGATGGCACAAAGTACCAAAAAGAAATGGCTTGCCTTCCACCAAAACACACTTGATAAGGATCACAAGAAGAGTGTTCTAAAGAAAATAGGATAGCTCCTCCACGAGTTGTGCATTATATAGGATTTGCATTTGAATACAAAATGCACAAGGTGAGATCACTACTTTCACTATATCTAGAAAACACTAGACAAGAACAAGAAATAAACAAGATCCACAAGTGGTAGGGAAGACATCGGGAGTTGACACAAACCTTGGCAAGAGAAAAGGCAAATAAAAACAAAAGCCAAAGTAAAGATGATCAACAAATTCTACCACACATAAGTGACTACCAATTGTCAAAAGACAAGAAGTATTTGGAAATAATTCCCGGTGGTAGATAACAAGGACATCCAACATCATCTTCACAACAAACACAAGCAAATTGCAACTTGTAGAGCTAACATGCCACCTAGGAACAAGATAATCTACAATATCAATTCTAGGTGACAATATCTCAAATGTACACATTTTCTAGGCTTGTAATATGCACTTAGCATATTACTCCCCATAATGTGATACCAATAAGAACTTAACAAGAGGCAATAAGAGGAACAAACAAGAGATAATTAATAGACTATTTAGAATTTGAATTTCTCATGAGAGATATACCACCTAGCGACTAGATAATCTTGTAATATCAATACTAGATGGTATTCCTCATGTACACACATTTATAGGATTGTGAGGTGCACAAAGCACATCACTCCCCCAAAATGGGATGTTCCATTAATCTCTCACACGAGCCAACTAGGATACAAACAAGAAGCATAAAGGCTCAACGCACGACACACACTTACATGGTGTGCAAACCAACACACACATACTTGATTGCTCAAGATAAGCAAGTTGGAATCACAACATATACAAACACATGCAAGGAACAAAACCAAAACATGCAAGGGGGCAAGTAACTTTCAATGTAAGCAATTTTAAGCACAAGTTACCGCAAGGAGGCACATTGGATATAAGATATAAACTTGATGATTAAATTGACTTGGCTTGAGACAATAAGAGTGATGAAGTCCCCTTAATTCTTCATAATGTAGCCAAGTCTCCAATGCCCTCCAACAACACCTATTGATCAAGTTTTAGCTTGTTGGTCCCCAACCAAGTTGGGTCCTAAGAGGTTAGTCACAATAGGTTTGGCTACCCAAATGGTTCTTTGCTTGACACCACTTTGAGTACCAACAAACTTGGCAAACACATTGCCAACCTTATCCTTACCAAGAGAATAGATATCATCAATAATAATTGGGTTGGATAAGTTACCACTAGTGCATGAAGAAGCGACGTGACCTTTCTCACGACATAAGTAGCAACGTCTACTCTTCACTTTCTTCTCACTTGATTTCTCAATTTGAGAAGCATTAACTTGAGACTTCTTGGGAAGAGGCCTTTGTTCAACTTGATGTTGAGCATGAGATTGAACTTGTGCCCTCTTCCCTTGTTGCTTGACACTAATGGCCTTCTTCTTCAATGGGCAAGATCTAACAAGATGCCCTTCGACTTTGCACTTGAAGCAAACAATCTTGGCCGAATTCTTGACTTGTTCTTGGCCCTTCCTTTTGTTCATCTTGGACTTCTTCTTCTTCTTCTTATTGGAGTTGAATCCAAGTCCACCTTTGTCATTGGGGGATTTTTGCACACTCAAGATATTGTTGAGTGTGGATTTCCCTTCATGACCCTTTTCCAAGTCTTTCTTCAAAGAAGTGACTTGGGCCTTGAGCTCTTTGATTTCCTCTACATGGTTAGTCTCAATACAAGTACTAGAGGAAGTATAAGCTTCATTGTTAGAGCAACAAGGCAAGGAAAGCAATTCATCACAAGATGTACCAACATTGTGAGTAGATGAATTACAAGGACTAGCACATATCAATATAGCATTTTGACTAGAAGTAGTGCTAGTATCCACATGAGGCTCACTAGATGTTACCTTAGCAAGCATGGCCTCATGAGCTATCTTTAGCACATTATGGGATACTAGAAGATCGTCATGAGAGCTTGAGAGCTTTTCATGGCTTTCTTCCAATATCCCATAATTGCTAGATAGCAACTCAAGTTGAGCCCTTAGCTCAACATTCTCCTTCAATATGGATGCTTCACAAGAGATAGAGTTAGTAGCACAAGCATCATCATTAGCAACAAGAGGAGATGACAACTTGGCAAGCTCTTTTGAATATGAAGCTTTAAGTTGAGCATGAGACTCAGTGAGTTTGATGAGCTCACTCTTAATGACCCTTGAGCCATTTTCGAGGTGCTCAAAGTCCTCAAGGAGTTTAGCATGCACAACTTCAAGCTCCTCATTTTTAGTTTCAAAATTATTGGCCACCTCGAGGGCTCTATCATGAGATTCTCTCACTCTAGATAATTCTAGAGCAAAAGTATCCTCAAGAGATTCCTTGGTGGTTTGTTCAAGTTCAAGAGCTTGAGAGAGGTCCGCAATCTCATTAGCGTAATCACGCTCATGACCTTCCATTTTATCAATGGTGACCTCATGCTCCTCAAGACGAGATTCCAACTCATCAATATATTTCTTGCCCTCAATAGCAATAGACATGATTTCCATGAAGTTGGAATGAGCAATTTTATTCTTAAGAAGAGCTTTAAAATCATTTCCCCTTAATTTTTAAGGAGGCAACATCATCACTCTCTTCATCATAATCAACATCATCATCACTCTTGCCATCATCAATATCATCGCAAGATATATTGGGATTCAAAGTGGGAGATACCTTTGAAGCCTTGGCCATAAGGCAAAATGCAATAGATGATGATATAGGATCCCTTGAAGCACCATTCAAGACCACATCTTGTTCCATGGAGTGTTGGGTTTCATCTACATTGTTAGCACAACAACTCGAGGAAATACATGCATTTTTATCATGGCAACAAGATATAGCAAGCATATCATCATGAGATTTAGTCAAGCAATTTCTACATGATATGCAAGGACTATCAACACAAGCAAGTGAAACATTTGGAGTGCTCGAAGTGCTAAGCCCCAAAGACGGAGCATTGCAATAATATAGTGATGAAGAATCATCCACAAAAAGCACACTATCTTCATTGCAATGACCGACACTACTCACCATATCATTACCTTGTGGCAAACCACATGTAGGTGAAGTAGAAGAAGTTGAGAATACTATACGGCCGGAGGTGGAGGGAGAACAATCATCCCTACAAATCTTGGACACTCCATATTTATCTTGAAGCTTCGTCCACAACTCATGAGCATCCCGGAACGGCATGAGTTGAAATATAACTACATTGCTTAAAGCATCGAAAAGCACATTAGAAGCTTGAGCATCGAGATAAGAGTTTTTCTCATCCTCTAAAGATAATCTTTGGGGATCCTTGGGTGAAGAAAAACCCATATCTACAATTCGCTCCAAATTTGGGTCCATGACCCTAAAGAGTTAAGCATGTGAATTACCCAAACATCAAAATTTGTGCCATCGAAACTAAGAGTGTCAGAGAATCCTAATCCCCTAGTCGACATCTTTACTCTCTAGGCGGTTAAGCCCAACAAAGAGAGACGAGGCTCTGGTACCAATTGAAAGATCGAGGATGTCGCCTAGAGGGGAGGGTGAATAGGCGTTTTAAAATAATTACGGTTTAGGCTTGAACAAATGCGGAATAAACCTAGCGGTTAATTTGTCAAGCACAAAACCTAAAACAACTAGGCTCACCTATGTGCACCAACAACTTATGCTAAGCAATATAAGAAAATATGTGATAGCAAGATATATGACAAAGAACAATATGGCTATCACAAAGTAAAGTGCATAAGTAAAGGGCTCGGGTAAGAGATAACCGAGACACGCGGAGACGATGATGTATCCTGAAGTTCACACCCTTGCGGATGCTAATCTCCGCTTGGAGTGGTATGGAGGCACAATGCTCCCAAGAAGCCACTAGGGCCACAGTAATCTCCTCACGCCTCGCACAATGCAAGATGCCGTGATTCCACTAAGGGACCCTTGAGGCGGTCACCGAACCCGTACAAATGGCGACCCTTGGGGCGGTCACCGAACCCAGACACTTTGGCAACCCTTGGGGCGGTCACGGAACTCCGTCAAATTGCTCGGGCGATCTCCACAACCTAATTGGAGACCCCGACGCTTGCCCGGAGCTTTACACCACAATGATTGAGATCCGAACACCACCAACCGACTACGGCACCCAAGCACCCAAGAGGAACAAGCTCAAGGGCACCAAGCACCCAAGAGTAATAAGCTTCTCAACTTGTAACTTCCACGTATCACCGTGGAGAACTCAAACCGATGCACAAATGCAATGGCAAGGGCACACAGAGTGCCCAAGTCCTTCTCTCTCAAATCCTACCAAAGCAACTAATGCTAGGGAGGAAAATGAGAGGAAGAACAAGAAGGAGAACACCAAGAACTCCAAGAACTAGATCCAAGGGGTTCCCCTCACATAGAGGAGAAAGTGATTGGTGGAAATGTGGATCTAGATCTCCTCTCTTTTCCCTCAAAAACTAGCAAGAATCCATGGAGGGATTGAGAGTTAGCAAGCTCAAAGAAGGTCAACAATGGGGGCAAAAACAAGCTCAAGAGATGGGGAACCATTGGGGAAGAAGACCCCCTTAAATAGGTCCCCACGAATCTGCCCGTTATGTGCAGAAAGCTGTAGGACCGGTACAACCGGTGCACGAACCGGTACAATCGGCCAAAGCAGAGGAAAAACCAACCTGAGAAAAGCTCTAAGCGGTACAACAGCCTGGGGAACCGGTAGTACCGGTTAAACCATTAAACCGTCAACAACCGCCCAAGAACCGCTCCAAAACAGAAACCAGTCCGGTCAGAGCGGTACATGGCAGTACAACCTTCGGACAAATTCTGGAGCGGTACAACCGCCAAACACCGGTTGTACCGGCCAACCGTACAACCTCTCTACGGGTGGTACAACCTCTCTATGTAAAACAGGCAATATCAAAACAGCCACAACTTTCGTGACACGAGCTCCGAATTCGATGAAACAAAGTTTGTTGGAAAGCTAGCAACAAGGGCTAACACAATCTTGATAGAAATATCAATAAGAAGCAAATGAGAAAAGGCCCATAAGAAAATGGTGAGAACCCTTCCTTGGATAAGACCGGTAAAACCTCCTACACCGAAAACATTATAGAAGACGCATGCGAACTCCGTTTTCGATGAACTCGAGCTTGTCATAAAAATGACCATAAGCTCCAAATATCACAAGGAGAAGAACCAAAAAAGAACCAAAAATATGATGCAAGGATGCAATGGTTTGAGCTCTCTACTAACGATATGATCAAGCTACCAACTTGAGAGCCCCCCTTGATAGTACGGCAAACGATCCTATAACCCGGTCTCCCAACTACCACCACGAGACCGGTAAAATAGAAAACCTATCAACGGCAAACCTTTGCCTTGCACATGGTCCACTTGAGCTAGATGAAGACGATCTTGACTCCCTCAAGTTGGACCACCTTTTTTGATTGCGTTGGCTCGATGAAGACTAGATGATTGCTCCCCCATAGTCCACTATGGGTGAGCGACTCTTGACACATCTTCACAAGTCCATTGACACCACAATGGATGGCAAGATTCAAACTTGATTGCTCCCCATACTCCATTATGGGTGAGCCACTCTTCGTGTTGCTCCACTTGAACTTGCACACGACAAACTTGATGACGATCACCACTTGATGTCATCCTCCATGGGTTGTATGGGATCTTCCTCTTGACGCAAGACCATGGAAACATACCTAACCCCACAAAGAACTCTCACGTAGACCATGGGTTAGTACACAAAGCGTAATGGACAATGCTTACCATACCATGGGAACACTTGGTCCCTCTCGGTACAACTTGTGCGCTTTGTGTGTTGATCAACTTGAATCACTCTATGTACTTAGGCTAGATCAACCTTGAATCTTTTCAACTCTCTTCATTTGGATGATGTCTTGAAGGTGGACATGAATGATCACACAATCTTATTCTTCAAGACATGCTTGCAATAAGCTCAACACTCACATGACCAATCTTTGGATAATTCCTTGAATAGCACCTTGGTCGACACAAAACTCTCCTTGAAACCAACACATGTACTCCAAGAAAAGCCTATGGACAAAACCTTCAAATAAACTCAAGGCAACCATTAGTCCATAGAGAATGTCATCAATTACCAAAACCACACATGGGGGCACCGCATGTCCTTTCACTACTACTTGTTGCAATGATCATGATTGGGGTGATTCTTCTTATGATCTTGAAAATTTATTTAACCCCCATGATGAATATGAGATTGATAATATTGTTTGCAATAATATTGAAAGTGGGTTTGGAAGAGTGTCAACTTTATATCCCACATATTTGGAGTATGTTCAATCTTATGATATTTTTGATAAAAGTGGGTTTGGAGAGGTCATGACTTTAGTTAATGATATTCCCACTATTTTGGAAGAGTGTCAACTTTGCATGCATGTGGATCATGTAGAATTTTTTTATGTGATAGCTATATTGTTGAATTTTCTTATGATCCTACATGTAATTATTATGAGAGAGGAAAATATGGTTGTAGAAATTTTCATGTTACTAAATCACCTCTCGTTATGTTGAGATTGCTATTATTTCTTTCCACTTCGTTGCATATGCTAGTTTTTGCTTGCCTTGATAATTTGTTTGCTTATAAGATGCCTATGCATAGGAAGTATGTTAGACTTAGATGTGTTTTTCATGTTTTTTATGATGCTCTCTTTGGGCTTCAATTCTTGTCTTTCATGTGAGCATCATCGAAATTATCCATGCCTAGCTAGGGGCGTTAAACGACAACGCTAGTTGGGAGGCAACCCAATTTTATTATAGTTTTTGTGTTTTTGTTTCTGTTTAGGAATAAATAATACATCTACCTTATGTTTAGATGTGGTTTTATGTTTTAATTAGTGTTTGTGCCAAGTTAAACCTATAGGATCTTCTTGGGTGATAGTTACTTGATCTTGCTGTAATTTCCAGAAACTTTCGGTTCACAAAAACAATTGTTAAAAATCACCCGAACGTGATAAAATAGTGATTCCAATTGCTAATGATCAATAAAAAAATTTCCTAGGTCGTCCTATTTTGCCTGAATTTTTGGAGTTCCAAAAGTTTGCGTTAGTTACATATTACTACAGACTGTTCTGTTTTTGACAGATTCTATTTTTCGTGTGTTGTTTGCTTACTTTGATAAATCTATGGCTAGTAAAATAGTTTATAATCCATAGAGAAGTTGGAATACAGTAGGTTTAACACCAATATAAACCTAAGCTGTCGTTTCTTGAAAGTTTGGGGCTGCGACGCTTATGCGAAAAGGTTTCATCGTGATAAGCTCGAACCCAAAACGGGTAAATGCATCTTCATAGGATACCCAAAATGGTTGGGTATACCTCCTAATTCAGATCCGGAAGCAAAAGTGATTGTTTCTAGAAACGGGTCCTTTCTCGAGGAAAAGTTTCTCACGAAAGAATTGAGAGGGAGGATGGTGGAGACTTGATGAGGTTATTGAACCGTCACTTCAACTAGTTCAGAAAGGAGGCACGAAGTTGTTCCTGTGGCGCCTACACCAATTGAAGTAGAAGCTTATGATAGTGATCATGAAGTTTCAGATCAAGTCACTACCGTACCTCGTAAGGGGACAAGGATGCGTCCTACTTCAGAGTGGTACAGTAATCATGTCTTGGAGGTCATGTTGCTAGACAACAATGAACCTACGAGCTATGGAGAAGCGATGGTGGGCCCGGATTCCGACAAATGGCTTGAGGCCATAAAATCCGAGAGAGGATCCATGTATGAAAACAAAGTGTAGACTTTGGAAACTACTTGATGGTCGTAAAGGCTGTTGGGTATAGATGGATTTTAGAAGAAGACGGACAATGATGGTAAGTGTCACCATTAAGAAAGCTCGACTTGTCGTTAAGATGTTTTCCGACAAGTTCAAGGAGTTGACTGCGATGAGACTTTCTCATTCATAGCGATGCTAAGAGTCTGTTGGAATTATATTAGCAATTACTGCATGATTTATGAAATCTTGCAGATAGGATGTCAAAACATTGTTTCCTCGACGATATTCTTGAGGAAAGGTTGTGTGTGATACAACCAGAAGGTTTTGTCAATCCTGAAAGATGCTAACAAGTGTGCAAAGCTCCAACAATCCTTCTAAGGACTGGAGTAAGCATCTCGGAGTTGGAATGTGCGCTTTGATGAGATGATCAAAGATTTTGGGTTTATACAAAGTTTATGAGAAACTTGTATTTCCAAAGAAGTAAGTGGGAGCACTATAGAATCTCTGATGAGTATATGTTGTTAACATATTGTTGATCAGAAATGATGTAGAATTTCTGGAAAGCATATAGGGTTGTTTGAAAAGTGTTTTTCAATGGAAAACCTGGATTAGGCTACTTGAACAATAAGCATCAAGATCTATAAGATAGATCAAAATGTTTAATAATACTTTCAAATGAGCACATACCTTGACATAATCTTGAAGGTGTTCAAGATGGATCACCAAAGAAGGAGTTCTTGCCTGAGTTGTAAGGTATGAAGTTAAGAGTTAAAGCTCGACCATGGCGTAAAAAAGAGAAAGGACGAAGGTCGTCCCCTATGCTTCCACATAGGCTACAGAGTATGCTATCTTTGTGTACCGCCTTTGGAAGTGTGCCTTGCCATGAGTCCGCAAGGGGTACAAGAACGATCCAGGAATGGATCATTGGACAGCGGTCAAAATTGTCCTTGGAGTAAATAAGGACATGTTTCTCGATTATGGAGGTGATAAAGAGTTCAGCATAAAGGGTTACGTCGATGCAAGCTTTAACACCTATCCGAGTGACTCTGAGTAGCAAACCGGATACGTATAGTGGAGCAACCATTTGGAATAGCTCCAAGTGGAGCGTGGAAGCAAGATTTACAATATGACACGTAGATTTGTGAAGTACATACAGATCTGAATGTTGCGGACCCGTTGACTAAAACCTCTCTCACAAGCAAAACATGATCAAACCCCGTAACTCATTGAGTCTTAATCACATGATGATGTGAACTAGTTTAGTGACACTAGTAAACTCTTGGATGTTGGTCACATGGAGATGTGACCTATGAGTGTTGATCGCATAGCGATGTGAACTAGATTATTGACTCTAGTGCAAGTGGGAGACTGTTGGAAATATGCCCTAGAGGCAATAATAAATTAGTTATTATTATATTTCCTTGTTCATGATAAATCGTTTATTACCCATGCTATAATTGTATTGATAGGAAACTTCAGATACATGTGTGGGTACATAAACAACACCATGTCCCTAGTAAGCCTCTAGTTGACTAGCTCGTTGATCAACAGATGGTTACGGTTTCACGACCATGGACATTGGATGTCGTTGATAACGGGATCACATCATTTGGAGAATGATGTGATGGACAAGACCCAATCCTAAGCCTAGCACAAAGATCGTAGTTCGTATGCTAAAGCTTTTCTAATGTCAAGTATCATTTCCTTAGACCATGAGATTGTGCAACTCCCGGATGCCGTAGGAATGCTTTGGGTGTACCAAACATCACAACGTAATCGGGTGGCTATAAAGGTGCACTACAGGTATCTCCGAAAGTGTCATTGGGTTGTACGAATCGAGACTGGGATTTGTTACTCCGTGTAACGGAGAGGTATCTCTGGGCCCACTCGGTAGGACATCATCATAATGTGCACAATGTGACCAAGGGGTTGATCATGGGATGATGTGTTACGGAACGAGTAAAGAGACTTGCGATAACGAGATTGAACAAGGTATCGGCATACCGACGATCGAATCTCGGGCAAGTACAATACTACTAGACAAAGGGAATTGTATACGGGGTTGATTGAGTCCTTGACATCGTGGTTCATCCGATGAGATCATCGTGGAACATGTGGAAGCCAACATGGGTATCCAGATCCCGCTGTTGGTTATTGACCGGAGAACGTCTTGGTCATGTCTGCATGGTTCCCGAACCCGTAGGGTCTACACATAAGGTTCGATGGCGCTAGGGTTATAAAGGAAGTTTGTATGTGGTTACCGAATGTTGTTCGTAGTCCGGATGAGATCCCGGACGTCACGAGGAGTTCCGGAATGGTACGGAGGTAAAGATTTATATATGGGAAGTCCTATTTTGGCCACCGGAAAATGTTCGGGATTTTTCGGTATTGTACCGGGAAGGTTCTGGAAGGTTTCGGAGTGGGGCCCACATGCATGGGGGGACCCACATGAACGTGGGTAGTGGGGGCAAGGCCCCACACCCCTGGTCAAGGCGCACCAAGATCCCCCCTTAGAAGGAATAAGATCAAGATCCCTAAAAAGGGGGATAACAATCGGTGGGGAAGGAAATGATGGGATTTCTTTCCTCCCACCTTTATAACGCCCAATGGACTTGGAGGGCAAGAAACCAGCCCCCTCCACCCCTATATATAGTGGGGAGGCGCATGGGAGCTTCACCCCTTGCCCCTGGCGTAGCCCTCCCCCTCTCCCAAGTCCTCCTCCTCTCCCGCGGTGCTTGGCGAAGCCCTGGAGGATTGCCACGCTCCTCCATCACCACCACACCGTAGTGCTGCTGTTGGATGGAGTCTTCCCCAACCTCTCCCTCTCTCCTTGCTGGATCAAGGCATGGGAGACGTCACCGGGCTGTACGTGTGTTGAACGCGGAGGTGCCGTCCGTTCGGCACTAGGATCTCCGGTGATTTGGATCACGACGAGTACGACTCCTTCAACCCCGTTCTCTTGAACGCTTCCGCTTAGCGATCTACAAGGGTATGTAGATGCACTCTCCTTCCCTCGTTGCTAGTTTCTCCATAGATAGATCATGGTGACACGTGGGAAAATTTTGAATTTCTGCTACGTTCCCCAACAGTGGCATCATGAGCTAGGTCTATTGCGTAGATTCTTTGCACGAGTAGAACACAAAGTAGTTGTGGGCGTTGATTTTGTTCCATATGCTTACCCTTACTAGTCCAATCTTGTTTCGACGGTATTGTGGGATGAAGCGGCCCGGACCGACCTTACACGTACACTTACGTGAGACAGGTTCCACCGGTGACATGCACTTGGTGCATAAGGTGGCTAGCGGGTGCCTCTCTCCCACTTTAGTCGGAACGGATTCGATGAAAAGGGTCCTTATGAAGGGTAAATAGCAATTGGCATATCACGTTGTGGTTTTGCGTAGGTAAGAAACGTTCTTGCTAGAAACCCATAGCAGCCACGTAAAACATGCAAACAACAATTAGAGGACGTCTAACTTGTTTTTGCAAGGTATGCTATGTGATGTGATATGGCCAAAAATAATGTGATGAATGATATGTGATGTATGAGATTGATCATGTTCTTGTAATAGGAATCACGACTTGCATGTCGATGAGTATGACAACGGCGAGAGCCATAGGAGTTGTCTTTATTTATTGTAGGACCTGCGTGTCATTGAACAAAGCGCCATGTAATTACTTTACTTTATTGCTAACGGTAGCCATAGTAGTAGAAGTAATAAGTTGGCGAGACAACTTCATGGAGACACGATGATGGAGATCATGATGATGGAGATCATGGTGTCATGCCGGTGACGATGATGATCATGGAGCCCCGAAGATGGAGATCAAAAGGAGCAAAATGATATTGGCCATATCATGTCACTTTTGGATTGCATGTGATGTTTATCATGTTTATGCATCTTATTTGCTTAGAACAACGGTAGTAAATAAGATGATCCCTCATTAAAATTTCAAGAAAGTGTTCCCCCTAACTGTGCACCGTTGCGAAAGTTAAATGGTTTCGAAGCACCATGTGATGATCGGGTGTGATAGATTCTTACGTTCACATACAACGGGTGTAAGCCATATTTACACACGCGAAACACTTAGGTTAACTTGACGAGCCTAGCATGTACAGACATGGCCTCGGAACACAAGAGACCGAAAGGTCGAGCATGAGTCGTATGGAGGATACGATCAACATGAAGATGTTCACCGATGATGACTAGTCCGTCTCACGTGATGATCGGACACGGCCTAGTTGACTCGGATCATGTAATCACTTAGATGACTAGAGGAATGCCTATCTGAGTGGGAGTTCATGAGATGAACTTAATTATCCTGAACATAGTCAAAAGCCCTTTGCAAATTATGTCGTGGCTCGCCGCTTTACTTCCACTGTTTAGATATGTTCCTAGAGAAAATATAGTTGAAAGTTGTGATGGCGATTATGCGGACGTAAGAAAGCTTATGTCCTTAATGCACCGCTCGGTGTCTTTGAACCCCAAACGTCGATACATGGATGTTGCGAACAACGGACATACACGTTTTGATAACTACGTGATAGTTCGGTTAAGCGGTTTAGAGTTGAGGCACCAAAGGCGTTTTTCAAACGTCATGGAACATATGAGATGTTTTGAGGGCTGAAATTGGGATTTCAGGCTCGTGCCCACGTCAAGAGGTATAAGACCTCCGACGATTTTCTTAGCCTACAAACTAAGGGAGAAAAGCTCAATCGTTGAGCTTGTGCTCAGATTGTCTGAGTGCAACAATCACTTGAATCGAGTGGGAGTTGATCTTCCAGTTGAGATAGTGATGTTTCTCCAAAGTCATTGCCACCAAGCTACTAGAGCTTCGTGATGAACTATAACATATCAGGATAGATATGATGATCCTTGAGATATTCGCGATGTTTGACACATGAAAGTAGGAATCAAGAAGGAGCATCAATTGTTGATGGTTGGTGAAACCACTAGTTTCAAGAAGGGCAAGGGCAAGAAGGGATACTTCATGAAACAGCAAATCAGCTGCTGCTCTAGTGAAGAAACCCAAGGTTGAACCCAAACCCGAGACTAAGTGCTTACGTAATAAGGAACAACCACTTTGGAGCAGAATTACCCTAGATACTTGGTAGATGAGAAAATTTGGCAAGGTCGATAGAAGTATATTGGATATACATTATGTCAATGTGTACTTTACTAGTACTCCTAGTAGCACCAGGGTATTAGATACCGGTTCGGTTGCTAAGCGTTAGTAACTCGAAATAAAGGCTACGGAATAAACGGAGACTAGCTAAAGGTGAGCTGACGATATGTGTTGGAAGTGTTTCCAAGCTTGATGTGATCAAGCATCGCATGCTCCCTCTACCATCGAGATTGGTGTTAAACCTAAATAATTGTTATTTGGTGTTTGCGTTGAGCATAGACATGATTGGATTATGTCTATACATGTCTGATTATGCATTTAAGGAGAATAATGGTTACTCTATTTATTTGAATGATACCTTCAATGGTCTTGCACCTAAAGGAATGGTTTATCTCGATCGTAGTGATACACATTTTCATGCCAAAAGATATAAGATAGTAATGATAGTACCACTTACTTGTGGCACTGCCGCGTAAGTCATATCAGTGTAAAACGCATGAAGAAGCTCCATGTTGATGGGTCTTTGGACTCACTCTTTTTTGAAAAGTTTGAGACATGTGAACCATGTCTATTGGTGTATACACATGAAGAAACTCCATGCAGATGGATCGTTTGGACTCACTTGATTTTGAATCACTTAAGATATGCAAATCATACCACATGGACAAGATGACTGAAAAGCCTCGGTTTCAGTAAGATGGAACAAGATAGCAACTTTTTGGAAGTAACACATTTAGATGTGTGCAGTCCAATGAGTGCTGAGGCATGCAGTGAATATCATTATGTTCTTACTTCATAGATGATTCAAGTAGATGTTGAGTATATTTACTTGATGAAACACAAGTCTGAATTATTGAATGGTTCAAGTAATTTCAGAGTGAAGTTAAAGATCATCGTGACAAGAGGATAAAATGTCTATGATATGATCATAGAGATGAGTATCTGAGTTACGAGCTTTGGCATGCAATTGATACATTGTGGAAATTGTTTCACAATAAATACCGCCTGGAACACCATAGTGTGATGGTGTGTCCGAACATCATGGTTGCACCCTATTGGATATGGTGCGTACCATGATGTCTCTTGTCAAATTACCACTGTCGTTCATGGGTTAGGCATTAGAGACAACCGCACGCACTTTAATAGGGCACCACGTAATTTCGTTGAGATGACACCGTGAGAACTATGGTTTAGAGAAACCTAAGCTGTCGTTTCTTGAAAGTTTGGGGCTGCGACGCTTATGCGAAAAGGTTTCATCGTGATAACCTCGAACCCAAAACGGGTAAATGCATCTTCATAGGATACCCAAAATGGTTGGGTATACCTCCTAATTCAGATCCGGAAGCAAAAGCGATTGTTTCTAGAAACAGGTCCTTTCTCGAGGAAAAGTTTCTCTCAAAAGAATTGAGAGGGAGGATGGTGGAGACTTGATGAGGTTATTGAACCGTCACTTCAACTAGTTCATGGCGAGGCACGGGAAGTTGTTCTGTGGCGCCTACACCAATTGAAGTAGAAGCTTATGATAGTGATCATGAAGTTTCGGATCAAGTCACTACCATACCTCGTAAGGGGACAAGGATGCGTACTACTTCAGAGTGGTACAGTAATCCTGTCTTGGAAGTCATGTTGCTAGACAACAATGAACCTACGAGCTATGGAGAAGCGATGGTGGGCCCGGATTCCGACAAATGGCTTGAGGCCATAAAATCCGAGAGGGGATCCATGTATGGAAACAAAGTGTTGACTTTGGAAACTACTTGATGGTCGTAAAGGCTGTTGGGTATAGATGGATTTTAGAAGAAGACGGACAATGATGGTAAGTGTCACCATTAAGAAAGCTCGACTTGTCGTTAAGATGTTTTCCGACAAGTTCAAGGAGTTGACTGCGATGAGACTTTCTCATTAAAGCGATGCTAAGAGTCTGTTGGAATTATATTAGCAATTCTTGCATGATTTATGAAATCTTGCGGATAGGATGTCAAAACATTGTTTCCTCGACGATATTCTTGAGGAAAGGTTGTGTGTGATACAACCGAAGGTTTTGTCAATCCTGAAAGATGCTAACAAGTGTGCAAAGCTCCGACAATCCTTCTAAGGACCGGAGTAAGCATCTCGGAGTTGGAATGTGCGCTTTGATGAGATGATCAAAGATTTTGGGTTTATACAAAGTTTATGAGAAACTTGTATTTCCAAAGAAGTAAGTGGGAGCACTATAGAATCTCTGATGAGTATATGTTGTTGACATATTGTTGATCGAAATGATGTAGAATTTCTGGAAAGCATATAGGGTTGTTTGAAAAGTGTTTTCAATGGAAAACCTGGATTAGGCTACTTGAACAATAAGCATCAAGATCTATAAGATAGATCAAAATGTTTAATAATACTTTCAAATGAGCACATACCTTGACATAATCTTGAAGGTGTTCAAGATGGATCGATCAAAGAAGGAGTTCTTGCACTGAGTTGTAAGGTATGAAGTTAAGAGTTAAAGCTCGACCACGGCAGAAAAGAGAGAAAGGACGAAGGTCGTCCCCTATGCTTCAGACATAGGCTCTGTAGTATGCTATGTTGTGTACCGCACTGGAAGTGTGCCTTGCCATGAGTCTGGCAAGGGGGTACAAGAGTGATCCGGGAATGGATCATTGGACAATGATCAAAATTGTCCTTGGAGTAAATAAGGACATGTTTCTCGATTATGGAGGTGATAAAGAGTTCGCATAAAGGGTTACATCGATGCAAGCTTTAACACCTATCCGAGTGACTCTGAGTAGCAAACCGGATCGTATAGTGGAGCAACCATTTGGAATAGCTCCAAGTGGAGCGTGGAAGCAGCATTTACAATATGACACGAGAGATTTGCAAAGTACATACAGATCTGAATGTTGCGGACCCGTTGACTAAAACCTCTCTCACAAGCAAAACATGATCAAACCCCAGAACTCATTGAGTCTTAATCACATGATGATGTGAACTAGTTTAGTGACACTAGTAAACTCTTGGATGTTGGTCACATGGAGATGTGACCTATGAGCGTTGATCGCATAGCGATGTGAATTAGATTATTGACTCTAGTGCAAGTGGGAGACTGTTGGAAATATGCCCTAGAGGCAATAATAAATTAGTTATTATTATATTTCCTTGTTCATGATAAATCGTTTATTACCCATGCTATAATTGTATTGATAGGAAACTCAGATACATGTGTGGGTACATAAACAACACCATGTCCCTAGTAAGCCTCTAGTTGACTAGCTCGTTGATCAACAGATGGTTACGGTTTCCTGACCATGGACATTGGATGTCGTTGATAAGCTGGATCACATCATTTGGAGAATGATGTGATGGACAAGACCCAATCCTAAGCCTAGCACAAAGATCGTAGTTTGTATGCTAAAGCTTTTCTAATGTCAAGTATCATTTCCTTAGACCATGAGATTGTGCAACTCCCGCATGCCGTAGGAATGCTTTGGGTGTACCAAACGTCACAACATAACTGGGTGGCTATAAAGGTGCACTACAGGTATCTCGAAAGTGTCATTGGGTTGTACCGAATCAAGACTGGATTTGTCACTCCGTGTAACGGAGAGGTATCTCTGGGCCCACTCGGTAGGACATCATCATAATGTGCACAATGTGACCAAGGGGTTGATCATGGGATGATGTGTTACGGAACGAGTAAAGAGACTTGCACGTAACGAGATTGAACAAGGTATCGGCATACCGACGATCGAATCTTGGGCAAGTACAATACTGCTAGACAAAGGGAATTGTATACGGGATTGATTGAGTCCTTGACATCGTGGTTCATCCGATGAGATCATCGTGGAACATGTGGAAGCCAACATGGGTATCCAGATCCCGCTGTTGGTTATTGACCGGAGAACGTCTCGGTCATGTTCATGGTTCCCGAACCCGTAGGGTCTACACATAAGGTTCGATGGCGCTAGGGTTATAAAGGAAGTAAGTATGTGGTTACCGAATGTTGTTCGAGTCCGGATGAGATCCGGACGTCGAGCAGTTCTGGAATGGTCCGGAGGTAAAGATTTATATATGGGAAGTCCTATTTTGGCCACCGAAAATGTTCGTGATTTTTCGGTATTGTGCGGGAAGGTTCTAGAAGGTTCGGTGTGGGGCCCACATGCATGGGGGACCCACATGAACGTGGATAGTGGGGGCAAGGCCCCACACCCCTGGTCAAGCGCGCAAGATCCCCCTTAGAAGGAATAAGATCATATCCCGAAGGGATACGATCAAGATCCCTAAAAGGGGGATAACAATCGATGGGGACGGAAATGATGGGATTTCTTTCCTCCCACCTTTGCCAACGCCCCAATGGACTTGGAGGGCAAGAAACCAGCCCCCTCCACCCCTATATATAGTGGGGAGGCGCATGGGAGCTTCACCCCTTGCCCCTGGCGCAGCCCTCCCCCTCTCCCAAGTCCTCCTCCTCTCCCGCGGTGCTTGGCGAAGCCCTGGAGGATTGCCACGCTCCTCCATCACCACCACACCGTCGTGCTGCTGCTGGATGGAGTCTTCCCCAACCTCTCCCTCTCTCCTTGCTGGATCAAGGCATGGGAGACGCCACCGGCTGTACGTGTGTTGAACGCGGAGGTGCCGTCCGTTTGGCACTAGGATCTCCGATGATTTGGATCACGGCAGTACGACTCCTTCAACCCCGTTCTCTTGAACGCTTCCGCTTAGCAATCTACAAGGGTATGTAGATGCACTCTCCTTCCCTCGTTGCTAGTTTCTCCATAGATAGATCTTGGTGACACGTAGGAAAATTTTGAATTTCTGCTACGTTCCCCAACGACAAGTTGGATGCACACCCACTTAGTTGCATTTTGTTGAGCTTTCATACATTTATAGCTCTAGTGCATCCGTTGCATGGCAATCCCTACTCCTTGCATTAACATCAATCGATGGGCATCTCCATAGCCCATTGATTAGCCTCGTTGATGTGAGACTTTCTCCTTTTTTGTCTTCTCCACATAACCCCCATCATCATATTCTATTCCACCCATAGTGCTATGTCCATGGCTCGTGCTCATGTATTGTGTGAAGGTTTATAAGTTTGAGATTACTAAAGTATGAAACCTAATTCCACCGCCGCAACTTTCCGTATCCACGAGATCCCATCTTGGGGCCTGTTCCGGAGCTCCGCCGGAAGGGGAATCCACCACGGAGGGCTTCTACATCATCATAGCCTCTCCGATGAAGTGTGAGTAGTTTACCTCAGACCTTCGGGTCCATAGTTAGTAGCTAGATGGCTTCTTCTCTCTTTTTGGATCTCAATACAATGTTCTCCCCCTCTCTCGTGGAGATCTATTCGATGTAATCTTCCTTTTTGCGGTGTGTTTGTTGAGATCGATGAACTGTAGGTTTATGATCAAGATTATCTATGAGCAATATTTGAATCTTCTTTGAATTCTTTTATGTATGATTTTTTATCTTTGCAAGTCTCTTCAAATTATCCGTTTGGTTTGGCCAACTAGATTGGTAGTTCTTGCAATGGGAGAAGTGCTTAGCTTTGGGTTCAATCTTGCGGTGTCCTTTCCCGATGTATAAGGGGCAGCAAGGCACGTATTGTATTGTTGCCATCGAGGATAACAATATGGGGTTTTTTATCATATTGCATGAATTTATCCCTCTACATCATGTCATCTTGCTTAAGGCGTTACTCTATTTTCATTAACTTAATACTGTAGATGCATGCTGGATAGCGGTCGATGAGTGGAGTAATAGTAGTAGATGCAGGCAGGAGTCGGTCTACTTGTCTTGGACATGATGCCTATATACATGATCATACCTAGATACTCTCATAATTATGCTCAATTCTGTCAATTGCTCAACAGTAATTCGTTCACCCACCGTAAAATACTTATGCTCTTGAGAGAAGCGACTAGTGAAATCTATGCCCCCCGGGTCTATTCTCTATCATATCAATCTTCCATCACTTTATTATTGCTTTGCTTTTTTACTTTGCATCTTTATACCAAAAATACCAAAAATATTATCTATCATCTCTATCAGATCTCACTCTCGTAAGTGACCGTGAAGGGATTGACAACCCCTAATCGCGTTGGTTGCATTGAGCTATTTGTTTTGTGTAGGTACGAGGGACTCGCGCGTGGCCTCCTACTGGATTGATACCTTGGTTCTCAAAAACTGAGGGAAATACTTACGCTACTCTGCTGCATTATCCTCTCCTCTTCGGGGAAATCCAACGCAAGCTCAAGAGGTAGCAGCACGCCACGGCAGGACCCTTGCCGGGCCACCCGGCAAGGCCCTCACCAAGGACGCCAGAACCGCCAGGTCCACGCCAACCAAGCTTCCACCGCTGTTCAACATGCAGCTGCCAGCCCAACCAGCTGGGCGGGCACCTGCGTGGCAACATGCAGCTCCCAGGCCAACTCATCGTGCGCCTGCATGGTGGCATGCAGATCTTCGTGAAGGCTCCACCACCGCGCCACCTCGGCTGCCTGCCTGCCTACATGGCGCCGCGCGCATCGCTAGCTAGGGCGCGTGTCAAAGCGAGGAGGAGCGGCGACGGACGGGACGGGCCACGCCCCCGTCCCCAATAAAGCAAGGGGACACCTAAGCTATGCATTAAATGCGTCTTATCACATGTCTGAGCGATAAGCTCGAGGCCTTTATCGCCTTTCCACCTCCTGTGTGCCACTGTGGCAGCCCCTTTCGACTATAAAAGGAGGCCCATGGCATACTGGAGAAGGATTCGGCTCTTTCGAACCACGCACTAACCACAGCTAGTTTGAGAGCTCAAGAACTCTCTGAAATACACCCACCAAAGCAGGACTAGGGTTTTATGCATCCTCGCGGCCCGAACCTGGGTAAACGATCCTTGTGTTGTCTACTAGCCCTGCTCTCCTCGCAACTCTGTGCCCCGGCAACCGTAGTAGGGATTCTTGTGATCCCATAGGTGTCGTTCCACACCGACATCTTTGGCGCGCCGGGTAGGGGGCACAATTGTGAGAACCGGTCTGGTAGTTAGCCTAGCAGTTCTTCGTCGCCCTTGGCTCCTGAGAAGAAGGTGGCCGGAGGAACGACGCCGGATCGGCAACAGAAAAGCTAAGTCATTCAGAGCTTTGAGTTATTTCCTCCTATACATAAAGTTATCGTCCTCGGAGATCTCGCCTATGTATGAGAAACCTGCATGAAAAGGGGCCCTCCCGCAATTGGCAACGCCCTTTGAAAGATCGAGGATGTCGCCTAGAGGGGGGGGGGTGAATAGGCGCTTTAAAATAATTACGGTTTAGGCTTGAACAAATGCGGAATAAACCTAGCGGTTAATTTGTCAAGCACAAAACCTACAACAACTAGGCTCACCTATGTGCACCAACAACTTATGCTAAGCAAGATAAGCAACTATGTGATAGCAAGATATATGACAAAGAACAATATGGCTATCACAAAGTAAAGTGCATAAGTAAAGGGGCTCGGGTAAGAGATAACAGAGGCACGCGGAGACGACGATGTATCCCGAAGTTCACACCCTTGCGGATGCTAATCTCCGTTTGGAGCGGTGTGGAGGCACAATGCTCCCCAAGAAGCCACTAGGGCCACTGTAATCTCCTCACGCCCTCGCACAATGCAAGATGCCGTGATTCCACTAAGGGACCCTTGAGGCGGTCACCGAACTGTACAAATGGCAACCCTTGGGGCGGTCACCGAACCCGTACACTTTGGCAACCCTTGGGGGCGGTCACCGGAACCCGTCAAGTTGCTCGGGGCGATCTCCACAACCTAATTGGAGACCCCGACGCTTGCCCGGAGCTTTACACCACAATGATTGAGCTCCGAACACCACCAACCGTCTAGGGCGCCCAAGCACCCAAGAGGAACAAGCTCAAGGGCACCAAGCACCCAAGAGTAATAAGCTTCTCAAATTGTAACTTCCACGTATCACCGTGGAGAACTCAAACCGATGCACCAAATGCAATGGCAAGGGCACACGGAGTGCCCAATTCCTTCTCTCTCAAATCCCACCAAAGCAACTAATGCTAGGGAAGAAAATGAGAGGAAGAACAAGAAGGAGAACACCAAGAACTCCAAGATCTAGATCCAAGGGGTTCCCCTCACTTAGAGGAGAAAGTGATTGGTGGAAAGCGTGGATCTAGATCTCCTCTCTCTTTTCCCTCAAGAACTAGCAAGAATCATTGGAGGGATTGAGAGTTAGCAAGCTCGAAGAAGGTCAACAATGGGGGAAGAACACGAGCTCAAAGGATAAGGTTCAATGGGGAAGAAGACCCCCTTTTATAGGAGGGAAAACATCCAACCGTTACCCCATCGAACATCCTCAAGACAGGCGGTACTACCGCTTAAGGTGGCGGCATTACCACTGAGGGCGGTACTACCGCTCTCACCCAGCGGTACTGCCGCGCTGACGAGGAGGTCAAGGCCCTGGCCCCAGAGCGGTACTACCGTGGGAGTAGGCGCGGTACTACCGCTTGGAGCGGTACTACCGCCACTACTACCGCACTTAGTACCGTAAAACCCGACACGAAAAACAACGGTCTCGAATCGAGGCGGTAGTAGCCCGGAACCACTGCGGTACTACGGCCGAAACTCCCAAGCGGTACTACCGCTCTGGGAGTGGTACTACCGCTCTGGGAGCGGTACTACCGCTTGAGTGCTTCGGCGGTACTACCAAGGGCAAACCTTTGCCTTGCACATGGTCCACTTGAGCTAGATGATGACGATCTTGGCTCCCTCAAGTTGGACCACCTTTCTTGATTGCATTGGCGGGATGAAGACTAGTTGATTGCTCCCCCATACTCTCATGGGTGAGCCTCTCTTCGCTCATCTTCACAAGTCCATTGTCACCACAATGGACGGCAAGCTTCAAGCACTTGATCTCTTCGTGATGCATTACTTGAACTTGCACACCGCAACCTAACCCCACAAAGAACTCTCACGAAGACCATGGGTTAGTACACAAAGCGTAATGGACAATGCTTACCATACCATGGGATCACTTGATCCCTCTGTACATCTTATGCGCTTTGTGTGTTGAATCTTTCCAACTCTCTTCATTTGGATGATGTCTTGAAGGTGGACATGAATGATCACACAATCTTATTCTTCAAGACATGCTTGCAATAAGCTCAACACTCACATGACCAATCTTTGGATAATTCCTTGAATAGCACCTTGGTCGACACAAAACTATCCTTGAAACCAACACATGTAGTCCAAGAAAAGCCTATGGACAAAACCTTCAAATAAACTCAAGGCAACCATTAGTCCATAGAGAATGTCATCAATTACCAAAACCACACATGGGGGCACCGCATGTCCTTTCACCCTTGTTCTGTTTCGAGTCCGCTCAACAGCTCAAAGCAGCCGCGTCGAGAGTGGCGGGGTAGCCTTCCGCACTTGGCAACGCTCCCGACTCTGACTCGAGTCAAGCTCGACAGTTCGGGCGGCCGCGCTAAGGGCGGCAAGGTGGTTCGCCCGGCAGCAAGCACACTCAACAGGCCACTGGGGATCCGTCCCTAAGACGCCGCTTTGGGTTTACGCGCCGGCGAGCCTACCCAGTGACGTAGGGTGGACATACAAGGGAAAATCAAACAGGAAAATAACATGCATAATACTGAAAGTGCTGCAGAGTTATATTACATCAAATTGTTGCTGCAGTTCTAACTAGAGATAGCAATTGTCTTGGTTGTAAACCTGCAGCGGTGATAAAGAACGGGATGCCTAATCCCGGCGCTGGCCCTCCACCCTCTGTATTTCACCGACTCGGCTGATGATGGGCTTGATGCGCTCCTTGAGCGGCGCGAGGTCAGTACCCTCTGGCAAGCTCTCCAGCGCGGCGTCAAAGTCGAGGTCGGGGTACCAGTGCGCCACCTTGCTGAGAACCTTGGTCATGGCACCCTGGCAAAGCCTCCGGGACTCGTCGGCCAGTGAGGCCGCCCGGTTGGCGTGGAGCCGCTCCAGAGCGCCGACGACCTTCTCAAAGAACATGGTTAGGCTGCAATTAGTGCTCACGCTCCGCTCCGGGACATACCTCACGTCCGGCATCCCCATGATGGCCAGCTGCGCGGCGGCCTGGTTGGTGACGGTGGCGAGGCGATTGAGCCAACGGTTCTCGCCCTCCATGTGATCTGCAAAGTTGAGGCCCTCGTTCCTCCGCAACTGCTTCTTGGCCTCCAGCTCCTTGGCCAGGGCCCCCTCTCGGGTTTTGGCCTCCGACAGCACCTTCTCGAGACCCTCCAGCTTCAGCTTGAGGTCTTTGATGGAGTTGTTGGCCTTGGAGAGCTCCCCAGCCTTGCTGACGACCGCGTCCTGCGCCTCTATCAGGGCACTATTAAGCGTGTCCCTCTCCTGGGACAGCTTCAGGGCATGCTCCTTCAGCCCGTTGCGCTCCGCCTCCAACTCCTTCACCTTGTCGGCGTGAACCTGGCCTGGGCATCGAGTGCCTCTGCTCCAGCTCACTGGTCCGCTGCAATACAAGCTTCTCCACCTCTGCATCCTTGCCGCGAAGCATGGCGGCAAGCTTCTTCTCGCGTGCAGCGAGGTCCTCCTCCTGGGAGTTCAGCGGCCTCATCTTTGGGTCCGGCGGCTTCGGCGGCCGCAGCCAAGTTCCTCGCCGTCTCTTGAGCCTTCTCGACGTCGGCGAGCTTCATGGTGAGCTCCACGTCGCGCTTGGCCAGCTTGCCCTGGGCAGCCTTGAGCTCCTTGTGGGCCTTGCGGAACCAGTCCTGCATCTCGGCGACGTGCTCCTGGAGGTCCGCCTCCGCCTTCTACACCACCGCCGTCCTAGACTTAACTTTGTCCAGGCGGGCGCAGTGGAGCGCCTGGAGCTTCCAGAAGCTGGCGCCCATGGCACGGAGGAGCCGCTCCTCCTGTGAGCCGTTGCCACCAACGATTGGCTCGTCGACGACTTCAAGCCCAGCAGCGGCAAGCACTTCGTCATCGAACACCTCTCCCTCAACGGGTGTCCTGGTGCTCGACGCGCCTGGAAGGTGGACGAACAAGTCGTCACTCACCCTCAGGTACTTGCCGGAGCCGGAAGCAGCAGAGGAGGAAGGTTGGTCGCCAGCCTCCTCCTCCTCCTCCTTGGCAGCGGCCCCGCCGGCCTCTTCGGCAGGACCCTTGCCGGTCTCGTCAGCGGCAACCTTGCCGGCATCCCCGGCAGGCCCCTCGGTGGCATCCTCAGTAGCACCCTTGGCGGCCTCCTCGGCGGCGATCTTCTCGGCGTCCGCCTCGGCGGCCTTGGCGACGTCCTCGATGATGGTGTCCACGTCCTCTAGGTTCACCGAGGAGGGATCTGGACACCAAAGAAGGGGGTGAGGCAAGGCCAAGACCAAGAACCAGAAAGTAAAAGGAACAGGGACGAGCGGCGAACGGCTTACTGCGGTACCAGTGGGAAGCGGAAGTCCCCTCCCGCCAACATTTGGCGTCGAGGCAAAGCCGCCGGCGCCCAAGTTCTCCTCCTCCTCCTCCATGTGCATGGGCTCGGTACTTGGCGCCCTTGCCGGGGACGCCCCTCGGGGCGGCGTGGTCGATGGGGGCGGCATGTTAGGACTAGCCCTCTGCGGCTCCTCCTGCTGCTGCTCTCCTCCTGCATACCTGGCAAGGTCAGCACCAAAGTGTCACACCCCTGACGCGTGTCGACGGGGGAAGAGTGAAGAACTTACACTGGGGGCTAGGCCGGGGGCTGCTGTCTGGGCTGCTCAACACCACCAATGGCACCCTCGAAGTACCAGCCGGGGGCTGGCCACCCGCCGAGACCTTGGCCCTCTTCACTCTCTGGGCCAGCATCTCTATGTCCCTGCAAAGACGAAGACAAGTCAAAACGAGCAACATAGGTTGAGGAGGCAGAGATAACGAAAAGGAACCAGATGCTTACTCGTCATCCGCCTCCTCCTCTGTCGTCTTCCTCTTCCTCCTCAGGCTGAGGGATCCATAATCAAAGGTGACCTCCGTGTCAACATCCGCAGGAGGAGGGGAAGGAGGCGGTGTCTGGGCACGCTTGGATGAAGAAGGGGCGGTTGTCTTCTTCTTCACCGCGACCTTCGTCGGCTTCTTTGCCGCTGCGGCCCTCGTGTGGGGTCGTGACCCCTCCAAGGTCAGCTGCGGCTGCGCAGCCCTGCCAGGCCGGACCGGCTCGCCGGTACTGGCCCACCACAGGACTCGCCCTCTCCCCATGGCTGGCGTCGGGACTGCGGTCTCGGCCTCCTGCTCCGATGACGACTCGCTGGTCACATCCTCAACCAGAGGAGCCTCGGTGCCGGCGCTGCTGGCTCCCCCGGCGGCCGCCGCCCACCGGGCGAGCTCCTCCTCCTCCGCGGTCGTCACGGCCTAGTCCTCCACACCGCCGGCGCTGCCGGCCTCCTCGGCAAGTTGTGCCTCCCTCGCCCTGGTGGCGATGTAGTCCAGCTCCGCCTGGGTGGTGTCCTGGACAAGCAGCCGCTCGGCATCGGCGTTGACGTACCCCTCGTGCAGGGTGTCAAAGAACTACTGCACCTCAGCGTCCTCCGGCTCCTTCCAGCTCAGGTCAGGGCCATACGCGTTGCAGTCCGGCATCATGGCAATGATTTTGGACCGGCGCTAGTTATTGCACAACGGGACCACCCCCCATCGGCAGATTGAACAAAGGCCCCTTGAGGACCTTGTCGGCCTTCACGGCGGCCCTCGCGACCTTGCTAGTCCGCTCGACCTCGCCGTCGCTGCCCACAAATGGGTGAAGTGGGAAACCTAGTCCGCGGAGGAAGTGGGTGAGAAACACCACCCTCTCATGGGGCCTGGGGGTGGGGATGAGCTGCCCCTTGTCGGGAAGCCGGTGCGCGATGTCATTAGACAAGTATCCGGCCTTCCTCGGCTTTTGATGTGTCCCTCCGTGACGGAGGAGACCATCCACTTGCCTCCCGCTCCGGACATGGCTGGAGAAGGTTGAGGTGGGATGTGCGGACTTGGTCATTTGGAGCTCGAGTCTTGTGAAAATGGATAAGCAAAGGAGGAAGAAGGCGTAGATGGAAAAGGTGGATCCTTATCCCCTTATATGGGTGGGCGAAACTATGTGCCCCCACCAGCTGGTAAAACTCGCTTATCTCCCAAGCGCCAGTAAATTAATGGCACGGTTGGGTTACCCACGTCCGTATTGATGAGAATCCCGGAATAAGGGGACACGATCTCTGCTTCAACAAGACGTGCCAAGGAAACCGCCTCGCTAAGTGCGCTGAGGTGGGACAGTAAAAACGATTCAAATAAATGCTTGGTCGTGGTGTGATGACACGCTGCGAAATACGTCAGCAGATTAGATGTGTGTAAATATTATTCTCTCTATGGTGGTATGTGGAAATTATTTTGTAGAATTCTCTCTATGGTGGTATGTGGAAATTATTTTGTAGAGCCGGACACTATCCTTGTGTTCAAAATCTTCTATGAAGTATTCAGAGGAGGAACCCGCCTTGCAATGCCGAAGACAAAGCTGCCTTGCCCGGACTCGTCGTCCTTGAAGCCTGGTTCGAGGAGCTCTTGAGGAGTCCTAGATTAGGGGTGTCCGGATGGCGGACTATGACCTTTGGCCGGACTTCTGGACTATGAAGATACAAGATTGAAGACATTGTCCCGTGTCCGGATGGGACTTTCCTTGGCGTGGAAGGCAAGCTTGGCGATACTGATATGTAGATCTCCTTCCATTGTAACCGACTCTGTGTAACCCTAACCCTATTTGGTGCCTATATAAACCGGAGGGTTTTAGTCCGTAGGACGAACAACAATCATACCATAGGCTAGCTTCTAGGGTTTAGCCTCTCTGATCTCGTGGTAGATCTACTCTTGTACTACCCATATCATCAATATTAATCAAGCGGGAGTAGGGTTTTACCTCCATCGAGAGGGCCCGAACCTGGGTAAAAACATCGTGTCCCTTGTCTCTGTTACCATCCGCCTAGACGCAGTTCGGGACCCCCTACCGAGATCCGCCGGTTTTGACACCGGCAATGAGGTTCATGAAGAGCCGGTGGCCTCCCCTTGTTATGCAAAGGAAGCGATCCGTGGCGGATGAAGTCCGCCCCGATCATCTCAAGGGTGAGACCAGCCTCGGTGAGCCGGAGGATCCTGGTGGTGGCGACCATGAGCTTCTCGTCGTCAGCATTGACGTCGCTCCAATCACTTCTGCGGACCGGCGGCGCCTGGCGAACTTCACAGAACGCTGGCGGGTCCTCCTCCTCGATCCAGCACCACCGGCCCCGCCATTCTTCCCACCTCTCCTTCATGGCGCCCTCCGGATACGCTCCCTTGGATCTTGAGACCCAGGCGATGCAACCGGAGATGGCGCCCCCTGGTTGGATCCGAGGGGAGAAGTAATGGCGGAAGAGCGCCGTGTTGGGGTGCACTCCGGTGAATCCCTCGCAGAGATGCGCGAAAAGGGCCATGCACGCCACCACATTCGGAGTAAAATCCAGGAGGCGGAAGCCAAAGGTATGCATGACATCATTGAAGAAATCGGAGAAGGGAGGAAAGAGCCCGCAGGAAAAATAATCGACGAAGAAGGGGTACCAATTTGGGGCAGCCTCGGCGCAGTCGGCAGGGATGACGCGCGTGGCTGGATGCCCCGAATTCTCCCCCCGCCCCCGTCTTCACTCCCCACAGGGGCCTAAAGGAGTCCCGAAGCTCGAACACGTCAACCGTCGAGGGGAAGAAGGCGGACTGCGTCCGCTGCACCGCCAGCGCACTCTCCGGCGGCTCCGTGGCTCCGGCGTCCTTGGCCACTCCCTTGCCCTTGGTGGATTTTGGCGCCATGGCGGCTGGGGGAGGAGGGTAGGACAGAGGGCGGCGAAAGCGCAACGGCGGCAAGCAGGAACGAAGCTTGAGAAGAAGAGGAAGGCGGGCGGAGGTTTCTGAGAATGGGGTTGCGTGAAGGGTAAAAGGAACAGTGCGCCTGCGGTTATCCCTTTTTATGTGGAAGCCGCAGGGCGCTGCCCATTTACTGCGATGTGACGCATGTGTGTGGAAACCGCCCCACGCATGCTGCCCACGTCACGCACACCCCCCTCACGCCCGCGCCCGCTGCTGGTCGTGGGAAGCGCCACACAAAAGTCTTACTGCGGTAAAACCGCCCCTTTGCCCGCGCACCGTTTTGGGCCTGGCCCAACAACGTGTCGCGCTTATGTGTGGCCCAGGCTCGGGGGCTCCTGTCGGTGTACAAAAAGAGGGGCGCACTTTTGTACCCCTTTACCTGTGCACGGGCAGTTGGAGTCACACCTGCGGTCGCACCAAGCAGAGCAGGGGAGGTGAGCCAAAGTAAGACCGAAGCCCAAGACAATCAGAGCAACGCCAAGGCCAAGACCACAAAGGGCAGAGGGACGAAGCAGGTTCCCCCGGCAAGACCCTTGCCGGGGCAGCTCGCCCCGCACCAACAGAGCGAGCCACCCTTGAGCCCACGGTCCCCAACGCCATCATCCACGTGGGCCAGGGTTCGGGAAGGCACCTCTGTGGTGGCATGTAGATCTTTGTGAAGACATATTCAAGATCAGATGAGGATTAGAAGACGACGATCCTCGGCAAGATCCTTGCCGAGGAAGGCCACCACACCCCCGGCAAGGCCCTTGCCGGGGACGACAACACGCCACGGCAAGACCCTTGCCGGGCCACCCGGCAAGGACCTCACCAAGGACGCCAGCAGGACCACCGCCAGGTCCATGCCAACCAAGCTTCCACCGCCGTTCAACATGCAGCTGCCAGCCCAACTCGCCACAACTACTGCCGCCGCCTCGGTCCCCCTCCTCTTTCCCATCCGGCGGCCTCGTCGGCGGCAAGAGGAGTGGGGACCCGTCCGTCTTGTTTTATTTTTCTTAGGTTTTTGTTTCTTCGGCAGTGAAAGATCGTGGATGTCGCCTAGAGGGGGGGTGAATAGGTGCTTTAAAATAATTACATTTTTGGCTTGAACGAATGCGGAATAAACCTAGCGGTTAATTTGTCAAGCACAAAACCTACAACAACTAGGCTCACCTATATGCACCAACAACTTATACTAAGCAAGATAAACAACTATGTGATAGCAAGATATATGACAAGAAACAATATGGCTATCACAAAGTAAAGTGCATAAGTAAAGGGCTCGTGTAACAGATAACCGAGGCACGCGGAGACAACGATGTATCCCGAAGTTCACACCCTTGCGGATGCTAATCTCCGTTTGGAGCGGTGTGGAGGCACAATGCTCCCCAAGAAGCCACTAGGGCCACCATAATCTCCTCACGCCCTCGCACAATGCAAGATGCTGTGATTTCACAAAAGGGACCCTTGAGGGCGGTCACCGAACCCGTACAAATGGCAACCCTTGGAGGCGGTCACCGAACCCGTACACTTTGGCAACCCTTGGGGGCAGTCAACCAGTACCCGTCAAATTGCTCGGGGCGATCTCCACAACCTAATTGGAGACCCCAACACTTGCCCAGAGCTTTACACCACAATGATTGAGCTCCGAACACCACCAACCGTCTAGGGCGCCCAAGCACCCAAGAGGAACAAGCTCAAGGGTACCAAGCACCCAAGAGTAATAAGCTTCTCAACTTGTAACTTCCACGTACCACCATGGAGAACTCAAACCGATGCACCAAATGCAATGGCAAGGGCACACGAAGTGCCCAAATCCTTCTCCCCAAATCCCACCAAAGCAACTAATGCTAGGGAGGAAAATGAGAGGAAGAACAAAGAACATAACACAAAGAACTCCAAGATCTAGATCCAAAGGGTTCCCCTCACATAGAGGAGAAAGTGATTGGTGGAAATGTGGATCTAGATCTCCTCTCTCTTTTCCCCCAAAAACTAGCAAGAGTCCATGGAGGGATTGAGAGTTAGCAACCTCGAAGAAGGTCAACAATGGGGGAAGAACACAAGCTCAAAGGATAAGGTTCATTGGGGAAGAAGCCCCCCTTTTATAGGTGGGGGGGGGGGAATCCAACCGTTATGCTCACACCCCGCGCCGGGCGGTACTACCGCTAGGGCGGCAGCAGCCCTTTGAAAAACAACGACGAGGAGGCAAAAGGCCAGAAGAACCGTCGGAGCGGTACTACTGCTTGTCCTCACGGTACTACCGCTAGGTGTAGCGGTACTACCTCTAGGGGTAGCGGTACTACTGCTTGCAAGGGTACTAAAAAAATACATCTGTGCCTACTTCCGATGGACTTGGGACGAGTTTTTGGTCCGGAGCGGTAGTACCGCTATAGTAGCCGTGGTAGTACCGCTCTGTAGCGGTAGTAAAAAATTACATCCACTCCTGTCCGTGGTAGTACCGCTGCAGCCTTTTCAGAACACCAAAACTGCCACAACTTCTGCAAACGGACGAATTCAATGAAACCAAGTTTGTTGGAAAGCTAGCGACAAGGGCTAACACAATCTTGATAGAAATAACAATAATAAGCAAATTAGAAAAGGCCCAAAAGAAAATGGTGAGAACCCTTCCTCGAATAAGACCGGTAAAACCTCCAACACCGAAAACGCAATAGAAGAAGAATGTGAACTCCGTTTTTGATGAACTTGAGCTTGTGGAGAAGATGACCATAAGATCTAAGACTCACAAAGAGAACCAAACAAGAAACAAGAAAGATAATGCAAGGATGCAATGGTTTGAGCTCTCAGCGAACGATACGATCAAGCTACTCATCAAAGCCCCCCTTGATAGTATGTCAATCGATCCTATAACCCGGTCTCCCAACTACCATTGTGAGACCGGTGAAATAGAAAATCTATCAAGGGCAAACCTTTGCCTTACACAAAGTCCACTTGAGCTAGATGTAGACGATCTTGACTTTCTCAAGTTGGACCACCTTTCTTGATTGCGTTGGCTCGGAGAAGACTAGTAGATTGCTCCCCCATACTCCACTATGGGTGAGACACTCTTCGGCACATCTTCACAAGTCCATTTTCACCACAATGGACGGCAAGCTTCAAGCACTTTATCTCTTCGTGATACATCACTTGAACGTGCACACTCCAACCTAACTCCACAAAGAACTCTCATGAAGACCATGGGTTAGTACACAAAGCGTAATTGACAATGCTTACCATACCATGGGATCACTTGATCCCTCTTGGGACATCTTCTAAGCTTTGTGAGTTGATCAACTTGATTCACTCTTGACTTAGTCTTGATCAACCTTGAACCTTTCCAAATCTCTTCATTTGGATGATGCCTTGAAGGTAAGCATGAATGATCACACAATCTTCTTCTTCAAGACATGCTTGCAATAAGATCAACTCTCACATGACCAATCTTTGGATAATTCCTTAATAGCACATTGGTCGACACAAGCTCTCCTTGAAACCAACACATGTACTCCAAGAAAAGCCTATGGATAAGACCTTCAAATATAACTCAAGGCAACCATTAGTCCATAGAGATTGTCATCAATTACCAAAACCAAACATGGGGGCACCGCATGTCCTTTCAATCTCCCCCATTTTGGTAATTGATGATAATCACTTTCAAGAGAGTTTATATAAGGAATTATGCATCACCATGCAATGCAACAACCAATGATGCATGAGTAAGAGATGCAAATGCTTAGGAACAAAACCAAAGCAAGAGGAGAGAATTCTCTAAACTTCTCCACAAAACTCTCTGAAACTTCTCCCCCATTGGCATCGATTGCCAAAATGGGAGAAAAGCTTAGAAGGCCAATATAAATTCCATAATTTGTGTATTTCTCAACAAGAGAGTGGAATGCAATACACATGTTTGACGGTAAATACTAGGAGGAAAACAAACTATATTTAGGCCCAAAGATTACAAAAGAAAGATATGCCACAAAGACATGACAAAGAGAGAAACAAGTAATCAAGCAATCATAAGATACCAATTGAAGCAAGCTATGAAAAGATACCAATTGAACCAACTAGAGCAATGATCGTACGTGCAACATGAATGAAAGATATTATGATATGAGCAAAGAAGTGTTCTAAGGAAACTAGAGTAGCTCCCCATGATTTGTGCACACATAAGAATTTTTGTATTTGGATACAAAGTGCACAAAATAGGATCATAGCTCCCCAAAATCAATGTAAACTTACAAAAAGTGCAGGTGAGCATATAGGAAACAAAGCCTAGTACTTGCAACAAACACATGGTTGAGCAACATGTAAAAAAGGAAACTTAAGAATAGGCTCAACCAAAACTGATGTGTGTGAGTTAAGGCAATGCACTTGAGGACTAATGTATGGATGAGCATTAAGCATCAATATAGTCTTGAATGAATGAGATACATGGTGCAAGGCCTATCATTCCCACACACAACTACCAAAATGGGTCACAAGTTCACTAATAAGCATATAAGAAAAACTATGCTTGTGACAACCCATGGTGAAGATATAAAAGAAAGCTTCATCAAGACGAGGGATACCAATTAAGATGGCAAAAGCCTCGTAAAGACAAGCATGAGGAAAATAATCTTCACCACACAAGAGTGCATCAAGATGCAATGAGATAAGACACACACTCAAGGCAAAAGCTTTCACGGAGCCACAAAAGAAATAACATAAGAAGGACAAGGTGGATGTGAAAGAAAGGATATCATCTAGAGATGTAATTTCTCTCAAGTGTATAAGGTTCTAGGTAGACGAAATCATGATGATATATATCTACAAAGAAGGATGTACACCCGAAATAGTTACAACACGAAGGAACAAGATATCCAAAAGGAAGTCATACATATACCAATAAGATATTTGCTTGGAAGCATAGCACATGGCTAGATATGGTCTTATAGTATAGATGAATTCGAACCACACACCCATCAAAGACATCACAACTAGCAACATGAGATCATCGTTGAGATGCTTTGAGAAAGGAAACAAGTATCACAAGATGGAATGAATATCATGCTAAGATGCAACCTACACAAGGTTGAATGCAAGAAAAGAATGCATGAAGAGATACTTGTTGCCGAGATATCATTGGAAGGATGTAGTAGATACCAATTAAAGGTAGATAGTAGTTCATTGATCACCCTAGCTTGACTCCAATAAGCACATGGCGACACCACCTTCCTTGTGAGTGAGACGAGCGTCCAATGCATCTCCAATTGTTCCTAGAACAACAACACAAACAAAATGGTACCCAAACTCATTGGGACCAAGAGTTAGAGAACCAACAATACATAGGACAAACTCCACATAAATATGTGCATATAGATATGACAATGAATTTCATGCACATCTCATCCAATTTGAGACTAGGTGGAGTTTCCCCTATATATTGATCAAATAAAGAAAGCATGCCAAAGATACTACATGAAGTTAATATGCATGCTCAAGACTTTCAAGAACCGATACCAAAAGACAAAGAAATTCCAAGTGAAGAAAAGATACCAGATGAATGAAACATCACTTGGAGGATATCAAATGGAAGATACATCAAGGAATGAGATATCCATTGGCAAACTCAAAATAAAAGATATCAAACTCCTAAAAGAGAGAATGGTTCCAAACAAACCAAGCTCTCTACAAAGTTTTCATGATGGCACAAAGTACCAAAAAGAAATGGTTTGCGTTCCACCAACACACACTTGATAAGGACCACAATATGAGTGTCTTATAGAAAATAGGATAGCTCCCCAAGACTAGTGCATTAGAGAATTTGCATTTGAATACAAAATGCACAAGGTGGGATCACCACTTTCACTATATCTAGAAAACACTAGACAAAGTCAAGAAATTAACAAGATCCACAAGTGGTATGGAAGACAAGAGTTGAAACAATCCTTGGCAAGGGAAAAGGAAAAAAGAAGCAAACACCAATGTGGAGATGATCAATAATTTCTACCACACATAAGTGAGTACCAATTGTCATAAGACAAGAAGTATTTGGAAATAATTCCCGTTGGTAGATAGCAAGGATATCCAACATCATCTTCACACCAAACACAAGCAAATTGCAACTTGTAGAGCTAACATGCCACCTAGGAACAAGAAAATTTACAATATCAATTCTAGGTGACAATATCTCAAATGCACCCATTTTCTAGGCTTGTAATATGCACATAGCATATTACTCCCCCATAATGTGATACCAATAAAAACTTAACAAGAGGCAATAAGAGGATCCAACAAGAGATAATTAATGGACTATTTAGAATTTGTATTTCTCATGAGAATACCACATAGCGACTAGATAATCTTGAAATATCAATACTAGATGGTATTACTCATGTACACACATTAGGATTGTGAGGTGCACAAAGCACATCACTCCCCCATAATGGGATATTCCATTAATCTCTCACAAGAGCCAACTAAGATACAAACAAGATGCACAAAGGCTCAACGTACGACACACATGTACATGAAGTGCAAACCAACATACATATACTTGATTACTTAAGATAAGCAATTGGAGGCACAACATATACAAACACATGCAAGGAACAAAACCAAAACATGCAGAGGGGCAAGTAACTTTCAATGTAAACAATTTAAGTACAAGTTACCGGAAGGAGGGACATTGGATATAGTATAGAAACTTGATAACCCAATTAACTTGGCTTGAGACACTAAGAATGATGAAGTCCCCTTAATTCTTCATAATGTAGCCAGGTCTCCAATGCCCTCCAACAACACCTATTGATCAAGTTTGAGCTTGTTAGTCCCCAACCAAGTTGGGTCCTAAGAGGTTAGTCACAATAGGCTTGGCAACCCAAATGGTTCTTTTCTTGACACCACTTTGAGTACCAACAAACTTGGCAAACACATTGCCAACCTTATCCTTCCCAAGAGAATAGATATCATCAATAATAATTGGGTTGGATAAGTTGCCACTAGTGCATGAAGAAGCGAGGTGACCTTTCTCACGACATAGGTAGCAACGTCTACTCTTCACTTTCTTCTCACTTGATTTCTCAACTTGAGAAGCATTAGCTCGAGTTTTCTTGGGAAGAGGCATTTCTTCAACTTGTGGTTGAGCATGAGATTGAAGTTGTGGCCGCTTCCCTTGTTGCTTGTCACTAATGGTCTTCTTCTTCAATGGGCAAGATCTCACATGATGCCCTTCAATTTTGCACTTGAAGCAAATGATCTTGGCCGAATTCTTGACTTGTTTTGGCCCTTATTCTTGTTGCTCTTGGACTTCTTCTTCTTATTGGAGTTGAATCCAATTCCATATTTGTCATTGGGGATTTTTGTACACTCAAGATATTGTTGAGTGTGGCCTTCCCTTCATCACACTTTTCCAAATCTTTCTTCAAAGAAGTGACTTGGTCCTTGAGCTTTTTGATTTCCTCTACATGGTTAGTCTCAACACAAGCACTAGAGGAAGTATAAGCTTAATCGTTAGAGCAACAAGGCAAGGAAAGCAATTCATCACAAGATGTACCAATGTTATGCATGGATGAATCGCGGGGACTAGCACAAGGCAATATAGCATTTTGACTAAAAGTAGTGCTAGTGTCCACATGAGGCTCACTAGATGTTACCTTAGCACTCATGTCCTCATGAGCTATCTTTAGCACATTATGGGATACTAGAAGATCATCATGAGAGCATGAGAGCTTTTCATGGCTTTCTTCCAATTTCCCATAATTGCTAGATAGCAACTCAAGTTGAGCCCGTAGCTCAACGTTCTCCTTCAAAATGGATGCTTCACAAGTAATAGAGTTAGTAGCACAAGCATCATCATTAACAACAATCGGAGGGGACAACTTGGCAAGCTCTTTTAAATAAGAAGCTTCAAGTTGATCATGAGACTCGGTGAGTTTGATGAGCTCACCCTTGATGACCCTTGAGCCATTTTCGAGGTTCTCAAAATCCTCAAGGAGTCTAGCATGAGCAACTTCAAGCTTAGAATTTTTAGTTTCAAAAATATTGGCCACCTCAAGAGCTCTATCATGAGATTCCTTCACTCTAGATAATTCTAGAGCAAAAGTCTCCTCAAGTGATTCCTTGATGGTCTGTTCAAGTTCAAGAGCTTGAGAGAGGTCCGCAATCTCATTAGCGTAATCACGCTCATGACCTTCCATTTTATCAATGGTGACCTCATGCTCCTCAAGAGGAGATTCCAACTCATCAATATATTTCTTGCCCTCAATAGCAATAGACATGATTTCCATGAAGTTGAAACGAACAATTTTATTCTTAAGAAGAGCTTTAAAAATCATTTCCCCCTTAATTTTTAAGGAGGCAACATCATCATTCTCTTCATCATAATCGACATCATCATCACTCTTGCCATCATCAATATCATCACAAGATATATTAGGATTCAAAGTGGGAGATACCTTTGAAGCCTTGGCCATCAGGCAAAATGCAATAGATAATGATGTAGGATCCCTTGAAGCACCATTCAAGACCACATCTTGTTCCATGGAGTGTTGGGTTTCCTCTACATTGTTAGCACAACAACTCGAGGAAATACATGCCTTTTTATCATGGGAACAAGATATAGCAAGCATATCATCATGAGATTTAGTCAAGAAATTTCTACATGATATGCAAGGACTATCAACACAAGCATGTGAGACATTTGGAGTGCTCGAAGTGCTAAAGTCCAAAGATGAAGCATTGCAATAAGAAAGTGATGAAGGATTATCAACAATGAGCCCACTATCATCATTGCAATGAACACCACTACTCACCATGTCATTACCTTGTGGCAAACCACATGTAGGTGAAGTAGAAGAAGTTGAGAACACAACATGGCCGGAGGTGGAGGGAGAACAATCATCCCCACAAAACTTGGACACACCATATTATCTTGAAGCTTTGTCCACAACTCATGAGCATCCCGGAACGACATGAGTTGAAATATAAATACATTTCTCAAAGCATCGAAAAGAACATTAGAAGCTTGAGCATTGAGATAAGAGTTTTTCTCATCCTCTAAAGATAATCTTAGGGGATCCTTTGGAGGAGAAAACCCCATATCTACAATTCGCTCTAAATTTGGGTCCATGACCCTAAAGAGATTAAGCATGCAAATTGCCCAAACATCAAAATTTGTGCCATCGAAACTAGGACTGTCAGAGAATCCTAATCCCTTAGTCGACATCTTTACTCTCTAGGCGGTTAAGCCTAACAAAGAGAGACGAGGCTCTGATACCAATTGAAAGATCGTGGATGTCGCCTAGAGGGGGGTGAATAGGCGCTTTAAAATAATTATGGTTTAGGCTTGAACAAATGCGGAATAAACCTAGCGGTTAATTTTTCAAGCACAAATCCTACAACAACTAGGCTCACCTATGTGCACCAACAACTTATACTAAGCAAGATAAAGAATTATGTGATAGCAAGATATATGACAAGAAACAATATGGCTATCACAAAGTAAAGTGCATAAGTAAAGGTCTCGGGTAAGAGATAACCGAGGCAGGCAGAGACGATGATGTATCCTGAAGTTCACACCCTTGCGGACGCTAATCTCCGTTTGGAGCGGTGTGGAGGCACAATGCTCCCCAAGAAGCCACTAGGGCCACCGTAATCTCCTCACGCCCTCGCACAATGCAAGATGTCGTGATTCCACTAAGGGACCCTTGAGGGCGGTCACCGAACCCGTACAAATGGCAACCCTTGGAGGCGGTCACCGAACCCGTACACTTTGGCAACCCTTGGGGGCGGTCACTGGTACCCGTCAAATTGCTCAGGCGATCTCCACAACCTAATTGGAGACCCCGATGCTTGCCCGGAGCTTTACACCATAATGATTGAGCTCCGAACACCACCAACCGTCTAGGGCGCCCAAGCACCCAAGAGGAACAAGCTCAAGGGTACCAAGCACCCAAGAGTAATAAGCTTCTCAACTTCTAACTTCCACGTACCACCATGGAGAACTCAAATTGATGCACCATATGCAATGGCAAGGGCACACGGAGTGCCCAAGTCCTTCTCTCCCAAATCCCACCAAAACAACAAATGCTAGGGAGAAAAATGAGAGGAAGAACGAAGAAGAGAACACAAAGAACTCCAAGATCTAGATCCAAAGGGTTCCCCTCACATAGAGGAGAAAGTGATTGGTGGAAATGTGGATCTAGATCTCCTCTCTCTTCCCCCCCCCCCAAAACTAGCAAGAATCCATGGAGGGATTGAGAGTTAGCAAGCTCGAAGAAGGTCAACAATGCGGGAAGAACACGAGCTCAAAGGATAAGGTTCATTGGGGAAGAAGCACCCCTTTTATAGGTGGGGGAAAATCCAACCGTTATGCTCACACCCCGCGCCGAGCGATACTACCGCTCCAAGGAGCGGTACTACCGCTAGGGCGGCAACAGCCCTTTGAAAAACAACGACGAGGAGGCAAAAGGCCAGAAGAACCGCCGGAGCGGTACTACCGCTTTTCCTCATGGTACTACCGCTAGGTGTAGCGGTACTACCTCTAGGGGTAGCGGTACTACTGCTTGCAAGAGGTACTAAAAAAATACATCCGTGCCTACTTCCGATGGACTTGGGATGAGTTTTTGGTCCGGAGCGGTAGTACCGCTGTAGTAGCCGCGGTAGTACCACTCTGGAGCGGTAGTAAAAAATTACATCCGCTCCTGTCCGCAGTAGTACCGCTGCAGCCTTTTCAGAACACCAAAACTGCCCCAACTTCTGCAAACGGACTCCGAATTCAACGAACCAAGTTTGTTGGAAAGCTAGCGACAAGGGCTAACACAATCTTGATAGAAATAACAATAATAAGCAAATTAGAAAAGGCCCAAAAGAAAATGGTGAGAACCCTTCCTCGAATAAGACCGGTAAAACCTCCAACACTGAAAACGCAATAGAAGTAGCATGTGAACTCCGTTTTCGATGAACTTGAGCTTGTCAAGAAGATGACCATAAGATCTAAGACTCACAAAGAGAACCAAACAAGAACCAAGAAAGATGATGCAAGGATGCAATGGTTTGAGCTCTCTGCAAACGATACGATCAAGCTACTCATCAAGAGCCCCCCTTGATAGTACGGCAATCGATCCTATAACCCGGTCTCCAACTACCACCATGAGACGATCTTAACTTCCTCAAGTTGGACCACCTTTCTTGATTGTGTTGGCTCGGTGAAGACTAGTAGATTGCTCCCCCATACTCCACTATGGGTGAGCCACTCTTCGGCACATCTTCACAAGTCCATTGACACCACAATGGACGGCAAGCTTCAAGCACTTGATCTCTTCGTGATGCATCACTTGAACGTGCACACTGCAACCTAACCCCACAAAGAACTCTCACGAAGACCATGGGTTAGTACACAAAGCGTAATTGACAATGCTTACCATACCATGGGATCACTTGATCCCTCTCGGTACATCTTCTACGCTTTGTGAGTTGATCAACTTGATTCACTCTTGACTTAGTCTTGATCAACCTTGAACCTTTCCAACTCTCTTCATTTGGATGATGCCTTGAAGGTAAGCATGAATGATCACACAATCTTCTTCTTCAAGACATGCTTGCAATAAGCTCAACTCTCACATGACCAATCTTTGGATAATTCCTTAATAGCACATTGGTCGACACAAGCTCTCCTTGTAACCAACACATGTACTCCAAGAAAAGCCTATGGACAAGACCTTCAAATAACTCAAGGCAACCATTAGTCCATAGAGATTGTTATCAATTACCAAAACCAAACATGGGGGCACCGCACGTCCTTTCAGGCGGCATCGACGAGGTGGTGGCGACGATGGCGTGTTGGAATAAAGTCTCTCTGGTCTCTCCCTACCTCGACGATGTCCGATCCGGCGCCGGCGAAGGGCCTGTGAGAATTTCATGTAATTTCCAGTGGCATTTTTTGAACTGCAGTGGCGTTTTTCAAAATTTTCAAAATTTGTTGTGGCATTTTTCAAAGTTGGGAAATTACAGTGGCATTTTTATGAATCATCATAATTAGAGTGGCATTTATCTAATTAACCCTAAAATATATTCTGTTGTATTCAAACAAACAAATCCTCCTAATACAACAACTATACATTGATAGAGAGAAATAATATATACTGAATTCAGACATATTTTGTTTTCCATGTCCACATATAAGTTCTCTCTTATCTCTTTGTGTATATTTTCAAATAACAACTTACTTGCTATGGAATTTATGTTCCTGCTTTATGTAGCTAAATAAATATCAGGAACTATGTTGCAGTGTTTATTCCCTGGCACTTTTTATTACAAATAAGTCTATTTGTGTACAATCCTTATAACTGAAGTTGGTTGTTCATGCAGACACAATGTGCACTAACAGAAGATGGCAGGAACAATGGTACAAATTCAAGTATGTATCTGCCAAAGTTGATAGGTTTAACTCTAAGCACTGCATTAATATGTCGTGGTGTACTATCCTTTAAAGAATTTGTAGGAAGTACTAGAAAAATATCACTCGATGAGGGATGCATTCATTTTAAAAAACAACCTGAAAGCATTGAGTTTAGTAAAATATTGTACAACTTTCTCCTAGAAGTTTCATACACTTTTCAAGAAAACAAATAAGCTATAACTTTTCTCATATTTGTACATCAACGTTATTTGAGTTTTGTTACAAACAATGGCAAGTTAATAAAGGTGACTTGGTGTACCTTTTGTAAAGTTTGTTGAAAGAAAGGCAATGACGGTCGGATATCCAATTCGGTGCCCAGGCTCATCTGCTCCCGCTCAGAAAGAAAATCAAAATAAATACTAGAAAAATTCAAACAATTCCAATTTTTTTTGTGTGATAGATAATTTTTCGCGTGAGTCCGCTCCAAATTTCAACTTATTTGGACATCTGAGTAGCTCTCAGCAAAAAAGACAAATCGGGTCAGAACAGTGTGTGAACAGTAAACATTTTTACAAACCCCGATTTTGTCTTTTTTGCCAAGAGCTACCCAGATGCTCAAATGAGTTGAAGTTTGGAGCGAACCTCATGCGTCAAATTATCTACCACCCAAAAAAAATTGGAATTTTTTGAATTTTTCTAGTATTTGTTTTGACTTTTTTCTGATCGTGGGTGCAGATGAGCTCGGGAGCCAAAACTCCGCGTCCAATGACGGTGCATTTCATTCTCATATGTGTTCCTTTTACAGCCCAATGCATCCTTTGGAATGGGAGTTGAGTAGGCATGGTTTCCCTCTACATCCAACGCCCACACGCTAGATCGGCAGATCTCACTATGGCAGTGTATTAGAAAGCCCCCCATGCAATTCAATTGGATATTTCTAGGGATCAATTCCAGAAAATCACATAGGTACCCTCAGTTTATCTCATTTTGCGGTTATTTAAATGACTATTTATTGTTGTTCAGTAGCTATAAAATTTCAGAGGTGAGCTCGTCTCCTCTTTGTTTTGTAGTTTGCCTCAGATATCAATGATGGTAATGTAAAGAAACAACAGATTATCTTTTGATCTTATACATTAATAAGCATGTCGATTAATAGCTTCTCTTTGTTTGTCACCTGGCAGTTACCATGAAACTCTTGAATTGTTTAAAGCTATTTTGTCGAATAAAAAACGTATATATGGATTTTCATCATGTGTTTCTGATTTTTATTTGTTCATGCCAAAATATTGGATGAACTCTGAGATTGTCACATGAATGATTTTATCGTATTTCTCTTTTGATCTGATATCATGAATCAACATCACCCTCTTGCTCAATAATGCTTAGATAATGGGGGTGATGTTTGATTGCATGCAACAGTTGTATGCACACTTGTGTAGCAAAATCACGGATATATTTATCTGCAAAATGGTAATCCTCATCTTTCATGCTTTGGTTAGATGGAAAACAGCAGAGATGGGGAAAATTATAGCACAACCCTTGCACACACACCCCTCCAGAATATATGAGAAATGGTATGTTATTACACTCGTACAAGTATTCAAAATTTTCTCCTCCCAATATTATCTAAGCTATCATTTAGGGAATACACTTTAATGTTTTCTTTACTTGCTTTGTGGCAGCTATTTCTTGTTTTGATTCCTTAGTCAGGTAATGTGGTACAAATAATAAAGATGTTAACCTGTGTAAACAGAGTACTGACTTTCACACTAATGGAATGCTACCACAAATTGAGACTGGAACTGAGACAATCCAGACCAGTGGTTTATATTGTTGAATTACTAAAACCTTTCATAAGCAGCTGGTATGAGTTGTCAGTGGTTGTCAACAAACATGAAGTTCCTATTAAGGCTACTACAAACGTGTGGAGGTGACTAGACCTAACTTCAAATAATATAGTCTCACATAGCTAATATAATATGGTATCTTTCCTTCGCATCTTTCTAAAGGAAAGATATATTATTTTACATCTGTTATTCTGTTGTACTCATTGGTTTGAGTATGGCTTTCTAGTACAATTTACAAAGCCAGTGTTCGTATCAACATTGTGTCGAACATTTACATCTTCTCAGCTTTATCACACAAGGGCGATCACAGAATTTTACGATCTATTATTATTTTGTACTTCCACCTAACTGCTTGTGAAGATTGATAGTTTCCTTAGTTACTTACCTTCACGTGTTTCATCTAGGATAGCTTTCAACCCTGGCTCAACTTTTCTCCAACTTAAAGTTTTATTTCCAAAGAATAAATGATATTTAGGCTTGTTCCATATGCAGCTTCATTTTGTTCTCACCTAAGTCGAATGCAATGCAGGAAGCATGGTTACTGGGGCAATGAGGTTAAACTCTACGAGCATCATGTCGACGCCCTGTTTGCCTTGTTTTGGCGCAATAAGCCAGACATCAAGTACTATGTATGCACCAACAACAAGACATTTCCCAGGCAAGGCCCGATGATGGTAACTCCAAAAATACATCCTTTCTTGCATATCACATAACACAGTGCATCCCGCTCAATTCCTTCCTTTCTCATGTAGTATTTTTAGGTGGGGAAGTGCATGGATGAACTCGGGTACATATGAACCCATTTTGAAAAACATATTTTTAAATGCTAAAAAAATCTAAAAAAAGTTACAGGGTACGTCTTCATGTTCTATGTGTGTGCATAAAGTTTCACGGAAAAATTAACTATTTTCATGGGGTGTGCAAAAAAGACAAAAAAATATGTCATGAAACGCTATTTAGAAGCACTGAAATTTGTCTTTTTTATGGATGCAAACCAAAAAGGCATTTTTCATAAAATTTTGTGCCGCACACACACATTTGCAAACATGTATGCATGAAATTTTCTTTTATATTTTTTGATATCTTAAAACATGCTTAAAATGCATTTAAAAAAAAAGTGGGTGCAGATGCCCCTGCGTTCAGGGTGTGCCCACTCATTTTCAGGTCCACTACACCAAAGAAAACCTCGAGGACTACATTCACTCGCATGATGATGCGTTGAAGATCAAGCTTTTGCCAACAACAAGGTGCATGACATTGTCACATCATGTTAGGAATGGAAAAGAGAGCCACCATCACCATTAACTGGTCAAGGTTTCGCGATTATGCAAACATCCGCCAAGGAGACATATATGCCTTTTGCTTCAAGGTTATTGCAAATCGCTGTCTTGCTCTCACCGTGAATCGCCTCTAGACGCATCATCATCAACAACAGAAGCCTCTCCTTTTGGACGTTGCAATACCCTGCTTTTGAACAGCTAGCATATTTGATGTCGCCATGTAGCCTCTAAGATTGCCACCTATCAGCTTCCACTGCACCTGTTTATATCTATACTAAGACTCTTATCTATCTTTGTTTTTATGCTCTGCTCTGTTTCAAATATCAGTTCAACATCAATCACATAAGTTAGTAGATTCGGGAAGGAGGAAGGGGTGCGCCCAACCTGGCACCGCCCAGCTCCTGCTCAAGAGGCGCCACCAGGTGGCGCCCCAACCCCTAGTCAGATTTAAGATGCCCTTTGGGTGTCTTTATTCAAAAAAAGAATACAAATAAGCGATAGCTGCAACACTATGTGTCCCTCCAGTCAAGACCATCTTTCAGTTGATGCCCCCAAGAATGTACATGACACGTGTAACTGTCATTGTGTGCCCCATAAACTCGATCCTAGGGTTTTCCCTTGGAGCAATGGGGGCTCAGAAACTACAGAGGAAACACCTTTTGCGAGACAAGAGCTGATCTCACTATAAGCGAGATATAGCTTCGCGAAGATTTTTTTAATGGACAGTGATTTTTTTAGCATATGCTGACTTTTCTATAGAGGCTGAACTTTTTAAAAATATACTACATTGTACATTTTTTTAATAATCTATAATCAAACTTTTTTAGAACATCCAACAGGCAGTTTATATGGAGAAGAAAAGAAAAATCTCAAGTGAGGTCGCCTATCTAAAAAAAAGAGGTCGCCAGATTGGGCCTGCCCATTTTACGCTCACTTCCGTCTCGTTCGGACGATTCCAGTAAGGTTCACCTTGCCTTCTGCGCCGCCGCGCCGGACCAACCTCGCTCCGTCGTCCAAACCAGATGCCCCCGCGCTTAACCCTCCTCCGCCGCCTCTCCACCCACGGCGACCCCAACCTCGCCACCCTCCTCGCCGTCCTCCGCTCGCCGGAGGCCTCGTCCACGCCGCTCCCGCGCGCCCTCTCACGCGCCTTCCCGTCCCCGTCAGACGCCTTCCCCCTCCACACGCTCCCCGACCTCCTCCCGCTCCTCCCCTCCCCGCTCCTCTCCCTCCGGTTCCTGCTCTGGCGCCTGCCCCCCTCCCCGCCGCTGCCCTCGCCGCACACCCTCTCCTCGCTCGCCGCCTCGCTCCCCGACCTCCCCTCCGCCGTGCCCCTCCTCCTCTCCTCCTCCCCGCACCCGCTGCCCCTCCCGCACTACGCCATCCTCCTCGGCATCTCCACTCATGCCGGCCTTTTCCCCGTCTCACTCGCCGTCCTCCGCCACATGCGATCCTCCGGCCTCGCTCCCGACGTGGCCTGCTTCCACTCCGCCCTCCGCGCCGCACGCTCGCATTGTGATGTCTCCGCCGTTCTGGACATCATGTCCAGATCCGGCGTCAACCCGACCGTCCCCCTGATCGTGACCGCGGTGCATAGGCTGGCATACAGGGGCGACTTCGAAGGCGCCCGCTGTCTGATCGACAAAATGCCTGAGTTTGGATGCGCGGCAAGTGTGGTGGTTTACACCGCGATGCTCGACGGGATGCTCGCTGTTGGTCATGTGGATGCCGCAGTGGGGCTGCTGGAGGAGATGGAGGGTGGCAGGTTGGGTGCCGGGTGTGTGCCCAACGTGGTGTCGTACACGTGTTTGGTGAAATGCCTGTGCCGAAAAGGGAGAATGGTGGAAGCTCTGAGCTTGCTGGATAGGATGGTAGCTAGAGGGGTGATGCCGAATCGCATTTTTGTGCGGACGCTGATCGATGGGTTTTGCGCGGACAGTGGGGGTGGCTTGCTTTCCAAGGCGTATGATGTGGTGGAGCGTTTGGTCGTTGACGGAACTTTGTCAAGCGGGCAGTGCTATAATGTTCTTCTGGTAGGCTTGTCTGTGGCTGGGATGACAAGGGAAGCTGAAGGCCTCGCGCAGAGGATGATGAAGACAGGGGTGCAGCTGAGCCCGCTCGCAGGAAGTGCAATGGCGAGGGAGCTGTGTCAGAAGAAAATGTGGTTTCATGCTTGCTGTTGGTTGAGACTGATGGATGAGAATGGGGTGCTCTGTGATTCTGATGTCTATGCTGGCGTGTTGCTGGGGCTGTGTCAAGAGGGGCACGTCCTTGAGGCCTCGGCGTTGGTGAGGAAGGTCATGGATAGGGGGATACGCATTGACGCTTCTTGTGCTGATTGTTTGGTGCAGTTACTGAAGCAACATGGTGATGAGGAGCTAGCATCACATGTATTAGGATTGAGGAGATCCCCTGAGGTGATGTCGCTGTGAGATTGTGTGGTTCTGTGCTCAATTCTTGTAGAAGATGGTTTGAAGAACAAGAACAGTGCAGGGAAAAAACTACCATTCATCGGAGGACCTGATATTTTAACATTCTTGTGAGTAGATTGCATGATCTGCTATTGTTCGCGGAAGAGAGACCCCCGTGTTTGTCAAAGCTATCACAATAATTCTAGATATCTGCAGAGAGGGAAGCAAATTATAGCAACTAGAATACCTGCATCAAATTTATGCAGATGTGCAATTCTTTAGGGCACTATCTGTAGATGATATTTTTTGTGCATATCCATGCAAATGCAACCTTCTCCATAAACATGTTTTTTTTCCAAGGGAAATATACACCCGGTATTTGCATCGAGGCATAGAGAAATTCTGAGAATGCTGTCACCGCTGTGTTCGCACCTGAAGATTTTGATATACGTTTATGCAATTAGTTTATTAAATGATAAATCATTGTATTACACTATTCCCCAAAAGGCTTTCTTTTTGGAGGCAAGATTTCTACTCGGATAAGAGCTCATATACAAGCAACTGCAAAAGGATTATTATCTTACCATTATTTGTTACTTTCTTAGCATGGGCATGCGATGAAGCTGCAGATGGAGGCCGTGTTTATGGGCATTGGACTAATGGACACGCTTCTTGCCGCATAGATGTTTAAAAGGGGCTCTAGGCATATGAAGTTACCGGGCGTTGCGTGCATCTCCATGGCCACCTGCATCGAAGAGAACCAAGCATACAATTGGTAAAGATTTCCCTTGTATGACATGTACATTCTGTTCCAGTATAATTGGTGCATGATATATTTTCTAATTGCCAGCTTCAGTTGAGTACTACTGCAAGTTGTTGATGCCTGGCGGTCAGATTGCCTCGTACGAAAGTACCCTATTGAATGATGCACTGTTAATTCAAATAATTGTTCCGATTCTAGTAATTTCATTGTTCATTCATCGGATGGTTATAGCACAATGCTGTTATATCCTATCTAAACTCTTCTATGACGCATATGTTTTTCTATTTTCTGATCTCATTGCAGTATGACTTAATTGGACATTTGATATATAGCAGGCGCCGATGGCCAGGAAATGGGAATCTCCTGGGAACTGTCCTTGTTTAATCATGCGGGAGAAGTATATTTTTCGTCCCTCAACTCTTTCGAAAGTTTACTAATGATCCCTAAACTCCAAAACCAGCAAACTGTAATCCCTCAACTTTCAAAACCGGATAAGTTTAGTCCCTGGTGCCGCTTCGTGTGGTGTCTTTGCTGACCAGTAGTTTTTGACTAAAACTGGATACATCATGTGCGGGTCCCACTTGTCAGCGTCAGGAGAACGAAAACAATAGGTTAACACAAAATGCACAATGCATAGTTCGAACCTGAGACCTCCAGCATAAAGAGTGCACAAGCTAGCCACTCACCAGGAGATGTTTTGTGTTTAACATGGAGGTATATATTGATTTATATTAATATGGGGGTATTAAACGTGTTTGAAATTAACTAATTTAAAAGTGATTTATTTTTCTTTATTCCTAATTAAAACTGAAGAAAAAGTAGTTATGCATTGCTGTGTATTTTCTTTTCCTTGTTTTTGTTCAATTAATTAGTAGTTTGACTCGTGCTTTTGCATCCGTATTAGGTGTTTGCTGATTCAACTCTGCGCTTTTTTTTTTCTGGACTCAGGTGCATTATGGAGTGCTATATTGATGTGTATGAATTCGTACAACAGAGATATAAATGTAAAAATTGGTAAGAAAAAATGTAAGTAGTTATTAGTATTTTTAAATTTAATACTCCCTCTGTAAACTAATATAAGATCATTTAGATCACTAAAGTAGTGATTTAAAAGATCTTATATTAATTTACAGAGGGAGTAGCTAACTAACTAGTGGACTTAGACGTACCATTTGTTCTGCATTTCTACTTGTATCTGTTGTGTGTGCACTCTGCGTGTGGTGCCGATTTCGAGTGTGTGCACCCTGCATGAGGTGTGGTCGTGTGGAGTTCGTGTGTGCACCCTAACTAAATACTAAGTACTCCCTCTGTAAACTTTTATAAGATCGTTTAGATCACTGAAGTAGTGATCTAAATGATCTTATACAAGTTCAGAGGGAGTAATATATAACATTAAGAAACCACCTAAAGCGGCATCTCCTGTCACTGACAGGCGGTTCCCGCCCAGTTTGAGTAAAAAATGACACCGGTCTGCAAAGAAAGCACCTAAAGCGGCATCAGGGACTAAACTTATCTGGTTTTTAAAGTTGAGGGACTACAGTTTGCTGGTTTTGGAGTTTAGGGATCATTTTTAAATTTTTGAAAAGAGTTCAGGGATGAAAAATATACTTTTCACTGGAGTTACTTATTTATATGTGACTCCCCATACAAACATGTGATAAACTGATAATAGCTCATAGGGAGTTACCTATTTTACTGGAGCCTTATAACTGCATGTGATTACTAAAAAGCCTTGATCAACCAACATTAAGAAATTTTGATCGCCTACGCATTTTAGAAATTGAATTTCCTGAATCCTGATTGATTTATCTGTGACCAGGTGAATCTCACCAACCGTTCAAGCAGAGCAGTTAGCATCTTCGATTTATATTTGGATACTTTATTTGTAATGTAGTGAATTAAGCATTGTAAGAGTGGTGCTAGTTTTCAGGCAATTCATCACAACTGGTGATTATTTTCCACTTGCATAGACCGTATAAACTGTTCTTTTTCCCAAGTAAACCCACCTCATCAACCTTTTGGTTACACATGATTAAAATCATAGCCTTTTTATGTTGGGTCTCGTTAAGGTTTTCCAGCCTGCATTCAGTTGGATCTTTCTTGTTCTTGCTTAGCCTCGAACAGTTATTAAAATTATGTTCACTATGTGGTGCCCTTTCTTATTCAGATTCAGTCCAGCTCCTCTGAATGTGAGCTAATGTTTATTAGAGGTCCACTCACCTGCATTACACTGCAGTACTTCTGAAACGGATTTGCACTGCAGTATCATCGTTGAACTTCTGAGTTTGTTCTCTTTTATGCCAGCATTTGTTCCCTGTTCCTTGCTTTTTGTGCAGGACAATATACTGTTATAGTCTTATGCTATCTCCTATCCTGCAAATACCTATCAAAGTAGAAATCATTACTTCAAACTGGAGCAAGGTTGTTGCTACGGACCAGCTGGTTAGTGAGGTTCTCAGCCCAGCCTTGCTCTCACTTCTGGACCATAAACACCTCTGCCTCCTGGCCTCAACCGCGGTCGCAGCCCCTGCTTGCCTATCTAGGGGTCCTGCCATTTGTTTTGGTACTAGAGGTAATACTGACATCCTCCTCCATCAAAGATGTACATTTGTCTTATCTCTGGTTCAGAATATTGATAAGGCGTAATGATCCCAATAACGAACTGTTGCTCTTCCGTAAGACCGTAACACAAGAGGAGGACGAACAACCATCTGTTCGCTTTCTTTCTCGTGACTTCAATCTGATTATTTATCTAAATTACTCCCTGATGTCATGGACTGGACTAACATTCATAATCCGTGGTCTGTTCCTGCAGAGTCTCCAGTAGCTGGTCAACTTTGCTTCACAGTAATCTTCAGCAGTTCAGCTGATTCCCGGTAACACAGCACATCAGTCATTTAGCATATCTTTTTGCATGCACCGTTCGTTTGCACGGTGGTGTAGACATACAAAGAGGCAAGGAATCAGGTCCCACGAAATTTTGGCACTGCACTGTCAACCTCTGGGACAAGTGCCAGTAGGCTATCTTTGCATCTTGGTTGGCTATCGAGGAACAATTAATGTCAGATGTCGTTGTATTGCTCTAGTTATATTTCTTAAACAAATGGCGGCGTTGATAATTAGTGTCCAACTGGTATTTGTTATGATCACGAAAGATCCTCACGTCAAATGAGTCAGTGTCTAGCTGTTGCCCCCATTATTGAGGATTGCACACAACAAATATAATGTTTGGTTAACCGAAAATCCCGAAGTGCATCAATGCTTGTTGCTTAACAAAAAATCCTTGCATATACCTTTTAGTTTATAAGATTATTTATCTAAATACTTGGGATCTTTTGAAATTTCGTGTTTTTTTAGCTTTTGAATCAACACCCACGTATTCCCATTTCCTACCTCACTATAAACACATGTGGATTAAAAGTTTCAGTAAGTTTTTAGTTACTAAACCTTCGTCCAATAATATAAAAGCGTTTTTTACATTTTTATATTATGGGACGGAGGGAGTACGTCTTAAAACGACTTAGTCCTAGGAGGAACTAGGAACACTGTTCGTCCATGCTTGAATTTCTTTTTTTTTTGAACGGAGAACATGCTTGAATTTCATGTTTTGCCAGTATCTACTCCTTCTATCCCATAATATAAGAGTGTCGGAAACGCTCTTATATTATGGGACGGAGGGAGTAGAAAATGTTGGAATTTGCTAGTGGGCTTTTGGCCCAAAGCCCAACTAAAATTCCGAAATTCTCTTGACCCATTCATGCACACATGTGAGTGGAGTGAGTGAGGCTAAAGTTTAGTCCCACCTTATAAGTTGAGAGAGAGTTGCACCTCTTTATAAGGTGAGCTCTTCTACCACTTGTATCAGCATGAGAAGAGGAGACCTACACGCTCCTCCTCCTCCTCGCCTCGTCACACGCCGCTGTACACACAAGGCCTTGCATGGTTATGGATTGAGCCGAGCCGAGGATGTAGCTATGCACGTTGTCTATATTTTTGCTGCTCGGAAAAAATTAATAAGTCATTAATTAATAATTAACGAGCAACGTTAATTCTTGAACCGCTTCGATTCTTTTGGATCGTGACGACTCGGACGTGGGGTTTACTCCCACGACCTACCCGCCCGCACTATATAGTCAGCAGACGTCTACCCTAGCCGCGGCTTCAGATGGTTTCTCACCAGCGCTCGGATCATTGCGCCGCCAAGCAAGTCTTCTCCATCCTCCTTTCGGCGTGCACCGGAGAAGGGACAAGAAGCCTCCGGAACCCCGCCTCTCGTGATCCTGCACGGGAGAGGGGCGATCGTGTTTTTGGGAGCGCACTCGCGATCACCGGCAATGACGACTTCCTAACGACGACTTCTTCCCCGACCTCGGCAACCTCATCCTCGACGACATGGGCGACAACGTTGCGCCGGCGGTCTTGCTCCCCGCTGCACCGTATGTGATTCTATCTTTCCTGTTCGAGATCGTGGTAGAATTCATGTTTCTAGTATGTGCCCTAGATGTGATATGTTCATCTGTTATGCTAGTTCGCATGATTAGTTTAATCTCTGCTATTGCTGTCATGATCTATTTTCTATTTATTCGGATTAAATCTCGTAGTAATTTGCTCATTTTTCCAACAATCCAAAAACCTGATTATAGGCAATTTACTCCGAGTGGTTTTCTTCTTGTCTGAAGCCGCCTTGCCTTTAAGGGGGCGCAATATAAGAGGTGGCGACGAGAGCAGTCTCTTGGTTTTCGCACCATGGGCTGCTATGACGCCATTAAGGGCAAGCCCGAGGCGATCTTAATTCAAAGACAAATGGAAGCTTTTGAGAAGATCGATACTCTCTTTAAAGGCGCTCTTCAAGGTGTTCTTGATGGTTCCATTGTGGATTCAGATATGTCGTTTGACAACGGCAAGGACATGTGGGCTGCGCCGAGGCCAAGTTTGGTGCCTCTCGACGCCGAGAGCGAAGTTGTACGTCATGGTGCAATTCTATGACTACAAGATGACCGATGAGCGCCTGTTGTACAAAGAAGGCTCATGAGATACAAATCGCTTCAAAAGAACTTGAGCACTTCAAGTGTGTGTTGCCGGACAAATTTGTTGCCGGAGGCATTATTGCCAAGCTTCCACATTCGTGAAACAATTTTGCTACTTCCCTGAAACACAAGAGACAAGAGTTTTCCGTTACGGATCTCATTGGTACTCTTGATGTTGAAGAGAAGGCGAGAGCAAAAGACACACGTGCTCGAGTTGCTGAGGGAGCTTCTAGTGCCCACATGGTACAGAATAAGAACTTCCAGCTCAACAAGTTCAAAACCAACAAGAACAAAACTCAGGGCAAAGGCAAGTTTGATACAAAGAACAAGCCGTCAGATTCTACCAACTTCAAGAAGATTTCTCATAAGAAGGGGAAGGGACTTTGCCATGTCTGCGGTGATCCTAATTACTAGGCTCCGAAGTGTCCTAACCGCTTTGAGGAGCGCGAACATGAGAAGAGCGGCAAGTCCGCTAATGTTGTCATCGGTGATACTGATATGAAGGAATCGTGGTGCGGTATTTTTCCTACCATCCTTTCAGTATTTCAATCCCCTGATTGGTTAATTGACACCGGTGCCAATGTACATGTTTGTGCTGACGCCTCCATGTTTTCTTCTTACCAGGCCACAGGGACTTTTGACGCCTCCATGTTTTCTTCTTACCAGGCCACATGGACTTCTCCCGTGCTGATGGGGAACGGGTCACATGCCATCGTTCGAGGTGTTGGTACGGTCGATCTGAAGTTTACTTGAGGGAAGACCGTGCGTCTGAAGAACGTTCATCATGTGCCGCCCATCAATAAAAATCTCGATTAGCGGTTCCCGTTTATGTCGAGATGGTTTTAAGTTGGTTTTGAGTCCAATAAAGTTGTAATTTTCAAGTGTGGACAATTTGTTGGAAAAGGCTATGAGTGCGGAGGCTTGTTCCGCCTATCTTTGTCGATATTTGCACTAAAGTTATTAATAATGTTTGCCACAACAATGAGTCTGATATTTGGCATTCACGACTCTGTCACATTAACTTTGGTTGCATGACGCTGCTAGCCAATCTGAATTTAATTCCGAAAATCTCTGCTGTCAAAGGCTCTAAGTGCCAAGTATGTGTGCAAGCTAAGCAACCTCGCAAGTCCCATAAGACTGCAGAGGCAAGAGACTTGGCACCACTAGAGCTTTTACATTCGATCTTTCTGAGATGAATGGCGTGTTGACAAAAGGTGGAAAGAGATATTTCATGACGTTGATTGATGACTCCACTAGATATTGTTATGTGTATCTTCTGAAATCAAAAGATGAGGCTTTAACTTTCTTCAAAAACTATAAAGCTGAGGCGAGAGAACCAACTTGATCGAAAAATTAAACGGCTTAGGTCCGATCGTGGTGGAGAGTATTTTTCCAATGAATTTGATCGGTTTTGTGCGAACGTGGTATAATCCATGAGAGGACGCCTCCCTACTCACCTCAGTCTAATGGGGTGGCGAAAGAAAGAACCGAACTCTAATCGATTTGGTTAACGCCATGTTAGACACATCGGGTCTTTCCAAGGAATGGTGGGGGGAGGCGCTAATGACCGCGTGTCATGTCCTAAACCGAGTTCCCACAAAGCATAAGTCCATGACTCCATTTGAGGAATGGGAAAGGAAAAGGTTGAAACTCTCTTATCTACGTTCTTGGGGTTGTTTGGCGAAAGTCAATATACCAATTCCCAAGAAGCGCAAGCTTGGACCAAAAACCGTGGATTGTGTTCTTCTAGGCTATGCTTTTCATAGCATTGGCTATAGATTTTTGATAATAAAATCTGAGGTATCCGACATGCATGTTGGTACGATTATGGAGTCTAATGATGCAACTTTCTTTGAGGACATATTTCCTATGAAGGATATGTCAAGTTCATCAAATCAGAGATACCTATTCCATCTAGTGAGGAACTCACCGTAATTCTGAACCCACCATTGCGATGGAACACGTTGAGAATCCAGTTGAGGGTGACAATGAAACTCCTATAAGGAGTAAGAGACAGAGGACTGCAAAGTACTTTGGTGATGATTTCATTGTGTACCTTGTGGATGACACCCAGGACTATTTCAGAAGCCTATGCATCTCCCGATCTTTGACTCTTTGGAAGGAAGCTGTTAAATGGCGAGATGGATTCCATCTTAGCTAACGGAACTCGGGAGATCACCCATTCCTTATGGGTGCAAACCAGAGGATGTAAGTGGGTGTTCAAGAAGAAGCTTAGACCTGATGGTACGATTGAAAAGTACAAGGCACGGCTTGTGGCTAAGGGTTATACCTGTAAAGAAGGTGAAGACTTCTTTGATACTTACTCACCCATGGCTAGATCGACCACAATTGGTGCTACTATCATCGGCTGCCTCACATGGTCTTCTCGTTCATCAAATGGACGTTAAGACGACTTTCCTCAATGGAGAGTTGAAGGAGGAAATTTACATGGATCACCAGATGGTTTTGTAGTACCCAGTCGAGAAGGAAAGGTGTGCAAGTTGTTAAAGTCTTTATATGGCCTTAAGCAAGCTCCTAAGGAGTGGCATGAGAAGTTTGAAAGAACATTAACTGCTGCCGGCTTTGTAGTAAACGATGGTGACAAGTGCGTGTACTATCGCTATGGTGGGGCGAAGGAGTTATTCTTTGTCGTATGTCGACGACATATTGATCTTTGGAACCAAACTTGATTTAATCAAGGAGGTTAAGGATTTCTTATCTCGCCTTTTGAGATGAAGGATCTAGGAGTAGCTGATGTTATCTTAAACATCAAGCTGTTGAGAGATGAGAATGGTGGGATCACACCGCCTTGGCCTCACTATGTGGAAAAGATCTTGAGTCGTTTTGGGTATAGCAACTGCACGCCTTCTCCAACTCCATATGATGCTAGTGTGTTGCTTTGAAAGAATCGACGGATTGCTAGAGATCAACTGAGGTATTCTCGTATTATTGGCTCGCTTATGTATTTGGCGAGTGCCACGAGGCCCGACATCTCCTTTGTTGTGAGCAAACCGAGTCGGTTTGTGTCAAACCGGAGATGATCATTGGCGGCGCTTGAGAGAGTTATGCGCTACTTGAAGGGCACTACGAGCTATGGGATTCACTACACCGGTATCTAAGGGTACCGGAGGGTTATAGTGACTCGAATCGGATATCTCGATCTTGATGAGATTAAGGCCACAAGTGGTTATGTTTTTACACTTGGTGGTGGCGCTGTTTCTGGAAGTCTTGCAAGCGTACCATCTTAACGAGGTCAACTATGGAAGCAGAACTCACAGCATTAGACACCGCCATCGTTGAAGCGAGTGCCTTCATGAGCTCTTGATGGACTTACCTATGGTTGAAAAACCAATACCCCTATCCTCGATGAACTGTGATAATCAAACTGTGATCGTCAAGATAAACAGTTCTAAGGACAATATGAAGTCCTCAAGGCATGTGAAGAGGAGATTAAAATCTGTCGAAACTGAGGAACTCCGGAGTTATTACATTGGATTATATCCAAACGTCGAAAAACTTGGCGGATCCCTTCACAAAGGGTCTATCACGTAATGTGATAGATAATGCATCGATGGAGATGGGTCTGAGACCCACCGCATGAGTTGTCCATAGTGGTAACCCACTCTATGTGATCGGAGATCCCGTGAAGTAGAAGTGGGAGACAAGCTGTTGGTCACCGGGAGGAGAGTATCCCTATATTAACTATCCCACTCCGTGAAGATGCAATACTCTCCCGATCTGCATGGCAGGTTGATACTTATCTTAATGTGTTCCAAGTGGCTTATTCGGGTAAGCAGAGATGTTGTCCTGCAGTAACATCTTCGAGGAACACACCTATATGAATTTGACTGCTAACGCCGCAATCTGTGAGAATTGGGTGTTCTCTATAAATTCATGAAAGGCCCTGAGTATGACGTATACGCTCCACCCTGGGGAAGCCTTGTGGCAGCCCAAAGATCGGTCAAGAGTTTGTGTGAAACTAGTCTCGCAGAAAACTTGTAGTTCAAGGCATAGTCCACTATTCAAGTTGTGATCTAGTGTAGCATAAATCTCTAAGTGGAAGTTCAACTTCACAGTCTCCACTAAGCACCGGTATATAAACAATGTTTTGGAAATAAATGGTGAAATGTGCCGATGAGACTTTATGGGGGATTGTTGGAATTTGCTAGTGGGCTTTTGGCCCAAAGCCCAACTAAAATTCTGAAATTCTCTTGGCCCATTCATGCACACATGTGAGTGGAGTGAGTGAGGCTAAAGTTTAGTCCCACCTCATAAGTTGAGAGAGAGTTGCACCTCTTTATAAGGTGAGCTCTTCTACCACTTGTATGAGCATGAGAAGAGGAGACCTACAAGCGCGCTCCTCCTCCTCGCCTGCCTCGCCACGCCACGCCTCGTCACGACGCGATGCGGGTTGCGGGATTGAGCCGAGCCGAGGACAGAGCTATGCACGTTGTCTATATTTTTGCTACTCGGGCAGGCAGACGTCTACCCTAGCCGCGGCTTCGTATGGTTTCTCACCAGCGCTCCAGATCATTGCGCCGCCAAGCAAGTCTTCTCCACCCTTCCTTTCGGCGTGCACCAGGAGAAGGGACAAGAGCCTCTAACCCCGCCTCTCGTGATCCCAGACGGGAGAGGGCAATCAGGTTTTTTGGGCGCACTCGCTGATCACTGGCAGCGACGACTTCGCTAACGCACGACTTCTTCCCCGACCTCGGCAACCTCATCCTCGACGACATGGGCGACAACGTCAACGCCCGGCGGTCTTGCTCCCGCACCGTATGTGATTCTATCCTTCCTGCTCGAGATCGTGGTAGAATTCATGTTTCTAGTATGAGCCCTAGATGTGATATGTTCATCTGTTATGCTAGTTCGCATGATTAGTTTAATCTCTGATATTGCTGTCATGATCTATTTCCTATTTATTCGGATTAAATTTTGTAGTAATTTGCTCATTTTTCCAACAGAAAATTGAAGCGGCTGAAAATTAGCAAAATGGCCATGTTCTTCTCCTCTCCGGACTGAGCTCCAGGATGCATCATGAAGGGCACGTACCTATCCCAGTGGGGCAACTGAAAGGCCGAGGCCATCGGTGTGACGTGGCGTGCTTTCAAGCTCGGCGATGGGTGGCTGGCTGCAATCGGCCGACGCCCGCCGCAGCCACTTGGGATCGTGGAAGGCCCTCAGATCGCACACTATAAATGAGCACAGAAAAGAATGCGTGCCATTTGGAACATCCTACTACTACATGCATGTGCCTCATGCACTAGCAAATCCAGATATCTTGTCAGGCCGGCATACATCTCCCCTTTTTCCCAGTTGCGCTTGCCCAGCGGCCCTCGTTTTCATTCGGGGAGCCGTCTCGTCTTCATGAGCTCCACATTGGAGATGGATAAACAGTGGCAGCTTCAGGAATTTGCATCGGGTATTCATGTGTATTCATTTTATCAAAATCATTGTTGTTTTTGAAAATTGTCACTGTTTTTGCCAAAATCAACATTGTTTTATAAAAATCATGGGTATTCACATGAAAACCCAAGAATACCCCAAGGGCCGCTCTTGTGGATAAGGTTGCGCTTCCACGTTCGGGCAAACGGCGAAAATGGCAGGTGGTTATCGACCTAAACCTAAAACCTGCAGCTGCAAGTTGATCGGTGCATTGATACGCAGAGACGCATTACCAGTAAATTAACACATGCCCCATTTCCCCGAAAGGAAGGCGGTAGGAACTCGCCCACGGTTGCGGAAAGTGAAAATCAGAACTCTCCAAGAAGCGTCCGCTGCGCTATTCCGTCACGTGTTACTACCTCACCTTGGTTACTTCCCAGGCATACAAGTATCTTTTTTATATTCCTCAGCAAGAAACAAAAGCAAGGCAAAAAGTTATTATACTACTATAGTTGAGATGGAGACGGTGCGATGGGGACAAGTGACAAGTTGGGCAGCTGGCTAGTTGCGCCTAAATTAAACCGGCCCCGGATGGAGATGGAGATGGAGATGGATCATGATTATCTTATCACAAACACTGCGTGCGTCATTTGCAGTTTAATTTGTTTACGCCATGGGGAAAAGCAGATGAGGGAGGCATGCCAAACAACACACGGGGGCCTACCCAAAAACATGGATCCATTCTTTATATATCATCAAAAGCTATAGAGGTCACCTCAATATGGATAATTCTCTAATCCTCTGAAAATGGGTTGGTTTTCTATCTTTCCAAATGTTCCTCATAACATAGACAAAATGCACACTCCGTTTGCCCTTGATGTCTTTTCGGCCCAAAGAGCAGGGCATCCCACCATCAAAAATCAAGTAATAGACTTCGCCGTCCTATGACCAGGGACGTCTGTCCCTGGACCAGGTATACACCTTCTCGGAAAAAGGGCAATTCTTGCACAAATGAGTAGCGGTCCCGAGACATGCAAGCAAAGCTGACCGAAATGGTAGAGAAGAATGCTCAAAGTCCCCAATTTTCAGTTTTAGAAATTTAAAACGTTTACTTTACGCGGTTAGGGTCTTTTTGTAGCGACCAGACCTCAAACAGTCTGATCTCTGTGCATCAGTGTCATCCCTGGATCAGTAATACTGACACGCACAGTACTCGAAGAATTTATAACAGAGTAGCAATCACACACTTATTACATTGAATGTCTCAAAAGAGAACTTATTACAATAAATATGGCTTAAGGCCATCTAATAACGATAATGAGAAGGCTTGGAAGATAAGCGAATCCATCAACTCCAACGGCATCACCGAGTATAGAACCACGACCTAAAAGCACCTTACTGTCGTTCGAAAAGTCTGCAACATAAACGTTGCAGCCCGAAACGGGTCAAGACATGGAATATGCCGGCAAAGTAACACACAGAGAGTAATGAATGTAAATAGGCTATACTACATGCATATATGGCTGGTGGAAAGCTTTATGGTTACAGCTTTATGTAAAGCCAATTTTTCCCTACTGCAAAGGAATAAATTTTATTTAACTATCATGGTGGTTGTTAAACATTGAGAGTGTAGACACCCTCTCAATCCCAATTAAGCATCATCATTAAAACCCAACAATAATAATTAAAGTAACATGATGAGATTCACATGATAATCTAAGTACTAGATACTCAAAACGTTCATAACCGGGGACACGGCTAACCATGATTAGTTTGTACACTCTGCAGAGGTTTGCGCACTTTTCCCCACAAGACTCGATCTCCTCCGTTGGGATTCTCGCACTACATGGTATTTGAGAAACGGATGACCGAGACATAGTCTTTCAGAAGCGCTAGCACCTTACGATCGGGTAGACAGTTACACCTACTTTCCCCTACATCTGCTAGTCTACCACTGTAAGAGTTCGCACGACTTGTGGCTGCACACGGAAGTTTTTAGCATGAATAATCTCATGATCCCTTTGAGCCTGGGTGGCGGTCCATAAAGAAAACATGCAATCGCTGGAATACCCAGGTGCCTCAGTCCACCCAGATGTGTATTAAAGTTGCCACCTTAAATAAACCATTAATTACGATCTCACATCTGTCATGGATACACTCACCCAATCCACCTCTACTAGCATAGCATGGCGATAAGCAAACGTACAAGTAACTCCCAAGGGTTTGATAATAAAACAGGTAACAGGTACTACCTCATCTACTTCCCAAAACCCACAATTTAATTAGATCCTAGTCATGCAATGTTTGAGGGTTTGATCTAATGCAATAAAACTGGGTAGTAAAGAGGTATGATCAAAGTGTTACTTGCCTTGCTGATGATCCGTGAAACCTAGAGATTCGAAGTAGCAAGCGACGCACTCCGGGTACTCTATCGCAAACAAACAAGCATACAATAAGCACTCATTTAATGCACAGGTAAAACTCAAATAAGATATCTAACCAGAAAGTTCAACTTAAGAACTCCGGTTTGCAAAAAAATCAAATCAAACGAAGCAACGAAAGTCAAACGGCGAAAGAAACAAGCTTTGTTTACTAATCTGGATCTAAGACAAATTTCACAGTAGCAAAAACTTGTTTGAGTTGGTTAAACGGAAACAGGGTTTCGATACGAAACTCTAGGCGCTTGAATCGCTTGATTCCGATAAACGAGCGAAAAGTTATACAAAAACGAAAATCGGATCAGAAATCGCGATAAAAAATAATCGCGGAAAATCCGAGAAAAAAGAAAACGATGAATGTGCTAACGAATCTAACGTCATTGCTGACTAAACGATGAAATCCATTCGTTAAAACGAGCGTACGAACGAACGTCCGCTAAATAGACTAAACCGTAAAATAAACCGAACCGGATCTAAAAAACGGATCTAGGTTTTCAAAAAAAAACCGAGGCAACTGCAGCCTACTTCAAGGCTCCCATGAGACGACGGCGGTGGCGGCGCTGGGCGGCGGGTGGCGGCGGAGGCTCCATGCGGCGGGCGGCGAGGCGGCGGGCGGGCGGCGAGGCGAGGGCGGCGGCGGCGGACTTCAAGGCGGCAAGTGATCGAGGCCATGCGGCAAGTGCGAATCGAGGGCGGCGGCGTTTAGGGTTTCAAGGGTCATGGCGGCTCAGGCCCTCGCGGCTTTAAAGGCCGGCCGGGCCAAGTGTCCTAGTCGGACACGCCCCGGTTAGGTCGGTTCGCGTTTTTTTTAAATAATTATCCATAGAAAAACAAATAAAAGAAATACTAAATAGACTCCAAAAATCCCAAAATAAATTTTCCCCGACTTCTAAAATTAAGCCGGACAAGATGAACATTTATTTGGGGCCTAAATGCAATTTTGAGAAACGCGCATTTTTCCTAAATTCAAATAAAATAGCAATAAACTCCAACATAAAATCTTATTTGATTTTATTATTAAAATCCTCAATATTTCTTTATTTTGGGAAAGTCATTTTATTCCCTGAAGATAAAATAATTAAAATAAAATGATCCTATTTTCAAAATTTGAGAAAACTCAAATATGAAAATAATGAAATCCTCAACTCTCTCCGTGGGTCCTTGAGTTGCGTAGGATTTCTAGGATCAAGGCAAATGCAATAAAAAAACGATATGCAATGATGATCTAATGTATAATATTCCAAATTGCAAATTTGGGATGTTACAAACCTACCCCCTTAAGATGAATCTCGCCCTTGAGATTCGGGTTGGCTAGAAAATAGGTGAGGGTGGTCCTCCCGTAGATCTTCCTCTCGCTCCCAGGTGGCTTCATCCTCGGTGTGGTGGCTCCACTAAACTTTGCAAAACTTGATAACCTTGTTGCGGGCGACTCGGCTGGCATACTGGAGAATCTTGACCGGTTTCTCCTCGTAGGTCAAATCACTATCCATCTGAATCGCTTCCAGCGGCACTGTATCTCTCAGCGGTATATCAGCCATCTCTGCGTGGCACTTCTTCAACTGCAAAATGTGGAACACATCGTGAACTCGTGACAATCCTTCGGGCAATTCCAACTTGCAAGCAACTTCTCCCATATGCTCCAAAACTTTGTATGGTCCCACAAAACGTGGCGCTAATTTCCCCTTAACTCCACAGCGCTTAACTCCTCGAAGTGGATACACGAAGATAAACTCTATCTCCGACTTCGTAAATTGTCTCCTTGCGTTTAGAATCTGCGTAGCTCTTCTGCCTGGACTGGGCTACCTTGAGCCTACCGCGAATCAACTTCACCTTCTGTTCAGACTCTTTAATCAAATCTTATCCAAACAACTGGTGATCTCCAACTTCATCCCACAACAACGGGGTTCTGCACCTCCTTCCGTACAAGGCTTCAAAAGGGGCCATCTTCAAACTGGATTGATAACTGTTGTTGTAAGAGAACTCCGCATATGGCAAGTTGTCATCCCAACTAGATACATAATCTAGCGCACAAGCTCTCAGCATATCCTCCAAAATCTGATTGCTCTCTGGTCTGTCCATCTGTCTGCGGATGGAAGGCTGTACTGAACTCTAGCCCGGTCCCCAAAGTTTCATGTAACTGATTCCAGAACTTGGAGGTAAACTGGGTTCCTCTGTCTGATACAATTCTCCTCGGAACTCCATGCAGACATACGATCCTGGTCATGTATATCTTAGCCAACTTAGCACTGGTTTAAGTGGTCTTCACTGGGATGAAATGAGCTACCTTCGTCAAACGATCGACTACAACCCAAATCGAGTCATAGCCTGAACGAGTCCTGGGCAATCCCGTGATAAAGTCCATGCCTAACTTATCCCACTTCCATTCGGGTATCGGCAATGGCTGTAGCAATCCTGCTGGCTTCTGATGCTCTGCCTTCACTCTCTGACATACATCACATACTGCTACATACTCCGCAATATCCTTCTTCATTCCGGTCCACCAAAAAGTATCCTTCAGATCCAAATACATCTTGGTACTTCCTGGGTGAATCGAATACGGTGAATCATGGGCCTCTTGCAGAATCAACTTCCTGATCTCCGGGTCATTAGGCACATAAACGCGGTCCTCAAACCATAAGGTATCGTGCTCATCCTCACGAAATCCCTTGGCTTTTCCGTTGTTCATCTTCTCCTTTATCTCGGCAATCTCTTTGTCAGTCGTTTGAGCTTCTCTGATCCTATCCATCAAAGTAGACTGAATCTCCAATGCTACTACATAGCCTCTCGGAACTATCTCCAAACAGAGCTCGCGAAGATCCTCGACTAACTCCTTTGGTAAATCTCTGGTCATTAGCGTGTTGACATGACTCTTGTGGCTCAAAGCGTCAGCTACTACGTTAGCCTTTCCAGGGTGATAATGCGATCTCATGTCATAATCCTTGATGAGCTCCAACCATCTCCTTTGCCTGAGATTCAACTCCTTCTATGTGAAAATGTACTTCAAACTCTTGTGATCCGTGTACACCTCACAATGGTTTCCAATGAGAAAATGTCTCCATGTCTTCAATGCGTGCACTACGGCTGCTAACTCCAAATCATGTGTAGCATAATTCAACTCATGGGGCTTAAGTTGTCGTGAAGCATACGAAACAACTCTTCCCTCCTGCATAAGCACTGCTCCAAGTCCTCGACGAGAAGCATCGCAATACACCCCGTAATCCTTATACCGATCCGCGTAATCAACACCGGGTGATGTAACCAAACGTTTCTTCAACTCTTGGAAACTGGCCTCACATTCCTCAGTCCAATTGAACTTAGTATCCTTCTTCAACAACTCCGTCATGGGCTTTGCAATCTTCGAGAAATTCTCAATGAACCTCCGGTATTATACTGCGAGTCCAAGAAAACTCCGAATCTCTCCAACTGTTGTTGGGGCTTCCCAGTTTGTCACAGTGACAACTTTGGTGGGATCTACTGCTATTCCTTCTCCGGATATAACATGTCCGAGGAATCCAACTTCCTTCAACCAAAACTCACATTTGCTGAACTTGGCATATAACTGATGTTCTCCGAGCTTCTCCAATACCAAACGCAAATGCTCCTTATGCTCTTCTTCGTTCTTCGAGTAGACCAAAATATCATCAATGAACACCACGACGAACTTATCCAGAAACTCCATAAACACTTTGTTCATCATGTTCATGAAATAGGCAGGTGCGTTAGTCAGGCCAAATGACATAACGGTATACTCATACAACCCGTACTTGGTGGTAAAAGCCGTCTTAGGTATATCCTGCTCTCGAATCTTCAACTCGTGGTATCCTGATCGTAAATTGATCTTGGAAAATACGTTAGCTCCTTGCAATCGATCAAACAAGTCATTGATCATCGGCAGTGGGTACTTGTTCTTGATTGTCACCTCATTCAATCCTCGATAATCAACAACCATCCTTAATGATCCATCCTTCTTCTCCACTAGAAGCACTGGCGATCCCCAAGGTGAAGAACTTGGGCGAATATAGCCTTTATCCAATAGCTCCTTAATCTACTTCTTAATTTCCTCCAAATCTTTTATGCATCCTGTACGGTCACTTAGATATCGGCCCTGTGCTCGCAAAAGCTCAATAAAAATTCAATGTCTCTATCCGTGGCATGCCCGCAACTCTTCCGAAATACATCAGGAAATCGTTCTCCACTGGTACTTCCTCCTGCACAACTCCTGATAAGGAATTTACTTGTGTCCTCTTCGGCTCATGCTCGAAGGCGGAGAAAAAAGGCATATTACAGGCTCGAAATAAAGAGTGCGGTCTACAAAAAGTTATTGTGGACCTCCTATCGCACGTCTGCGCCGCCTATCCTCGGCGAGGGGGAATCCTTGACGGAAGTAGCCCCTTAGGTGAGTGTACGGATCCGAACTCCGATAGAGTCAGTTTTAGATGTTTGTCCTTTGCGTCACCTATTTTTTTAATAATGAAGAAATAAGTAAAAAGAAAGTAGATAAAAAATGTTACGGGAATGCTTGCAGGCTTGTCCGTATTGTGCTTCCTCCAAGGCCCATGGTATCTTGAGTGCGTAATGATGTATGCGCGGTACAAATTCTAGGGGTATATGAGGTGGGCGGCAGAAACCGAACTGCTATTTCCGCACCGGGATTGGTCGATCCTCGGGGGGAAATTGCTCCTGACCTCCGGTATTTGGTTGGTGAACCTCTCCGTTGTCCCTATCGCCTGGTGGCCTCCTCCCCTTGTGTTCGGCTTTGAGCTTGCCGGCTTGCTTGAAGACCCAACCGTTTCTGTTGGTGTGATTAGATGGTTTATCGGGGTGCCCGTGAATCTGGCAGGGTCGGTCCAATATCCTGTCCAGGTTGGATGGTCCGTCTCGGTTTGCCTTGAATGGCTTTTTCCGTTGACCGGGTTTGGGATTGCTAAATCCGGCGTTGACCACTGTGTCGTGTGATCTTTCATTATCATTGCGACTGTTGTGTTTGCTTCGTCGTGGCTTGCCATTGCCGTCTCGGATTTCGGAAGTGCCCGAGTCGCCAGCGTTGTTGCTTCTACGAGCGAGCCAACTGTCTTCTCCCGCGCAAAAGTGGGTCATTAGAGCGGTAAGGGCTGTCATGGATTTAGGTCCTTCTTGACCGAGGTGGCGTGCCAGCCATTCATCCCGGATGCTGTGTTTGAAGGCTGCAAGGGCTTCCGCGTCCGGGCAGTCGACGATTTGGTTCTTTTTGACTAAGAACCTAGTCCAGAGCTTCCTTGCTGATTCTCCGAGCTGTTGGACAATGTGACTTAAGTCATCGGCATCCGGTGGCCGAACATACGTTCCTTGGAAGTTGTGGCGGAAGGCGTCTTCCAAATCTTCCCAGCTGCCAATAGAATTTTCCGGCAGACTGTTTAACCAGTACCGAGCTGGTCCTTTGAGTTTTAATGGCAGGTATTTCATGGCATGGAGGTCATCTCTGCGGGCCATGTGGATATGGAGGAGGAAGTCCTCGATCCATACCGTGGGATCCATTGTTCCGTCGTATGATTCGATATTCATGGGTTTGAACCCGTCTGGGAATTCATGCTCCATTACTTCGTCTGTAAAGCAAAGAGGGTGTGCGGCGCCTCTATGCCGGGCTACACTGCAGCGTACCTCCGATGGAGTCCATTTGCGGTTTTCTGCCTGGACGTGGCTAGGTTAGTCATTTCCGAATAGGTAGCCGTCCTCGTGTTTCGAGGCGTGTCCTCGTGATCCGTAGATCAATCTTGCGTGTCCTGCTCTGATGTCCAAGTCCTGTCGAAGGTCGTATGTACAAACCCGAGCTGTTTTATTCTTGCCTTTACAGCGAGGTGGGGCAGAATGGTGTTCGGCCTGAGTTGCCGATTTATCCGGACCAAGTTGTGGTCGGCCTGCCGCATTGTGCGATGATGACACGGGCTCCGGCGCCTCATTATTGAACTGAGGTAGCAATCTATGCTTCGGGTAGCTTTTGGCTGGACCACTAAGGCCGTATTCTTCGTGGCCAGGACTTCGGTCCATCTATCATTGAGCAGATCTTGGTCTGCTTGAAGCTGCATCTGCTTCTTTTTCAGGCTTCTTGCAGTGGCTATTAGCCGGCGTTTGAAGTGCTCCTGCTCGAGAGGTTCCTCAGGCACGATGAAATCCTCGTTGCCGAGGCTTTCCTCTTCCTTGGAGAGCGGAAGATAGTTACTGTCCTCCGAGTCTTCGTGTATGGCCTGTTCATCCTGTTCAGAGGTTGCTCCAATAGGGTCTTCATTGTCTTCGGCATCGTCCGGAGTATTGTTTTCTACGGTGCCAGTGTTGTTGTCTTTTGTACGACTTGACGTAGAGCGGCGCCGCTGATGCCGGCGACTGGGCTTTGTCTCAGGAGGTTTGTCTTCAACTGGATCCTTTTTGTCATCGTTGTTAGTTTCTTTAGGCGTATCTACCATGTATATGTTGTAGGAAGAAATGGTCATCCGTCGCCCAATGAATGGCGGGTTTTGGCCCTGCTCCTCATCGGCATCGTCGTCCATACTAGCGATGTCTTCGGAGCTGTAATCAAGCATGTCGGTTAAGTCCTCGATAGTGGCTATGGAGTGGGTGGCGGGTGGGAAGCAAAATTCCCCGTCATCAGCCCCTAGTTCGAACCGTACATAGTTCGGCTGTGAGTCCCCTGCCAAGGACAAGTTCTTTAATGAGTTCAGCACATCGCCCAAGGGCGAGTGCTGGAAGATGTCTGCGGCGCTGAATTCGAAGATCGATAAGCGATCAAGTTCGCATTCGCGGATCACACGGTTCGGAACTTATACCCGGAGAAGAGTCCGGAGTTCCAGTGACACGAGTATTGCGTGAGGTTAAGTCCATGTTCGGCTCCAACGCCGGAGAATCTGTGGCCTCCATGGTGGGGTTGAACCTCTGATCCTTGGATGCCGCAGTGTGCTCTGGATCTAAGGCCAGAGTGGTCACAGGAGCTATCTCCTGGATGCGGTCTGACGACAGATTTAGGTCATGTTCGTCAAGGTGACCGGGAGCAGTCGCCGCGGTCTCGAATCGGGTGAAGATCAAATCTCCACGGATGTCCGTGACGTAATTCAAGCTCCCAAATTTGACCTAACGGCCAGGGGCGTAGCTGTCGATCTGCTCCAGGTGGCCAAGCGAGTTGGCCCGCAGTACGAAGCCGCCGAATACGAAGATCTGTCCGGGAAGGAAGGTTTCCCCTTGGACAACATTGTTGTTGATGATTGAAGAGGCCATCAAACCTTTTGGGGACGGCACAGTGGAACTCTCAATGAAAGCACCAATGTCGGTGTCAAAACCGGCGTATCTCGGGTAGGGGGTCACGAACTGTGCATCTAAGGTCGATGGTAACAGGAGATAGGGGACACGATGTTTCCCCAGGTTCGGGCCCTCTCTATGGAGGTAATACCCTACTTCCTGCTTGATTGATCTGGATGAATATGATTATTACAAGAGTTGATCTACCACGAGATCGTAATGGCTAAACCCTAGAAGTCTAGCCTGTATGACTATGGTAATGAGTATATGTGTCCTTTCCGGACTAACTCCTCCGGTTTATATAGACACCGGGAGGATCTAGGGTTACACAAGGTCGGTTACAAGGGAAAAGAATCTACATATCCGGTCGCCAAGCTTGCCTTCCACGCCAAGGAGAGTCCCATTCGGACACGGGTGCAGTCTTTGGTCTTCGTATATTCACATCCCATCAGTCCGGCCCATGGCTAACAGGCCGGACGCCCGAGGACCCCTTAATCCAGGACTCCCTCACCTGGCTCGGATGCCACTGTTAGGGAACTTAGTAATTTCAAAAAAATCCTACGCACACGCAAGATCATGGTGATGCATAGTAACGAGAGGGGAGAGTGTTGTCCATGTACCCTCATAGACCATAAGCGGAAGCGTTATGACAACGCGGTTGATGTAGTCGTACGTCTTCACGATCGACCGATCCTAGTACCGAATGTACGGCACCTCCGCAATCTGCACACGTTCAGCTCGGTGACGTCCCACGAACTCACGATCCAGTAGAGCTTCGAGGGCGAGTTCTGTCAGCACGACAGCGTGATGATGGTGATGATGAAGTTACCGACGCAGGGCTTCGCCTAAGCACCGCTACGATATGACCGAGGTGTAATATGGTGGAGGGGGGCACCGCACACGGCTTGGAACAATCAACTTGTGTGTTCTAGGGTGCCCCGCCTCAGATATAAAGGAGCAAGGGGAGGCCGGCCGGCCTTCAGGCGCCCAAAGGAGAGGAGGAATCCTCCTCCTAGTAGGAGTAGGATTCATCCTTTCCTAGTCCTACTAGGAAGGGGGAAGGGGGAAGGAAAGAGAGGGAGAGGGAGAGGGAAAGAGGGGCCACGCCCCCTCCCCTAGTCCAATTCGGACTCCCCATGGGAGGGGGCGCGCCACTTCCTGGGCTGCTGCCCTCTCTCTCCCCTAAGGCCCACTAAGGCCCAATACTTCCCGGGAGGGTTCCGGTAACCCCTCCAGCATTCCGGTTTTCTCCGAAACCACCCAGAACACTTCCGGTGTCCGAATATAGCCATCCAATATATCAATCTTTATGACTCGACCATTTAGAGACTCCTCGTCATGTCCGTGATCATATCCGGGACTCCGAACTACCTTCGGTACATCAAAACACATAAACTCATAATACCGATCGTCATCGAACGTTAAGCGTGCGGACCCTACGGGTTCGAGAACTATGTAGACATGACCGAGACTCATCTCCGGTCAATAACCAATAGCGGAACCTGGATGCTCATATTGGTTCCTACATATTCTACGAAGATCTTTATCGGTCAAACCGTATAACAACATACGCTGTTCCCTTTGTCATCGGTATGTTACTTGCCCGAGATTCGATCGTCGGTATCTCAATACCTAGTTCAATCTCGTGACCGGCAAGTCTCTTTACTTGTTCCGTGCTACCTCTTGAGCACTGCGTTGGTTTTCGCTTGAAGAGGAAAGGGTGATGCAGTAAAGTAGCGTAAGTATTTCCCTCAGTTTTTGAGAACCAAGGTATTAATCCAGTAGGAGACCACGCACGAGTCCCTCGCACCTACACAAACAAATAAATCCTCGCAACCAACGCAATAAAGGGGTTGTCAATCCCTTCACGGTCACTTATGAGAGTGAGATCTGATAGATATGATAAGATAATATTTTTGGATTTTTATGATAAAGATGCAAAGTAAAATAAAAGCAAAATAAACGGCGCCAGAAATAGCTTGTTGTCGGGAGATTAAATATGATGGAAAATAGACTCGGGGGCCATAGGTTTCACTAGTGGCTTCTCTCGAGAGCATAAGTATTACGGTGGGTAAACAAATTACTGTTGAGCAATTGATGTAATTGAGCATAGTTATGAGAATATCTAGGTATGATCATGTATATAGGCATCACGTCCGCGACAAGTAGACCGACTCCTGCCTGCATCTACTACTATTACTACACACATCGACCGCTATCCAACATGCATCTAGAGTACTAAGTTCAAAAGAACAGAGTAACACTTTAAGTAAGATGACATGATATAGAGGGATAAACACATGCAATATGATATAAACCCCATCTTGTTGTCCTCGATGGCAACAATACAATACGTGCCTTGCTGCCCCTCATCACACCGAAAGGACACCTCAAGATTGAACCCAAAGCTAAGCACTTCTCCCATTGCAAGAAAGATCAATCTAGTAGGCCAAACCAAACTGATAATTCGAAGGGACTTGCAAAGATAACCAATCATACATAAAAGAATTCAGAGAAGATTCAAATATTGTTCATAGATAAACTTGATCATAAACCCACAATTCATCGGTCTCAACAAACACACCACAAAAGAAGATTACATCGAATAGATCTCCACAAGAGAGGGGGAGAACATTGTATTGAGATCCAAAAGAGAGAAGAAGCCATCTAGCTAATAACTATGGACCCGAAGGTCTGAGGTAAACTACTCACACATCATCGGAGAGGCTATGGTGTTGATGTAGAAGCCCTCTCATGATCGATGCCCTCTCCGGTGGAGCTCCTAAAAGGCCCCAAGATGGGATCTCACAGTACGTAAGGTTGCGGCGGTGGAATTAGGTTTTTGGCTCCGTATCTGGTAGTTTGGGGGTACGTAGGTATATATAGGAGGAAGAAGTACGTCAGTGGAGCAACGTGGGGCCCATGAGGGTGGAGGGCGCGCCCAGGGGGGTAGGCGCGCCACCCTACCTCGTGCCTTCTTGGTAGCTTTCTTGACGTAGGGTCCAAGTCCTCTGGATCACGTTCGTTCCAAAAATCATGTTCCCGAAGGTTTCATTCCATTTGGACTCCGTTTGATAATCTTTTTCTGCAGAACTCTGAAATAGGCAAAAAACAACAATTCTGGGCTGGGCCTCCGGTTAGTAGGTTAGTCCCAAAATTAATATATAAGTGTATAATAAAGCCCATTAATGTCCAAAACAGAATATAATATAGCATGGAACAATAAAAAATTATAGATACGTTGGAGACGTATCAAGAATCCCAAATCTTAATTCATGCTCGAACTCTAGTAGGTAAATGATAAAAAAAGAATTTTTGATGTGGAATGCTACTTGGCATAATTTCAATGTAATTCTCTTAATTGTGGTATGAATATTCAGATCTGAAAGATTCATGACAAAAGTTTAATATTGACATAAAAATAATAATACTTCAAGCATATTAACTAAGCAATTATGTCTTCTCAAAATAACATGGCCAAAGAAAGTTATCCCTACAAAATCATATAGTCTGGCCATGCTCTATCTTCACCACACAAAGTATTTAAATCATGCACAACCCCGATGACAAGCCAAGCAATTGTTTCATACTTTTGATGTTCTCAAACTTTTTCAATCTTCACACAATACATGAGCGTGAGCCATGGACATATCACTATATGTGGAATAGAATGGTGGTTGTGGAGAAGACAAAAAGGAGAAGATAGTCTCACATCAACTAGGCGTATCAACGGGCTATGGAGATGCCCATTAATAGATATCAATGTGAGTGAGTAGGGATTGCCATGCAATGTATGCACTAGAGCTATAAGTATATGAAAGCTCAACAAAAGGAACTAAGTGGGTGTGCATCCAACTCGCTTGCTCATGAAGACCTAGGGCATTTTGAGGAAGCCCATCATTGGAATATACAAGCCAAGTTCTATAATGAAAATTTCCCACTAGTATATGAAAGTGATATCATAGGAGACTCTCTATCATGAATATCATGGTGCTACTTTGAAGCACAAGTATGGTAAAAGGATAGTAACATTATCCCTTCTCTTTTTTTCTCTCATCATTTTTTATGGCCGCTTTTTTTTAGTCCGGAGTCTCATCCCGACTTGTGGGGGAATCATAGTCTCCATCATCCTTTCCTCACTTGGGACAATGCTCTAAAAATGATGATCATCACACTTTTATTTACTTACAACTCAACAATTACAACTCAATACTTGGAACAAAATATGACTCTATGTGAATGCCTCCGGCTGTGTACCGGGATATGCAATGAATCAAGAGTGACATGTATGAAAGAATTATGAATGGTGGCTTTGCCACAAATACGATGTCAACTACATGATCATGTGAAGCAATATGACAATAATGGAGCGTGTCATAGTAAACGAAACGGTGGTAAGTTGCATGGAAATATATCTCGGAATGGCTATGGAAATGCCATGATAGGTAGGTATGGTGGCTGTCTTGAGGAAGGTATATGGTGGATGTATGATACCGGCAAAAAGTGTGTGGTATTAGAGAGGCTAGCAATGGTGGAAGAAAGAAAAGTGCGTATAATCCATGGACTCAACGTTAGTCGTAAAGAACTCATATACGTATTGCAAAAATCTACAAGTTATCAAAGCAAAGTATTATGCGCATGCTCCTAGGGGGATAGATTGGTAGGAAAAGACCATCGCCGCCTCCCGACCGCCACTCATAAGGAAGACAATCAATAAATAAATCATGCTCCGACTTCATCACATAACGGTTCACCATACTTGCATGCTACGGGAATCACAAACTTCAACACAATTATTTCTCAAATTCACAACTACTCAACTAGCATGACTCTAATATCATCATCTCCATATCTCAAAACAATTACCAAGCATCTAACTTCTCATAGTATTCAACACACTCATAAGAATTTTTTTACTAATCTTGAATGCCTATCATAATTAAAGAAAATTACCATGCTGTTTTGTAGAACTCTCAAAATAATCTAAGTGAATCATGAGAGAACAATAGTTTCTATAAAACAAATCCACCACCATGCTCTAAAAGATATAAGTGAAGCACTAGAGCAAAAACTATATAACTCAAAAGATATAAGTGAAGCACATAGAGTATTCTAACAATTTCCGAATCATGTGTCTCTCTCTCAAAAGTTGTGTACAGCAAGGATGATTGTGGCAAACTAACAAACAAAGACTCAAATAATACAAGACGCTCCAAGCAAAACACATATCATATGGTGAATAAAAATATAGCTCCAAGTAAAGTTACCGATGGAAGTAGACGAAAGAGGGGATGCCTTCCGGGGCATCCCCAAGCTTTGGCTTTTAGGTGTCCTTAATATCTTGGGGTGCCATGGGAATCCCCAAGCTTAGGCTATTGCCACTCCTTGTTCCATAATCCATCAAATATTTTACCCAAAACTTGAAAACTTCACAACACAAAAAACTCAGTAGAAAATCTCGTGAGCTCCATTAGCGAAAGAAAAAAAAACACCACTTCAAGGTACTGTAATGAACTCATTATTTATTTATATTAGTGTTAAACCTACTGTATTCCAACTTCTATATGGTTTATAAACTATTTTACTAGCCATAGATTCATCAAAATAAGCAAACAACACACGAAAAATAGAATCTGTCAAAAACAGAACAGTCTGTAGTAATCTGTAACTAACGCAAACTTCTGGAACTCCAAAACTTCAGACAAAATAGGAAGACCTAGATAATTTGTTTTTTGATCATAATAAATTGGAATCAATATTTTATCAAGTTCTGGTGATTTTTAACAAATATTTTCGTGAACAGAAAGTTTCTGGAATTTTCAGCAAGATCAAATAACTATCATCCAAGAAGATCATATAGGTTAAACTTGGCACAAACACTAATTAAAACATAAAAACACATCTAACCAGATGTTAGATCAAATATTTATTCATAAATAGAAGCAAAAAGCAAAAAACTAAAAATAAAACTGGGTTGCCTCCCAACAAGCGCTATCGTTTAACGCCCCTAGCTAGGCATAAAAGCAAGGATAGATCTAGGTATTGCCATCTTTGGTAGGCAATCCATAAGTGGCTCTCATAATAGATTAATAAGGTAATTTTATTTTATTTCTAGGGAAGTTTTCCATGCCTTTCCTTAACAGAAATTGGAATCTAATATTCCCTTCCTTCATATCAATAATTGCACCAATCATTCTAAGGAAAGGTCTACCAAGAATAATAGGACATGAAGGATTGCAATCTATATCAAGAACAATAAAATCTACGGGCACATAATTCCTATTTGCAACAATAAGAACATAATTAATTCTTCCCATAGGTTTCTTAATGGTGGAATTCGCAAGGTGCAAGTTTAAAGAGCAATCAACAAAATCACGGAAACCTAGCAAATCGCACAAAGTTTTTGGGATCGTGGAAACACTAGCACCCAAATCACACAAAGCATAGCATTCATGATCTTTAATTTTAATTTTAATAGTAGGTTCCCACTCATAATAAAGTATTCTAGGGATAGAAACTTCCAACTCAATTTTTTCTTCATAAGATTGCATCAAAGCATCAACGATATGTTTGGTAAAGGCTTTATTTTGACTATAAGCATGTGGATAATTTAGCACGGATTGCAATAAGGAAATACACTCTATCAAAGAGAAATTATCATAATTAAATTCCTTGAAATCGAAAATAGTGGGTTCATTAATATCTAGAGTTTTGATCTCTTCAATCACACTTTTACCAATTTTTTGGAACGCCTTCTAGGTAAAGGTGGAACATATTCAGTCCCATCATTATCAAGATTCATATTGCAAAACAAAGATTTAATACGGGACACATCAATAACTTTTAGATCTTCATCTTTATTATCATAGAAACTAGAAGAACACGCTTTCACAAAAGAATCTTTCTTAGCACGCATCCTAGCGGTTCCTTCTTTGCACTCATCAATGGAAATTCTCATGGCCTTAAGAGACTCATTGATATCATGCTTAGGTGGAATAGATCTAAGTTTCAAAGAATCAACATCAAGAGAAATTCTATCAACGTTCCTAGCCAATTCATCAACTTTAAGCAATTTTTCTTCAAGGAAAGCATTGAAATTGTTTTGCGAATTCATAAACTCCTTAACACTAGTCTCAAATTCAGAGGGTATCTTATTAAAATTTCCATAAGAATTGTTGTAGGAATTACCATAATTATTAGATGAATTACTAGGATATGGCCTAAGATTAAAGTTTCCTCTATACGCGTTGTTACCAAAATTATTCCTACCAACAAAATTCACATCCATAGATACATTATTATTCTCAATCAAAGTAAACAAAGGCATATCATTAGGATCAGAAGAAACACTTTTATTAGCAAATAATTTCATAAGTTCATCCATCTTTCCACTCAAAACATTAATTTCTTCTATCGCATGCACTTTTTTATTAGTGGATCTTTCAGTGTGCCATTGAGAATAATTAACCATAATATTATCTTGGAGTTTAGTAGCTTCTCCTAAAGTGATTTCCATAAAAGTGCCTCCCGCGGCCGAATCTAAAATATTTCTAGAAGCAAAATTCAATCCGGCATAAAATTTTTGTATAATCATCCACAAATTCAAACCATGTGTAGGTCAATTACGTATCATTAATTTCATCCTCTCCCAAGCTTGTGCAACATGTTCATGATCAAGTTGCTTAAAATTCATAATATCGTTTCTAAGAGAGATGATCTTAGCGGAGGAAAATACTTAGAGATAAAAGCATCTTTGCACTTATTCCAAGAATCAATACTATTTTTAGGCAAAGACGAAAACCAAGCTTTAGCACGATCTCTAAGCTTAAAAAGGAAATAACTTCAATTTAACAATACCATTGTCCACATCTTTCTTCTTTTGCATATCACACAAATCAACGAAGCTATTTAGATGGGTAGCGGCATCTTCACTAGGAAGGCCGGCGAATTGATCTTTCATGACAAGATTCAACAAAGCAGCATTAATTTCACAAGATTCAGTATTGGTAAGAGGAGCAATCAGAGTGCTAAGGAAATCATTGTTGTTGGTATTGGTAAAGTCACACAATTTGGTATTATCTTGAGCCATCGTGACAAACAAGCAATCCAACACACGAGCAAACAAGAAGCAAGCGAAAAAGAGGCGAACGAAAAGAGAGGCGAATAAAGCGACAAGGGTGAAGTGGGGAGAGGAAAACGAGAGGCAAATGGCAAATAATGTAATGCGGGAGATAAGGGTTTGTGATGGGTACTTGGTATGTTGACTTTTGTGTAGACTCCCGACAGCGGCGCCGTAAATCCTTCTTGCTACCTCTTGAGCACTGCGTTGGTTTTCCCTTGAAGAGGAAAGGGTGATGCAAGAAAGCAACAGTATGTATTTCCCTCAGTTTTTGAGAACCAAGGTATTAATCCAGTAGGAGGCCACGCACGAGTCCCTCGCACCTACACAAACAAATAAATCCTCGCAAGCAACACAATAAAGGGGTTGTCAATCCCTTCACGATCACTTATGAGAGTGAGATCTGATAGATATGATAAGGTAATATTTTTGGTATTTTTATGATAAAGATGCAAAGTAAAATAAAAGCAAAATAAACGGCGCCAGAAATAGCTTGTTGTCGGGAGATTAAATATGATGGAAAATAGACCCGGGGGGCGTAGGTTTCACTAGTCGCTTCTCTCGAGAGCATAAGTATTACGGCGGGTAAACAAATTACTGTTGAGCAATTGACAGAATTGAGCATACTTATGAGAATATCTAGGTATGATCATGTATATAGGCATCACGTCCGCGACAAGTAGACCGACTCCTGCCTGCATCTACTACTATTACACCACACATCGACCGCTATCCAACATGCATCTAGAGTATTAAGTTCAAAAGAACAGAGTAACGCTTTAAGTAAGATGACATAATGTAGAGGGATAAACTCATGCAATATCATATAAACCCCATCTTGTTATCCTCGATGGCAACAATACAATACGTGCCTTGCTGCCCTACTATCAGTGGGGAAAGGACACCGGAAGATTGAACCCAAAGCTAAGCACTTCTCCCATTGCAAGAAAGATCAATCTAGTAGGCCAAACCAAACTGATAATTCGAAGGGACTTGCAAAGATAACCAATCATACATAAAAAAATTCAGAGAAGATTCAAATATTGTTCATAGATAAACTTGATCATAAACCCATAATTCATCGGTCTCAACAAACACACCTCAAAAGAAGATTACATCGAATAGATCTCCACAAGAGAGGGGGAGAACATTGTATTGAGATCCAAAAAGAGAGAAGAAGCCATCTAGCTAATAACTATGGACCCGAAGGTCTGAGGTAAACTACTCACACATCATCGGAGAGGCTATGGTGTTGATGTAGAAGCCCTCCTTGATCGATGCCTCCTCTGGCGGAGCTCCGGAAAAGGCCCCAAGATGGGATCTCACGGGTACAAAAGGTTGCGGCAGTGGAATTAGGTTTTTGGCTCCTTATCTGGTAGTTTGGGGGTACGTAGGTATATATAGGAGGAAGAAGTACGTCGGTGGATCAACATGGGGCCCACGAGGGTGGAGGGCGCGCCCAGGGGGGTAGGCGCGCCCCCCTACCTTGTGCCTTCCTGGTAGCTTTCTTGACGTAGGGTCCAAGTCCTCTGGATCACGTTCGTTCCGAAAATCACGTTCGTTCCGAAAATCATGTTCCCGAAGATTTCATTCCGTTTGGATTTCGTTTGATATTCTTTTTCTGCGAAACTCTAAAATAGGAAAAAAAAACAGCAATTCTGGGTTGGGCCTCCGGTTAATAGGTTAGTCCCAAAAATAATATAAAAGTGTATAATAAAGCCCATTAATGTCCAAAACAGAATATAATATAGCATGGAACAATAAAAAATTATAGATACGTTGGAGACGTATCATTCCGTAATGCATCATCCCTCAAGTTACTCATTAGTCACATTGCTTGCAAGGCTTATAGTGATTTGCATTACCGACAGGGCCAAGAGAGACCTTTCCGACAATCAGAATGACAAATCCTAATCTCGATCTATGCCAACTCAACAAACACCATTGGAGACACCTGTAGAGCACCTTTATAATCACCCAGTTACGTTGTGACGTTTGGTAGCACACAAAGTGTTCCTCCAGTATTCGGGAGTTGCATAATCTCATAGTCATAGGAACATGTATAAGTCATGAAGAAAGCAATAGCAACATACTAAACGATCAAGTGCTAAGCTAATGGAATGGGTCAAGTCAATCACATCATTCTCTAATGATGTAATCCCGTTAATCAAATGACAACTCATGTCTATGGCTAGGAAACTTAACCATCTTTGATTCAACGAGCTAGTCAAATAGAGGCATACTAGTGAGACTCTGTTTGTCTATGTATTCACACATGTACTAAGTTTCCGGTTAATACAATTCTAGCATGAATAATAAACATTTATCATGATATAAGGAAATAAATAATAACTTTATTATTGCCTCTAGGGCATATTTCCTTCATGTTAAGGCTTGACGCCACGCAGTCGTGACCTATTAATAGAATGTCCACACACATCTTTCTCACTACAACTAGCCGGTGCTAATCCTTTGCATTCATAGATTATTAACGGGAGCGTACAAAAACAATTGCACGGGAGGCAAAAAAGAAGAAGAAGAAAAAGAAAGGAAATCCGCAGCGACTCGGTGAAGATCTTGAAACAAAACAGAATCTATCGATAGGTGGAAATAGAGGCTCTGAACCTGGCTGTCTAGCCCACCACCTCATGGTGCTAACCAGTAACACTCAGGGCCTTTCTCAAATTTGCACATCTTCCATGCTTGAATTTCACATTTTACTGATATTCACAAAATTTAAGCAGCTCAAAATTCGCAAAGTCGCCGTGCTCTTATCTCTGAACTGAACTCCACGATGAGTTGTCAAAAAAAAACTGAACTCCACGATGCATCACAAAAGGGTACCTATCCCAGTGGAGGGCACTATAAATGAGCACAGCAAAACAAGGTGTGCCATTTGGAACATCCCACTGTCACTCTGTATATACGTTCATGCATGTGCGTGTCTCAAGCACTAGCAAACCCATACATTGCACTGCCGCACACATCTCTTTTTTCCGAGTTGCGCTTGCCCTCGTTTTCATGTGGGAGCCGTCGCGTCTTCATGAGTTGAGCTCGATCTGGCGCAGATGATGTGCCAGCCGCATGTGCTGCTGATTGTGCTCAACTAAGAGCATCTACAACCACATATGATAAATATGGCCCCTCAAATGTCTGTGGACGCATCTGGATATGTCCGTGTGTAGTGATCGGGCAGGCCTCAAATTTCATTTCTTACATCCGGACATCTCATACTAAATTCTTATATCCATATAAAGACATGCAAAAGAAGTAGAACATACGTAATACGTCGATTCTAGCTACTCCTCGTCGGAGATCACAACAATCTCCGAGCTCGGCTCCGGCAGCATGAGCGGCATCTGCAGCTCCGGCTGCTCCCATTTGGCCTCCTCCGCCTCTATCTCCGCGTCGAGCTCGGCGAAGAGCGCGTCGGACTCCGCCAGTAAAATATAGGGTCTAATATATTATACATGTACACGTATTTGTATACGTATGTAATTGCATTGTGATCATCTATATATTGAGACGTGAGGCTGGATGTCAACCACCCATGCAAAACCCTAAACCTGTGTTCAACTTGGTATCAGCCAGGTCGCCGCACGTCCCTCACGTCACCGCCCGATCCCATCTTCCGCGTCGCCGCCACCGCTTGCTAGCTAGCTACGCGCATACGCAGGAATCTATCCAGCTGCTAGCTAGCTAGCTAGCTTTGCCCGTCCGCTGCCGCCGCGTGGAGTCTCCGTCCGCCACCGCCGCGCGATGCTTCCTACGCGCCACCGACGCGAGTTCCTCAGCCGCGCCGCGTGACGTTTTCCTCCATGCCGCCGCTGCAATGTCGTCCTCCGCCCTGTCCATCGCCCAAACCGCGGGTGCAATCGTCTCGTCCCCCGTCGCCACGATGCCGACGATCTCCGTCCACCTCGGCCGCCACAACTTCATGATTTGGGGGGGCATCACTGTTGAATATATGGTTTGTGCATGTATATTGTATAGTCCGGCCCACCTCCTAGTCATTGTATAGTTGAGGTTGTGGCCCACCTTGTACTCCATATATACGTGCGCTATGCACCGATCAATACATCGAGTAGCATTTCCAAAATATTCGTTTCCAACATGGTATCATACCTGCGATCCTAACCCTAACTCCTGCCGCCGCCGCCGCCGCGCTCCCATCGCCGTCGCCGCCGCAACCCGCCGCCGCTGCCACCACACGCCGCCGCCGCCGCGTTCCCTCGCCGCCGTCCCCGTGTGCCGCCGCCGCCCGCGCTTCCGCCCGCACCCCGCGCGCCGCCACCCCCTTGCCGTGCCGTCTCCCATGTGCCGCCGCATCCCCTTCTCGGACCCATGGCCTCCCCCGGTTCCACCGGTACCACCTGCAGCCGCCGCACCAACCCGTTCAATGGCCCCGATCCCGTCGTCATCCGTGATCTCAATATCCTCGCTCGGGTTCCTGTCGTCCTCGATCACCTCACCTCCACCTACTATGCCTGGAAGACGTACTTCTCCCTTGTGTTCCGTGAGTACAATCTCCGGGATCACATCGATGGCTCCGTGGACTCCCGCTTCATGGAGGACGATGAGGAGTGGACGTCCATCGACGCCACTCTCATCCGCTGGTTCTACACCACCATCTCGAAGGACCTCTTTCACACGATGGTCTCCGCCGACGATGAAGCTCACGCTGTTTGGACTAAGCTCAACGGCCTCTTCACCGACAACGCGCTCCAACGCAAGGTTTTCTTGCACGGCGAGTTTTTTGGGTGTCAGCAGCTTGACGCGTCTGTTGACGATTATTGCATGCGCCTCAAGAAGCTTGTTGACGAGCTCCGTGACCTCGGAGAGAAGGTCTCCGACGAGCTTCTCCTCAGCACCCTCATCGCCGGCCTGAATGAAGACTTCGGGACGCCGCCTCCAACATCCCTCTCATCACCAACCCGACCTTCCCCAAGATCGTCACGTACCAGAAGCTGGAGGAGAGGAGGATGCGGATGTCGCGCACCCGGGCCACCCACACGGCCCTCACCGCTGGTACCCGCGGCGATGCACCGCCCACCTCCCCGGTCCCCCCGCCGCGGCCCGCCTCGAGCCCCTTCAAGGCGCCGCCGCACCCCGGCTTCTGATACGTCTCCAACGTATCTATAATTTTTGATTGCTCATGCTATATTATCTTCTGTTTTGGACATTATTGGGGTTTATTATTCACTTTTATATTATTTTTGGGACTAACCTATTAACCGGAGGCCCAGCCCATAATTGCTGTTTTTTTGCTTATTTTAGAGTTTCGCAGAAAAAGAATATCAAATGGAGTCCAAACGGAATGAAACCTTCGGGAGCGTGATTTTTGGAACGAACAAGATCCATGAGACTTGGACCCTACGTAAGAGAAGCTTCCAGGAGGCCACGAGGTAGGGGGCGCGCCTACCCCCCAGGGCGCGCCCTCCACCCTCGTGGGCCCCCTGTTGCTCCACCGACGTACTCCTTCCTCCTATATATACCTACGTACCCCCAAACGATCAAAACAGGAGCCAAAACCTAATTCCACCGCCGCAACCTTCTGTACCCATGAGATCCCATCTTGGGGCCCGTTCCGGAGCTCCGCCGGAGGGGGCATCCATCACGGAGGGCTTCTACATCAACACCATAGCCTCTTCGATGAAGTGTGAGTAGTTTACCTCAGACCTTCGGGTCCATAGTTAGTAGCTAGATGGCTTCTTCTCTCTTTTTGGATCTCAATACAATTTTCTCCCCCTCTCTCGTGGAGATCTATTCGATGTAATCTTCTTTTTGCGGTGTGTTTGTTGAGACCGATGAATTGTGGGTTTATGATCAAGATTATCTATGAACAATATTTGAATCTTCTCTGAATTCTTTTATGTATTATTGGTTATCTTTGCAAGTCTCTTGAATTATCAGTTTGGTTTGGCCTACTAGATTGACCTTTCTTGCAATGGGAGAAGTGCTTAGCTTTGGGTTCAATCTTGCGGTGTCCTTTCCCAAAGGATGAGGGGCAGCAAGGCACGTATTGTATTTTTGCCATCGAGGATAACAAGATGGGGTTTTTATAATACTGCATGAATTTATCCCTCTACATCATGTCATCTTGCTTAAGGCGTTACTCTATTTTCATGAACTTAATAGTCTAGATGCATGCTGGATAGCGGTCGATGAGTGGAGTAATAGTAGTAGATGCAAAGGTGAGTCGGTCTACTTGTCTCGGACGTGATGCCTATATACATGATCATACCTAGACATTCTCATAATTATGCTCAATTCTGTCAATTGCTCAACGGTAATTCGTTCACCCACCGTAAAATACTTATGCTCTTGGGAGAAGCCACTAGTGAAACCTATGGCCCCCGGGTCTATCTTCATCATACTAATCTTCCAACACTTATTTATTTCCTTTGCTTTTTACTTTTTATTTTACTTTGCATCTTATCATAAAAAATACCAAAAATATTATCCTATCATATCTATCAGATCTCACTCTCGTAAGTGACCGTGAAGGGATTGACAACCCCTCGCGTTGGTTGCGAGTATTTATTTGTTTTGTGTAGGTACGAGGGACTCGCGCGTAGCCTCCTCTTTGGATTGATACCTTGGTTCTCAAAAACTGAGGGAAATACTTGCGCTACTTTGCTGCATCACCCTTTCCTCTTCAAGGGAAAACCAACGCAGTGCTCAAGAGGTAGCAAGAAGGATTTCTGGCGCCGTTGCCGGGAAGGTCTACGCAAAAGTCAACATACCAAGTACCCATCACAATCCCTTATCTCCCGCATTACATTATTTGCCATTTGCCTCTCGTTTTCCTCTCCCCCATTTCACCCTTGCCGTTTTATTCGCCCTCTCTTTCCCATTCGCCTATTTTTTGCTTGCTTTTTGTTTGCTCGTGTGTTGGATTGCTTGTTTGTCATGATGGCTCAAGATAATACCAAATTATGTGACTTTACCAATACCATCAATAATGATTTCCTTAGCACTCCGATTGCTCCTCTTACCGATACTGAATCTTGTGAAATCAATGTTGCTTTGTTTAATCTTGTCATGAAAGATCAATTCGCCGACCTTCCTAGTGAAGATGCCGCTGCTCACCTATATAGCTTCGTTGATTGGTGATATATGCAAAAGAAGAAAGATGTTGATAATGATATTGTTAAATTGAAGCTATTTCCTTTTTTCGCTTAGAGATCGTGCTAAAGCTTGGTTTTCGTCTTTGCCTAAAAATAGTATTGATTCTTAGAACAAGTGCAAAGATGCTTTTATCTCTAAGTATTTTCCTCCCGCTAAGATCATCTCTCTTAGAAACGATATTATGAATTTTAAGCAACTTGATCATGAACATGTTGCACAAGCTTGGGAGAGGATGAAATTAATGATACGTAATTGCCCTACTCATGGTTTGAACTTATGGATGATTATACAAAAAATTTATGCCGGATTGAATTTTGCTTCTAGAAATCTTTTAGATTCGGCCGTGGGAGGCACTTTTATGGAAATCACTTTAGGAGAAGCTACTAAAATCCTAGATAATATTATGGTTAATTATTCTCAATGGCACAATTGAAAGATCTACTAATAAAAAGTGCATGCGATAGAAGAAATTAATGTTTTGAGTGGAAAGATGGATGAACTTATGAAATTATTTGCTACTAAGAGTGTTTCTTATGATCCTACTGATATGCCTTTGTCTACTTTGATTGAGAATAATAATGAATCTATGGATGTGAATTTTGTTGGTAGGAATAATTTTGGTAACAACGCGTATAGAGAAAACTTTAATCCTAGGTCGTTCCATAGTAATTCCTCTAATAATTATGGTAATTCCTACAACAACTCTTATCAAAATTTTAATAAGATGCCCTCTGAATTTGAGACTAGTGTTAAAGAGTTTAGGAATTCGCAAAAGAATTTCAATGCTTTGCTTGAAGAGAAATTGCTTAAAATTGATGAATTGGCTAGGAACGTTGATAGAATTTCTCTTGATGTTGATTCTTTAAAGCTTAGATCTATTCCTCCTAAGCATGATATCAATGATTCTCTCAAATCCATGAGAATTACCATTGATGAGTGCAAGGAAAGAACCGGTAGAATGCGTGCTAAGAAAGATTGCTTTATAAAAGTGTGTTCTTCAAATTTCTATGAAAATAAAGATGAAGATCTAAAAGTTATTGATGTGTCCCCTATTAAATCTTTGTTTTGCAATATGAATCTTGATAATGATGGGACTGAATATGATCCACCTTTACCTAGAAGGCGTTCCAAAAATTCAGAGTTTTTAGATCTTGATGCTAAAATTGACAAAAGTGGGATTGAAGAAATCAAAACCCGAGATGTTAAACCCACTATTTTGGATTTCAAGGAATTTAATTATGAAAATTTCTCTTTGATAGATTGTATTCCCTTGTTGCAATACGTGCTAAATACTCCTCATGCTTATAGTCAAAATAAAGCATTTACTAAACATATCGTTGATGCCTTGATGCAATCTTATGAAGAAAAACTTGAGTTGGAAGTTTCTATCCCTAGAAAACTTTATGATGAGTGGGAACCAACTATTAAAATTAAGATTAAGGATCACGAGTTCTATGCTTTATGTTATTTAGGTGCTAGTGTTTCCACTATTAACAAAACTTTGTGTGATTTGCTAGATTTCCGTGATTTTGATGATTGCTCTCTAAACTTGCACCTTGCTGATTCCACTATTAAGAAACCTATGGGAAGAATTAATGATGTTCTTATTGTTGCAAATAGGAATTATGTGCCTGTAAATTTTACCGTTCTTGATATAGATTGCAATATTTCATGTTCTATTATTCTTGGTAGACCTTTTCTTAGAATGATTGGCGCAATCATTGATATGAAGGAAGGGAATATTAGATTTCAATTTCCATTAAAGAAAGGCATGGAACACTTCCCTAGGAAGAAAATAAAATTACCATATGAATCTATCATGAGAGCCACTTATGGATTGCCTACCAAAGATGGCAATACCTAGATCTATCCTTGCTTTTATGCCTAGCTAGGGGCGTTAAACGATAAAGCTTGTTGGGAGGCAACCCAATTTTATTTTTAGGTTTTTTACTTTTGCTTCTGTTTAGGAATAATTTTTTTTCTAGCCTCTGGTTAGATGTGTTTTTGTGTTTTAATTAGTGTTTGTGCGAAGTTAAACCTATAGGATCTTCCTGGATGATAGTTATTTGATCTTGCAGAAATTTCCAGAAACTTTCTATTCACGAAAACAATTGTTAAAAATCACCATAACATGACAAAATACTGATTCCAATTGCTGCTGATCAATAAACAAATTGTCTAGGTCTTCCTATTTTGGCTGATTTTTTGGAGTTCCAGAAGTTTGCGTTAGTTACAGATTACTACAGACCGTTCTGTTTTTGACAGATTCTGTTTTTCGTGTGTTGTTTGCTTATTTTGATGACTCTATGGCTAATAAAATAGTTTATAAACCATTGAGAAGTTGGAATTCAGTAGGTTTAACACCAATATAAATAAAGAATGAGTTCATTACAGTACCTTGAAGTGGTCTTTTGTTTTCTTTCGCTAACGGAGATCACGAGTTTTCTGTTAAGTTTTGTGTTGTGAAGTTTTCAAGTTTTGGGTGAAAGATTTGATGGATTATGGAACAAGGAGTGGCAAGAGCCTAATCTTGCGGATGCCCATGGCACCCCCAAGACAATCTAAGGACACCAAAAGTTAAATCTTGGGGATGCCCGGAAGGCATCCCTCTTTCGCCTACTTCCATCGGTAACTTTACTTGGAGCTATATTTTTATTCACCACATGATATGTGTTTTGCTTGGAGCGTCTTGTATGATTTGAGTATTTGCTTTTTAGTTTACCACAATCATCCTTGCTGTACACACCTTTTGAGAGAGCCATACATGATTTGGAAATTATTAGAATACTCTATGTGCTTCACTTATATCTTTTGAGTTATATAGTTTTGCTCTAGTACTTCACTTATATCTTTTAGAGCACGGTGGTGGATTTGTTTTATATAAAATATTGATCTCTCATGCTTCACTTAGATTATTTTGAGAGTCTTAAATAGCATGGTAATTTGCTTAAATAATCCTAATATGGTAGGTATTCAAGATTAGTAAAAACTTTCTTGTGAGTGTTTTGAATACTAAGAGAAGTTTGATGCTTGATGATTGTTTTGAGATATGGAGGTAATAATATCACAGTCGTGCTAGTTGAGTAGTTGTGAATTTGAGAAATGCTTGTTTTGAAGGTTGCAAGTCTCGTAGCATGCACATATGGTAAACGTTATGTAACAAATTTGAAACATGAGGTGTTTTTTGATTGTCCTCCTTATGAGTGGCGGTCGGGGACGAGCGATGGTCTTTTCCTACCAATCTATCCCCCTAGGAGCATGCGTGTAGTGCTTGGTTTTTGATGACTTGTAGATTTTTGCAATAAGTATGTGAGTTCTTTATGACTAATGTTGAGTCCATGGATTATACGCACTCTCACCCTTCCATCATTTCTAGCCTCTTGCATCGTGCATTGCCCTTTCTCACATTGAGAGTTGGTGCAAACTTCAGTGCATCCAAACCCCGTGATATGATACGCTCTTTCACACATAAACCTCCTTATATCTTCCTCAAAACAGCCACCATACCTACCTATTATGGCATTTCCATAGCCATTCCGAGATATATTGCCATGCAACTTTCCACCATTCCGTTTATCATGACACATCCATCATTGTCATATTGCTTAGCATGATCATGTAGTTGACATAGTATTTGTGGAAAAGCCACCATTCATAATTCTTTCATACATGTCACTCTTGGTTCATTGCATATCCCGATACACCGCCGGAGGCATTCATATAGAGTCATACTTTGTTCTAGTATCGAGTTGTAATCATTGAGTTGTAAATAAATAGAAGTGTGATGATCATCATTTTCTAGAGCATTGTCCCAAGTGAGGAATAAAAAAAAGGGAAAGAGAAAGGCCATAAAAAAGAGAAGGCCCAAAAAAAGAGAGAAAAAGAGAGAAGGGACAATGTTACTATCCTTTGCCACACTTGTGCTTCAAAGTAGCACCATAATCTTCATGATAGAGAGTCTCTTGTTTTGACACTTTCATATACTAGTGGGAATTTTTCATTATAGAACTTGGCTTGTATATTCCAACAATGGGCCTCCTCAAGTGCCCTAGGTCTTCGTGAGCAAGCAAGTTTCTTTTGTTGAGCTTTCATACATTTATAGCTCTAGTGCATCCGTTGCATGGCAATCCCTACTCCTTGCATTAACATCAATCGATGGGCATCTCCATAGCTCATTGATTAGCCTCGTTGATGTGAGACTTTCTCCTTTTTTGTCTTCTCCACATAACCCCCATCATCGTATTCTATTCCACCCATAGTGCTATGTCCATGGCTCGCGCTCATATATTGTGTGAAGGTTTATAAGTTTGAGATTACTAAAGTATGAAACAATTGCTTGGCTTGTCATAGGGGTTGTGCATGATGAGAGCATTCTTGTGTGACGAAAATGGAGCATGACTAAACTATATGATTTTGTAGGGATGAACTTTCTTTGGCCAAGTTATTTTGAGAAGACATAATTGCTTAGTTAGTATGCTTGAAGTATTATTATTTTGATGTCAATATGAACTTTTATCTTGAATCTTTCGGATTTTAATATTCATACCACAATTAAGAAGAATTTCATTGAAATTATGCCTAGTAGCACTCCGCATCAAAAATTCTGTTTTTATCATTTACCTACTCGAGGACGAGCAGGAATTAAGCTTGGGGATGCTTGATACGTCTCCAACGTATCTATAATTTTTGATTGCTCCATGCTATATTATCTTCTGTTTTCGACATTATTGGGCTTTATTATTCACTTTATATTATTTTTGGGACTAACCTATTAATTGGAGGCCCAGCCCAGAATTGCTGTTTTTTGCCTATTTCAGAGTTTCGCAGAAAAAGAATATCAAACGGAGTCCAAACGGAATGAAACCGTCGGGAGCGTGATTTTTGGAACGAACAAGATCCAGGAGACTTGGACCCTACGTAAGAGAAGCTTCCAGGAGGCCACGAGGTAGGGGGGCATGACTACCCCCCCAGGACGTGCCCTCCACCCTCGTGGGCCCCCTGTTGCTCCACCGACGTACTCCTTCCTCCTATATATATCTACGTACCCCCAAACGATCAGAGCAGGAGCCAAAAACCTAATTCCACCGCTGCAACCTTCTGTACCCATGAGATACCATCTTGGGGCCTGTTCCGGAGCTCCGTCGGAGGGGGCATCCATCACGGAGGGCTTCTACATCAACACCATAGCCTCGCCGATGAAGTGTGAGTAGTTTACCTCAAACCTTCGGGTCCATAGTTAGTAGCTAGATGGCTTCTTCTCTCTTTTTGGATCTCAATACAATGTTCTCCCCCTCTCTCGTGGAGATCTATTCGATGTAATCTTCTTTTGCGGTGTGTTTGTTGAGAACGATGAATTTTGGGTTTATGATCAAGATTATCTATGAACAATATTTGAATCTTCTCTGAATTCTTTTATGTATGATTGGTTATCTTTGCAAGTCTCTTCGAATTATTAGTTTGGTTTGGCCTACAAGATTTATCTTTCTTGCAATGGGAGAAGTGCTTAGCTTTGGGTTCAATCTTATGTGTCCTTTCCCAAAGGATGAGGGGCAGCAAGGCACGTATTGTATTGTTGCCATCGAGGATAACAAGATGGGTTTTTTATCATATTGCATGAATTTATCCCTCTACATCATGTCATCTTGCTTATGGCATTACTCTATTTTCATGAACTTAATACTCTAGATGCATGCTGGATAGCGGTCGATGAGTGGAGTAATAGTAGTAGATGCAGGCAGGAGTCGGTCTACTTGTCTCGACGTGATGCCCATATACATGATCATACCTAGATATTCTCATAAATATGCTCAATTATGTCAATTGCTCAACAGTAATTCGTTCACCCACCGTAAAATACTTATGCTCTTGAGAGAAGCCACTAGTGAAACCTATGGCCCCCGGGTCTATCTTCATCATACTAATCTTCCAACACTTATTTATTTCCTTTGCTTTTTTACTTTGCTTTTATTTTATTTTGCATCTTATCATAAAAAGACCAAAAATATTATCCTATCATATCTATCAGATCTCACTCTCCTAAGTGACCGTGAAGGGATTGACAACCCCTTATCGTGTTGGTTGCTAGGATTTATTTGTTTTGTGTAGGTACGAGGGCCTCACGCATAGCCTCCTACTAGATTGATACCCTGGTTCTCAAAAACTGATGGAAATACTTACGCTACTTTGCTACATCACCCTTTCTTCTTCAAGGGAAAACCAACACAATGCTCAAGAGGTAGCAGGTTCCCGCATTCGCGCCGTCAAGAGTTCTCCCCGCTTCACGAAAGCAGCAAGAAGAAGCGCCAAGGCGGTGCCACGATCGAGGCGGCCGAACAAGAAGAAGAAGCAGCCGGCTGCCCACGGCGGGCGTCAAGGCCACAAGAAGAAAGCCGGTCTCACGGCCGCCTAGCAGGCCGCCGTAACCCTTGGACAGGGGTTGTTCACGCGTACACCATGCCTGTACCGCGCGCCCCCGTCCCCGGCTTCTTTGGTGCCCGCCCGATATCTCATCAGGCGCTCTGCACGGCCCCTCAGCCGTATCCGCCGGCGCCGCTCTAAGGCCCCTCTGCGGCCTATGGGCTGCCTTCGGCCGGTGGATTCGCGGCGCCGCTGCCACAGCCGCTGCCGTCAGCCCCGGCCCTCCCGCCGGCACCTTGGGACCCCGCGCTTCTAGCGGCCCTCCACACCGCCCCCACGCCACAGCAGTACACTGGCGGTGGCGACTGGTATATGGGCATCGGAGCCACGACTCACATGGCCGCGGTCGGTGTCAAAACCGGCGGATCTCAGGTAGGGGGTCCCGAACTGTGCGTCTAGGCGGATGGTAATAGGAGGCAAGGGACACGATGTTTTTACCCAGGTTCGGGCCTTATCGATGGAGGTACAAGAGTAGATCTACCACGAGATCAAGGAGGCTAAACCCTAGAAGCTAGCCTATGGTATGATTGTTGTTCGTCCTACGGACTAAAACCCTCTGGTTTATATAGACACCGGATAGGTTAGGGTTACACAGAGTCGGTTACAATGGTAGGAGATCTACATATCCGTATCACCAAGCTTGCCTTCCACGCCAAGGAAAGTCCCATCCGCATACACGGACGAAGTCTTCAATCTTGCATCTTCATAGTCTTGGAGTCCGCCGTGATGATAGTCCGGCTATCCGGACACCCCTAGTCCGGGACTCCCTCAAGAGCCCCGAACCAGGCTTCAATGACGATGAGTCCGGCGTTGATTGTCTTCGGCATTGCGGCGGGTTCTTCTCCAAATTCCATATACTTGTCGAATAGTGTCTGGCTTCTGATAAATGCTGCGCTCCTTGGCTTCTACGCCCAATAATGGCCATCTTCCACGTGTTTGAATGAATGCGAAAAGCCAGGGTATTTTTACACTTACCCCCCCCCCCAGCTGCGCAAATGAGCTGCCTATAAAAGGGGCGAGGATCTAGATCTGAGTCACACCATCCCTCCCTTGCGAGCTTTCATCGGAGCGCCCCTGACCAAAGCCCATTCCATCATGGACAATCGACGCGACTCCTCCTCTCGCGCTCCCAGCCCTCACAGAAATTGAAGAGATGCTCAGTCCCGCATAGCGAGCTAGTTATACTCCAAGCCAAGGGATTTCTTCCCCCGGCCTTCATGGTTCCGGTTCGAGCCGGACTCGCCACCTACAAGGGCGGAAAGCAAGCGGAGAGTGTCCCCGATCCCTCTAAAGGAGAGCGGGTATGCTTCATCTCTTATCTAGTAAGAGGACTCGGATTTCCAATCCATCCGTTTCTCCGGGGGCTATTGGAGTTCTACGGCCTCCAGTTGCACCACCTTACTCCCGCCTCCATCTTGCACATCGCGGGCTTCGTGGCCCTTTGCGAACTGTTCTTGGGCGTCGAGTCCCATTTCGGACTGTGGAAGAGATTATTCTGCCTAGTACCCCGTTCTCACGAGGGGTCAATATATCAAGTTGGCGGAGCCGAGCTATGGCGCATCGCCGGGACTGGATACCTGTCTGGAACCCCAAAGAAGGCGTCCGAAGACTGGCCTTCGGAATGGTTTTATATGGAGGACGTCCCGCTGCCGGATCCTGTTCGGATCGGCCTTCCGGAGTTTAGCAGGGCTCCTCTGAAGAAGCGCCTAACCCGCGCCCTCGAAGCCCTGGAGGGAAGATGACCGGATGTCCTCTATTTGATGAGCCGAATAAGGTTATTGGCGCATGCGGATTGACCATGATTGAGTCATGGCAATCAGACATGAGGAGTGCAGCCGCTCCAATATAGGGGCCACCCCATGTGGGACTTCAACGGGGAGGATGATGCCACCCGCCATGGCCGCAAAGGGCCGGGATCGGTCACCGAACTGGTGAAGATCTTGTCTGCCATGTATAAAGGAGAGGAGGATGATTTCCTCCGCGTCAATCCACTGAAGGAGTTTTCTTCGAATAATCCTCAAAGCTGGGTAAGCAAACATCTTAGTGACCTATCCGATCCATGTTCCCGTGATTAAATATCTCATTTCATGGTTTTTGCGCAGGAACTGCGCCGGACTGTGGAGAAGATACACAGCCCGCCTCCACAACCCGAGGATCCGGAGAGGTCCCTCGGTCTGACCTCGGAAGAGGATCCGGATATAAAGGTGGAGTTGATCGACGGGGTGTTCTACCAACTTAGCATCGACAATGCTTTGGTTGCCATTACGGCAGATTACCCCGGGATACTTCCAGCCTCACAGGTAACTGAGACCGAGATCCCAAAACCCTGATAATGACCCGTCCATGCTTATTTTTTATCACCGTATACCAATGGTGTTTCGCAGGGGGTACCTTCGAGGCAGGAAGCCGAGCCCGCAGCGGCTGGCCAACAAAGGGCAGTGCGGTCCGGATCGAAACTCCGCCGCAACGGTATGGCGTGTCACCATACTTCCAGGATTGATTCTTGGAAGGCGTACTAACGCTGGTGCTCTTTTCAGGAAAAAGAGCGCTCATCGGACTGAGTCCGGAGAGGTTGCCGATCGAACCTTCACCGGCCAGGCTTCAAAGCCGGGTCCGGAGGCTGGGGCGAGCACGAGACGTGCGTCGGATGATCCTCCGATAGAGGATGCCGACAGGTTATCCGCCACCAACTCCGAGGTGGAGAGCGCCTTGAATCACAGGCGCCGCCGGACAGTTCTTCGTGACGCATGTTTCTCCCAAGAGGCCTTGAATGGCTTTGATTCGAGATGCGCACCTCCGTGCCTTCGAGATGGTCTAGCGAGCCACGGAGCAGTATGTAAAGGACATACGGGTAAGGAAATTTGACAGCTTATATATGCCAAGAGCCCCGAGACTTAAAATAGTTAGAGTAATGGCGATTTAAGGATCATTTGTTATCTGAGGATCTTCTGAAAAAGAATACCCGATCGTCTCAGAGCTTGAAGAGTGCAAGGCCCAACTTGAGGCCGCCTGCCGCCACTGGGGAGCCACACAGACCTCTCGGTAATATATACGCTTAAGATAAATAGTTTATGAAGTGCGGCGTGTGTAAATCGACAAAAGATTGCAGATGGCGCCGGACTAGATCCGGACAAGCAGCAGCTCTTGCGCCAGCTAAAGGCGGCGAGAGCGTGCTTACGGGAAGTGCGGCAGGAGAAAAATAACCTCCAAGACGCCAACACCAAGCTGGGTGAGGAACTAAAGGATGTTCGCGCCAGCTTGTCCGACTCCGTAAAGGAGAATCGGCGTCTTCGTCATGGCATTTTCAAGAGTGCTTGAACGAACTTTGAAAGAGTTCGGCGAGGAAGGCGACTAACATAAACATGTATGTAGGTTTGCTCACTGTGTCGCCCCGAGGAGGAGATGCCCAGTTCTTGGGTGATCTTCTTCCCGAATCAAGGCTACCGCACGAACGAGTCCGGCGGTGATGAAAGGCATCGGCCAGGCCTTGTGGCCATCTATCTCCCTGCCCGAAGGCATTGGGGAGCTGGCAAAGCGGCTTCAAGGAGCACGGCGGTGCTTCTGGCTATGGAAGATATCGGCCTGCCGTCAAGGCGCCAGGGAGGCCTGGGCCATGGTAAAGACGCGGTACACGAAGGCTGACCCAAACCACATGGAAGAGGTCGGACCTGTGGGGCCTGATGGGATGGAGATCCCTGTAAGCTTAGTGTACGGCCATGTAGAATTGGCCGCCAAGTATTCCCAGTAAGATTGTAAATTAGATAGCCTATTAGATGGCATTGAGGAGGAATACAATGAGTCGAGTTGACTATGTAAAAATATGACATGAAAAAAATGTCTTCTAGCCGGATTGTAGATCGTTTGTCATAGCGGACCTTTTAACCCGACCTCCGGACCCAACAGTCCGGAGTGTGTCCGAATACCTTCGTGGTTATATAAGAACCGGGTATGCATGGAGACAAGGCATAGGGGTCATTGTTGCTGTATCGCATAAGTGCCCAACTAGTTATGTTATATTACATGGGTAGTAAGAAACATCTTCCAGGGAGAATAGTTCCCTTAAGGGTTCCTTTCGCTGGGATGCATGCCCTAAAGTGCATGTCAAGGCTGCTATGAAAGCAGAAAATCATCTGGGGGCAGATGGGTAAATAACTAAAAATCATCTTTCAGTTCACCGACCGAATATTCCCTTAAGAACGCTAGCTTTCGGCTTCACCCAGTCTGAGGTACACATCCGGGCCGCCCGGCAAGAATAATCGCAGAGGTGCTCCCTTTACCACCTAGCCGAACAATCGGGAACGTAGGGGTAAGCACAAGAGCCAGGCAACCCAGCTTGGCCAAAACTTAAGTCATATCGATGCATATAATGGTGAATAAAACGTACATGCGGAAGTTTAACGCATGTGTTGGGCATGAAGCCCGTATAAATAAGCTTCTGTTAAAGAAGCCCCCAGGTATAATGAGCGCGGACAGCGTGTCAAGTATGTGCGTAAAAAGCGCAAACGAGCCTCTAGAGGCGTCAAGAAGAAGGAGGAGGAAGGAGAGAAATAAAAGACAACAAAAATATAAAATGTGGACGGAGGAAGGAGACGAACTTGGAGTCCGGTGCTTAGGTGTAGAATCTTCGTAGACAAGCTGCGTTCCATGGGTTCGGCTCGAGTCGGTTATCTGATGCGTTTCACAGACGGTATGCTCCGCCGGTCAGGACCTGGTCGATGATGAAGGGACCTTCCCATTTGGGCTTGAGTTTGTCCTTTTTCTTGTCCGGCAGGCGTAGAACTAGTTCGCCAACGTTATAAGCTTTGGCCCGTACTTCTCTGCTTTGATATCTTCGAGCCTGTTGTTGATAGAATGTGGAACAAGCTTTTGCCACGTCACGCTCCTCCTCCAATGCGTCCAAACTGTCCTGCCGATCGAGCTCGGCTTCTCTTTCTTCATACATGCACACGCGAGGTCAGTCATGTATTATGTTGCAGGGCAAGACTGCCTCCGTGCCGTTCACCATAAAGAATGGTGTGAATCCTGTAGTACGATTCGGCGTGGTCCGCAGCCCCCAGAGTACGGAGTCGAGCTCCTCAACCCAGTGCGTGTTAGATTCCTTGAGGGACCGCACTAGTCTGGGTTTAATGCCGCTCATGATTAGACCATTTGCTCGTTCGACTTGGCCGTTTGTTTGAGGGTGATAGACTAAGGCGTAATCGAGCTTGATGCCCATGTTTTTGCACCATAATTTGACCTCATCGGTCGTAAAGTTGGTGCCGTTATCACTGATGATACTGTGGGGGACACCGTAACGGTGCACTACCCCTGATATGAAGTCTATCACTGGTCCGGATTCGGCCGTTTTAACAGGCTTGGCCTCTATCCATTTGGTGAATTTATCCACCATGACCAATAGGTATTTTTGCTTGTGGGTTCCTCCCTTAAGGGGTCCAACCATGTCAAGCCCCCAGACCGCGAACGACCAGGTGATGGGTATAGTTTTGAGGGCGGTGGGTGGCATGTGGCTTTGGTTAGCAAAAAGCTGGCAACCGACGCATCGTTGGACTAAATCACAAGATCTGCCCGGGCCGGCCAATAAAATCATGTACGGAAGGCCTTGCCTACAAGGGCCCGGGCTGCGGCGTGGTGCCCACCCAGTCCGGCATGAATTTCAGCCAGGAGGTTTCGCCCTTCCTCTTCGGAGATACACCTTTGAAGGACTCCGGTAGTGCTTTTCTTATAAAGCTCTCCCTCATGGACTTTATAGGCTTTAGATCGCCGTACTATGCAGCGAGCCTCATTTTGGTCTTCGGGGGTTCCTGCCTAGTTAGGTAGGCTAGGAATGGTTCCGGCCCACGGGCGATAACCGCCATTATTTCGTGAGCGGAGGGTGTTATCTCGGGGCAGAGCCTCCGGTTGTGTCGAAGTGTTCGGCGTCAGCAAAGGCGGTTGGGTCCGGATTGTTATTGCTGCACTCCCTTCCCATAGTACGGATGGCTTGAACAGCCGCTCCGTAAAGATATTGGGTGGGACGGCATCGCGTTTTGCACCGATGCGCGCCAATATATCCGCCGCCTGGTTGTTATCCCAGGCTATATGATGGAATTCGAGCCCTTCGAACCATGCTGACATTTTTAGGACCGCATTGTAGTATGCTGCCATTTTCGGATCTTTGGCGTCAAAGTCTCCGTTTATTTGAGATATTGCGAGGTTCGAATCCCCGCGTACCTCTAGGCGTTGAATGCCCATGGAGACTGCCATCCGGAGGCCGTGCAGAAGGGCCTCATATTCGGCTGCGTTGTTGGAGTCCGTATACATTATCTGAAGGACATATTGGACTGTGTCCCCGGTTGGGGACGTCAGGACGACGCCAGCCCCCAGGCCGGCCAACATTTTGGAGCCGTCAAAGTGCATAATCCAATTGGAGTATGCGCCGTACTCTTTATGGAGTTCGGCTTCGGTCCATTTGGCCACGAAGTCGGACAAAACCTGCGACTTGATAGCTCGCCGTGGCTTGTAGGTTATGTCGAATGGAAGGAGCTCTATGGCCCATTTAGCAATCCGTCCCGTCGCGTCGCGGTTGTTTATAATGTCGTTAAGGGGTACTTCGTAGGCTACCGTTATCGAACACTCTTGAAAGTAGTGTCGCAGCTTCCGTGATGCCATGAACACCGCGTATGCTATCTTTTGATAGTGTGGGTACCGGGACTTGCATGGAGTTAGGACAGTGGACACATAGTAAACCGGTTTTTGAAGAGGGAACCGGTAACATTCTGCTGCTCGTTCGACAACGAGCACCGCGCTAACAACTTGATGTGTTGCGGCGATATATAATAGCATTGGTTCGCCCACGTTAGGCGGCCAGACCGGATTTGTTGCCGAATGGCCTTTATTTCTTCGAGTCCGGCCGTGGCGGCCTCCGGCCCACTCGAAGTGTTCGGTCTTGGAGGAGGCGGTAAAGAGGTAACACCTTTTCTCCCAATCGGGAAATAAAGCGGCTTAGAGCCCCTACGCATCCCGTCAATTTTTGTATTTGTTTGAGGTCTTTTGGAATATCCAATTGTGACAGAGCTCGAATCTTGGCTGGATTTGCTTCAATTCCTCTACCGGACACAATGAAGCCCAGGAGCTTTCCGGCTGGAACGCCGAAGACGCATTTTTCCGGATTGAGCTTGATGTCGTATTTTCGAAGATTATCGAATGTGAGCCTTAGGTCGTCTACTAGAGTTTCGACGTGCTTGGTTTTGACGACCACGTCATCTACATATGCTTCCACTGTTTTGCCGATCTGATTTTCCAGACATGTCTGAATCATGCGCTGATATGTTGCGCCGGTGTTTTTGAGCCCAAAGGGCATTGTGTTGAAGCAGAACGGGCCGTATGGAGTAATGAATGCTGTTGCAGCTTGGTCTGGCTCCACCATCTTGATTTGGTGGTAGCCGGAGTATCGTCGAGGAAGCACAATGAGTCGTGCCCTCATCAGAAGCGTCAATAATTTGATCAATTCGGGAGGGAAGGGATCCTTTGGGAAAGCCTTATTAAGGTCTTTAAAATCGACACATAGGCGCCAGATTTATCCTTCTTTGGTACCATCACCAGGTTTGCTAGCCAGTCCGGATGTTTTATATCTCCGATGAATCCGGCTTCCAAAAGTTTGGCTAGCTCCTCTCCCATGGCCTGTCTCTTGGGTTCGAAAAGCGCCAAGAGCCTGTTTGGTGGCTTGAATCCTTTTAGGATATTTAGGCTGTGCTCGCCAGCCGACGTGGGATTCTGGCATGTCCGAAGGGTGCCAGCAAAGATGTCCCAGTTTTCTCGTAGAAATTCTCGTAGTGCAGCGTCTACATCAGGGTTTAATAGTGCCCCAATGGAGGCCGTCTTTGCAGGGTCCGTTGGGTGGACTTGGAATTTGACTATTTCATCCGCTGGTTTAAAAGAGGTGGACTTGGATCTTTTATCAAGTATCATATCGTCCATGTTCACCGTGGAGCGCATCACGGTGAGTTCTTGACGTGGGGCTTCGGATAGTGCCTCGAGGGCTAGTGCGGCTGTCTTGTTTTCGGCGGAGTGCTATGTTCGGATCACTAGCGAGAGTGATGATTCCGTTAGGTCCGGACATTTTAAGCTTCATGTACCCATAGTGGGGTATAGCTTGAAAAATTGTGAATGCCTCTCGTCCTAATAAAGCATGATATCCGCTGCTGAACGGGGCCACTTGAAATGTGACCTCCTCGGACCTGTAATTGTCCCGTGAGCGAACACCACATCCAAGTGTGATTTTTCCCTGCAGCATGCTTCCGGCTAGGGATTATTCCTCTGAAGGTTGTGCTGCTTCGCTCAATGCGGTTCCAGTCTATTTCCATTTTTCGGAGGGTTTCCTCACAGATGAGGTTTAGTCCGCTGCCGCCATCCATGAGTACCTTAGTAAGGCGAAAGCCGTCCACTATCGGACTAAGGACCAATATGGCTGGTGCTCGGGCTGTTCGGAATTTAGGTTAAATCGCGGCATTAAAGGTGATAGCCGTGTCCTCCATGGATTTATTGTTGCTACTTGGTAGACTTGACAAGGTTGCGGAGTGTTCGCTTATGCATGTTATTTGATGCGAAAGTCTCAAGACTGTTAACACCATCTTGATGTTCTTTGGGCTGGGGTTCTGAAGCTAGGAGCTCTTCGCCACTTTTGGCCACCTGCCGTAGTATCCAACATGCTCGAAGGCTATGAGTTGGAGTGGCGCCCTCTGTGCTATGAATTTTGGAGGGTCCGTTTAGCCAACCCTCCAGTACGGTTCTGTACCCTTTAGGGGGTTTTGGTTTTTTGGTATTTAACCCTGGTGCTTGATAATGAAGCACCCTTTTGTTTCACACTAGGGATGTATTCGGGGCCGGATTATCCCAAAATTTACTTTCGGTTTTCCAGGCGCTCTCCATCGCACAGTACTTTTGTACTATGGTCACCAAGTCAGCAAAGCGTGTAATTTCGCGTCGACTTATGGCGTTTAGGATTCCCTTGTCCGTGCAATTTTTGCAAAATATTGGGATTGCGTCATCCTCTCGGCAGTCCTTTATCCTGTTTATAACCGGGAGGAATCGCCCGATAATGATGTCTTTGTTTCAGCGGGCTCTTGCGAATTCGAGAGAGATCGCTAATGTTTCGTGGGCGGGTGGAACTAGATCCGGAACCCGTCAATTTAGGACTCGAGGGACGAAGTTTCGAACTTCGGAAGTTTGGGTTTTGAGTGTTATCCAATGAGTCCAACCCGCCACCGACTTTAAGTTCAGGGCTTGATCGACATCCGCCCCTCCGGGAATCCGGCATCGAGGGATCGGGAATCCGGACGTAGCTAGTCCTTAAGACAGAAGAAGACTCGCCGCATTGCTCCTCTATCACAGCAACATGATGGGTAGCCTGGGGAGAGTTGATCTCTCTCAGATCGGTTTTAGGCCCGATCCGATCGTAGTCTGTGGCGACTCCCATGGCGGATATGCGATCCAAGAGCTCGTTTATGGAGGAGAGCTCAATCGGATCTAACTGTTCGGCAAGTTCCGAACTAACATGGAGATTGGTTTCGATGACTCGAGAGGTCATCGTCGGTAGCCAACGGCGAACTAGCGGTCATGAGAAAACCGCCTAGCCGAAGAATCTGACCAGTGGCCAAGGCTTCTTTGGTGATGGTATCTTCTTTAAAGACGAGATGAGGCATCCTACCTGATGGCGACGGACAGAGGAACTCTCGATGAAAGCACCAATGTCGGTGTCAAAACCGGCGGATCTCGGGTAGGGGGTCCCGAACTGTGCGTCTAGGCGGATGGTAACAGGAGACAAGGGACACGATGTTTTTACCCAGGTTCGGGCCCTCTCGATGGAGGTAATACCCTACTCATGCTTGATTAATATTGATGATATGGGTAGTACAAGAGTAGATCTACCACGAGATCAAGGAGGCTAAACCCTAGAAGCTAGCCTATGGTATGATTGTTGTTAGATCCCACGGACTAAAACCCTCCGGTTTATATAGACACCGGATAGGTTAGGGTTACATGTAGTCGGTTACAATGGTAGGAGATCTACATATCCGTATCACCAAGCTTGCCTTCCACGCCAAGGAAAGTCCCATCCGGACACGGGACAAAGTCTTCAATCTTGCATCTTCATAGTGTTGGAGTCCGGCCGTGATGATAGTCTGGCTATCCGGACATCCCCTAGTCCGGGACTCCCTCAGCCGCCAACCCCATTAACCTTCTTACCGCTCACCCCGTTCACACCGCTGCTCACATTACCATGGGCGACGGTTCCTCCATGCCTATTACTCATGTCGGCCATGCTGCTTTTCCTTCTAACTCCATGCCATTATATCTTTATAACGCACTTGTCTCTCCTGACATCATTAAAAATCATGATTCCGTTCGTTCTCTTACACGTGAAAATCATGTTACCGTTGAATTTGACATGTTTGGCTTTTCTATTAAGGATGCCCATACCCGGATGGTGCTCAACTGATGTGATAGCCCTGACGAGCTCTACCCGGTCCACTCATCCACCTCCTCCGTCGCTGCATCCATGGCGCTTTCCGCTGGAGCGGACCTTTGTCATGCTCATCTCGGTCATCACAACATCGCCACACTTTGCCATATTCTTCGGAGTTTTTCATTCACGTGTAATAAGATCGACGATCACACTTGTCATGCTTGTCGTCTCGGCAAACATGTTCGTCTTCCCATTAGCACTTCCTCGCATGTTGCATCATACCCGTTTGAGTTAATTCATAGTGATGTTTCGACCTCTCCTATTGCAAGTAACACGGGCTATCTTTACTATCTTGTTATCCTTGATGATTTTTCGCACTATGTGTGGACCTTCACATTGCGACGAAAGTCGGATTCTGTTGCCACTCTCACCGCATTCTACTCCTATGTCTCCATGCAGCTTGGTCGACCCATTCATGCGTTGCAAACAGACAACAGGAAGGAGTTTGATAATCTTGCGATTCGCAACCTTCTTGCCACACACAGCACGATTATTCGTCTCACTTGCCCGTACACTTCGCAACAAAATGGCCGCGCTGAGCACGTGCTTCGCACTCTTAATGACTGCGTCCACACCCTTCTCTTTCACGCCAACGTGCCATCACGTTTTTGGCCTGAAGCGCTTGCCACCGCATCACTACTCCTTAACATTCGTCCCTGTCGCACTCGCGGGAATTTTGCACCTCATCACCTTTTGTTCGGCAGGCCACCTTCCTACACTGAGCTCCGCATCTTTGGTTGCTTGTGCTACCCTAGCATCGCTTCCACTACTCCTCATAAGCTCGGACCAAGGTCCGTGGCGTGTATTTTTCTCAGCTATCCCCCCAACACCAAAGGCTACTACTGCTACGATCCTATCTCACATCGGGTGATCACTTCCCGACACGTTTACTTTGATGAGATGGTCTTTCCGTTTCAGCAGGTACCTTCGGATGACGTGGCTTTGCCCGCTCCTGGTGATGGCCGCTCGTGTGCTTCTCTCGGGCCGCCTCCCGGCTTTGAGGGTGCCCCCCGCGCCCCGGGTCGAGTTTCTCCCCGGTTGGCTGCCTTAGGGGTTGCACCCCTCCCGGCGCCCGCCCGGCGCCACAGCGCCTTCGGCCTCCCGGCCGGCCCGCGGCGCCCGGCCTCCCCCGGTGACGCGACAGCCTCCTCAGCGCCCAGCGCCCTCGCGCATCACCTCGCCCGCGGCGGCCTTGCCCGCGGCATCAGTGGTGGCGGGCTCTTCTTCGTCTTCGCCCGTCGCCGGCCCGGACTCACTGCCCCGCCCGATGAATCGCTCTCGGGCTAGCACTTTCCGCACGAGTACGCGGTACACTCGCTATGAGTACTATAGGATCGAAAGTATGTCTAGAGGGGGTGATTAGACTACTTGACCAAATAAAAATCCAGCCTTTTCCCAATTTTAGTTCTTGGCAGATTTTTAGCAACTTAGCACAAGTCAAGCAACCCACCTACACATGAAATTCTAAGAGTATAGCAGCGGAATGTAAAACAATTGCATATGAAGGTAAAGGGGATGAGATTGAGGGAGGAAACACAATGTTGACACAGAGATTTTTTATCCGTGGTTCCGATAGGTGGTGCTATAGTACATCCACGTTGATGGAGACTTCAACCCACTAAGGGTAACGGTTGCGCGAGTGCATGGAGGGCTCCACCCACGAAGGGTCCATGAAGAAGCAACCTTGTCTATCCCACCATGGCTGCCGCCCACAAAGGACTTGCCTCACTAGGGTAGATCTTCACGAAGTAGGCGATCTCCTTGCCCTTACAAACTCCTTGGTTCAACTCCACAATCTTGTCGGAGGCTCCCAAGTGACACCTAGCCAATCTAGGAGACACCACTCTCCAAGAAGTAACAAATGGTGTGTTGATGATGAACTCCTTGCTCTTGTGCTTCAAATGATAGTCTCCCCAACACTCAACTCCCTCTCATAGGATTGGATTTGGTAGAAAGAAGATTTGAGTGGAAAGCAACTTGGGGAAGGCTAGAGTTCAAGATGTATGTGGTTGGAATGGAATATCTTGACCTCAACACAAGTGTAGGTGGTTCTCTCTCAGAAAATATGTATTGGAAGTGTAGGCATGTTCTGATGGCTCTCTCCACGAATGAAGAGTGGGTGGAGGGGTATATATAGCATCCACACAAAATCTAACCGTTACACACAAATCACCAAACTCGGTGGGACCGAATCAGAGAACTCGGTCAGACCGAATTGGTTCATAATGTGACCGTTAGGTGTTTCGGTGGGACCGATATCATTAGGGTTAGAGCATAACTTAATCTCGGTGTGACCGATTACACAAACTCGGTGGGACCGATTTTGGTAATAGTCAAACAGAGAGTTGGTCAAGCAAACTCGGTGGGACCGATTCGCTCATCTCGGTGGGACCGAAATGTTACGAAAAGGAAATAGAGTGTTTGCATTGCAATCTCGGTGGGACCGATCGCTCATCTCGGTTGGACCGAAACATTACGAAGGGAAACAGAGAGATTACAATCCCATATCGGTGAGACCGAGATCCCCATCTGTGAGACCGAAAAGACTAGGGTTTCTAGCTGTGGCTATGTCAACTGAACTCGGTGGCGCCGGATAGAAAGAATCGGTGGGGCTGAGTTTGACTTTTGGTTTGGGACATATGTGGATCTGAGAAAGTAGTGGAGGGTTTTGGAGCATATCACTAAGCATTTTGAGCAAGAACCTCATTAAGCAACACCTCATCCCTTCTTAATAGTATTGGCTTTTCCTATAGACTCAATGTGATCTTGGATCACTAAAATAGAAAATGTAGAGTCTTGTGCTTTGAGCTTGAGCCAATCTTTTGTCTTTAGCATTTTGAAGGGTCCACTTTCTAATCCATGCCATGCCAATCATTGAGCTTTCCCGAAATATCTATCTTGAAATAGCATTTGCTCAATGAGCTATATGTTGTTAGGAATTACCAAAACCACCCAGGGATAGTTGCACTTTCAATCTCCCCCTTTTTGGTAATTGATGACAACATATAGATCAAAGCTTCGACAAATGATAAGTAAGATTAAAAAACATCGTCGCTTTGAGAAGTATGTGATAAGCAAGAGCTCCCTCTAAATTTGTGCATTATTTAAAGTTTGCTTTTGAATGCAAATGCACAATCGATTAGGATCATGGGTTACTCTTCCATGTTACATACATCCTGGTGGAGCGCTCAAAATGATAGAAGTTAAAGCATGCACTCATCACCAGAACAAGTGAATGATCATATAAGGATATAAGAAATAATATCATCCAACAAGCATTAAGAGTAGCATATGATCAAACACATGATCAAACAAGTATCTCATAAGTAGCTCACACAAGCACGCAATAAAGTTTCAAATCAAACCAAATAAGTACAAAGAGAGATAAAAACCAACACTCTCTCTCTCTCTCAGCCTATGATCTATACATTTTTCTCCCCCTTTGGCAACAAGTTACCAAAAGGTTTGAAAATGCATAGTGCTAAATGACTCTCAGGCTTGATCTTTGGGAGGTGGCGTTGAGAGAACTCCAAGGACGAAGGCTTCTGATGAAGTAGCTGGAGCTGGTGGAGTAGCAGCTGTAGCTGGAACTGGAGCTGTGGCTGCTGGTGCTGATGTTGTAGCTCTGGTGTCAGTCACTGGCACTGCAGCAGATCTCTGTCCTTTGGGCACTCTGGCAAAAGCATCTGTGGTAGACTTGCCCTTCTTCTCCTCTGCTTCCTCCTGAAGTTGCTCAACTACAGTTTGGATCTCTGTTACCTTGACATCAAGGTCATAGAATTTTGTCTCAATAATCCTTTCCAAGCTCTCCTGGTTCTTGGTCAGGGTGGCCAAGCACTTCTTAATCCTCAGGGTGGACTGGATCAGATATCCTAGCTGGTCCTGCTTGCTCTTCAAGAATATTTGAGATGCCTCTTCCACAGTTGGCATCTTTGCAGCCTTCTCTGACTTAGCTTTCTCTCTCTTTTCATGTGCTTGAGCTGAAGATGGTTCATTCTCACTCATCACAACAGTGTTATCTTCAAATTCAGGATAGATGGGTAGGTGCTCCTTATCCAAGATGTACTTGCCTTTGCCCATCTTTGAGTTGATTAGCTCCTGAATGTGTGGGGCATACCCATAACTTCTCTTCTGGTCAGCAGCAGTCATCTTGATTGTCTCAACAATCAGGCTCATAACTTTGAACTTCTGTGGGACATCAAATATGTGCAGCAAGTTGATGGCATGCCCTCTGATCATCTTGCACTACTAGAAATACCACTACTAATGGCGCACCTAATATGGCCATTAATGGCGCATCAGAGGTGCGCCATTGACAGCACGCCATTAGTAATTTTTACTAATGGCGCACCACCGTGCGCCATTAGTATCTCAGTATACTAATGGCGCACCACCTGTGCGCCATTAGTATTCGGTATACTAATGGCGCACCACCTGGTGCGCCATTAGTATTCTGAGATACTAATGGCGCACCACCTAGTGCGCCATTAGTATATGCAAGTGCGCCATTAGTATGCCTCCTGGGGGCATGTATACCAGTGCTTTGGCATACTAATGGCGCACCACCTCCGGATGCGCCATTAGTAATCGCAGCATACTAATGGCGCACTTCCCGTGATGCGCCATTAGTATGCCTTTGTCATACTAATGGCGCCTTTATCATGTGATGCGCCATTAGTATGAATATTAGGTTTTTTTATTTTTTATTTTCTGTTTTTTGCACAGGTTACAAAATGTATAATTTGACAAAATATAGACAGCACACATCAACAATAGATTCATCAAATACAATAGAAGATTAGTCCTTGAATACAATTCATCATATTAGTCTCCGAATACAATTCATCATATTAGTCTCCGAATTGAAAAGACCGAACAAAGATAGAACATTATATTACAAGTCTCGAGACCGCGAGTAGCGAGTTTATCTTCGGATTACAAGTCGATATCGATCATCTAAACTACCATCACATAGAAGAGAGCTGCGGTCATCACGATGAGCATCATCACGATGAAACTCGTCTTCATCCGGTTCCTCCAACGGTCCTTCCTCTCCCGCTAGATAGCGGGCGTATATAGATTCGCCTCGGCCCTAGTGGTGTACCCTTTGTAATCGTTACCGCTGAATCGGTGAACCTATCTCCGACACTCCTCCCGGTCATCGTAGACTCCGGGAACCTTACCCTTGTACACGACATACGTCGGCATCGCTATGCACTAGCCAAACGAAACGTTAGTACCAATTCACGCAGACAATACATAAGCAATATATAAGTATGCAGCAGAGCGATCGGAAGAGAAAAGCAAGACATTAATAGCATCGATTACATCTAAGTTGAACGACTCTCGAAACCAAAGAGACATACTACAAGTTCATTAAAGTTTAATTACAACATGACCCAATCGATGTTTCAGAACTAGACAACTCGACTCAAGGGACTGGAGCGTGGATGAAGCCGCCGTCTATCGTGGGAGTCATGAAAGAACGGGCGTTGTCATCCTGCATTTGTAGCATTGTGTCGATGTCACTGTTGGACGGTTGATTTACGAGGTAGAACTGCCCCGAGGTCGAAGGACATCTTGATGGATGATTTCCGCAAACTCCGATTGGATGCGAAAGAATTCTTGTCGGAGGTCCGCGTCTGGATTGCCGACACGCCGCGGCCCAATCTTGGAGTTTACTCGGTAGCGAAGTTGATGATGGTCCCGTCGATCGCCCGCATGTGATGGATGGCGTAGTAGGCACCCTTCTCGACCGCCAGCGGTTGCTTGACGCAGCAGAGCGTCAGACAGTGGGAGAACACGTGCTTGCCGTATTTACGAATAGGCCTGGTGAAGGTGCCTCCAGATTTGGCGTGGCAGGAGAACATCATCAAGAACCTTCTTGACATTTGTGTAGTCTACGTCAATCGACGGTCCGGGTCGAAATCGTGGCCATGGAATATTTAGGGCTTAGGAGGATGAGCGTGCAACGTGTGTCACTGCAGAAAACACGGAATGTTAAAAGAAAACGATCGAAATGTAAGAATTCATATGTTACGGGCGGTTGAGGGGAGGACTTACTCGGGAAAGTAAGGCACGAGGAAGTTATCCTTTTCTTGGTTTGCCGAATGACGCCTTCGAGGTAAGAACTTCGCGACTTGCGGTCCCAGCGCTGCCCAAGATCTTGGCACGCATGTAGAAGGGGTCGACTATCACGATGTCCGGGGTCTTGTCGCGAATGATCCGCATCTCCATACTCAGCGAAAATAGCGAGCGAAGGTGTAGTGCAGCGGATGAAGGTTCAACATAGCGTGGATGTCATCAAACGCAGGACGATCGTCGCTGATGGAGTTATCCACAAAGCCCTTGCCCTCGGCACCTTGGCCGCGAAACCGGGTATGCCATATCCTTCTCCCCGAGACGCCGCTTCTCCAAAGAAAGATCAGCATCATGCAGACTCCGCATAGCACCGGTTGCAGCATTGAGCATATTTGTCGGTAGCATCGCCCTACCCGCCACATGCACCCTCCTCGAGATATCCTGCGGTGAAGGTGGCCCGTCCCGAGCATGGATCGTACTCGGTGCCGGTGGCTCGCACCCTTCTTAGTCTTTCTTTTGCGTGCCTTCTTCTTCTCCTGTAATGGGACCGAGTTTTGCTCACGCACCGCCTTCTTGATTGTGTTGGGGCTGATAATATTTTGCACCTCGCCTATCTCGAGGCTCGGTGAAGTCGGCAGTGAGGCGTCTCCCGAGAGCTGAACGCCGACGGCGCTGTTGCAACTTGGCTTCTCCGCGATGCGAGCTAGATCGCACACGTCTTTTGTTGGGTTTGGTTCTTGAGAAGGAGGCCCCATGAAGTCGCCATCGTACCCATGCTCGGCAAAGTCTTGATCGACGCGTTGCCAAATGTAACATAGTCGTCGTCGTCGTCATTACGATCCTGTGCCATATGCATGTTTGGATCCGATGGCATAGGGATGTCCGCACCGTTCTGGCGGTCTTGCCATGGGGCCGACTTGGCGCCACGACCGGGCGGTGTTGTCTTTGGGGTGGTGTCCCCGCCCCAAACGAATCTGGCTCTTCGCCAAAGCAGGGGCCAGCTCGAGCAGGCGCCGAGGGTCATCACGTCATCATCGCCGCCCCGACGGGTCGATTCGGAGGTAACAAGTCGTCGCAGCCTGGCAGCACCGAACCAGTTGAACCCTAAACAAGTTGGGTGGCATCTGGGTACCGTGGAACAAGGTTGCCGGTTGAACGATTTTGCCCTTGGCGACATCGACCAACTCGTTGTTCACGAAGTGGAGGAGAGTGCACGGAACGTCGGCGGCGCCTGCGAAAACATGTAGGGCGTCGAGGATGCCCGATCAAAGGCAAGGAGATGAAGTCCTCGGCGAGAGAGGCTTAATTAGTTACCGTGATGATGGCGTCGAGCTCGGCTAATGTAGAGGCACCGCCAACGGGCGTGCGATGGACGGAGGGGCCGCTTCTTGCAGAGGTGCCGGCGGCGTACACCCGGTGCATTAAGCTCCGTGCGGCGTCGGAGACACCAATGCCGCCTCCGCTGGAGGCACCAATGGCCCCGCCATCGCATTATGCGAAGTTGCTGGGCCGTGAAGCTAGGAATCGGGCGGCCTCTGTTGGCGCCCGCAATCCACGCACTCAACCCCGAGATCAAGGTAGGCACAAGGGCGGTGATCGTCGCTCGAGTCGTTGTTCCACTTGCTCTTGGACAATCTCCGGAATCCAGCCACCGTGCCTTGAGTTCTTGAACCTCTCGCTACCTGGCTTTCCGAGCTGGTCTTTTCTCCTTCCGCCAATGACGGTATAGTATGACCCCATTTTGTCGACAAGCCTTTGCCGCCACACGACCAGCCGACGTCGGCTTCTCGAGCTTATCCTTGTTCTTCATTACATTCAACCCCCTATTTAGAGTGGTGTCCCAAGGGTTGCTCTGAGTCGACCCAGCGCCATCGCTTTCGATCGCTGCGGAAGGAATGTGAACCATTTAGAAATTCGGCTTCATTAATTAGAATGCAATCATATGGAGCTAATTACACTGGGTGTATTCCTTACGAGAACAAGCTCAAGCTGCCTGGTCTTCGGATCCGTGGTAAGCTCCTTTATTTTCGGTCCTTCTTGTACCGGGCCCCGACAAAGTTCCTGATGCGCTTGTCACCGCCAGATGTATCGAAGAGGGCGGTAGGCCTTGCTCGGCACGGTCCGCCTCCTCCTTGTCCCATATAGGCTCCGCCACTCTGTAACCGCCGGGACCGAGTGTGTGTTCCCTATGTTCAGCTCCGCATTTGTTTCCCCACTCACTTGATTGGGAGCTTATGGTGCTCGAGCAATTGATCTTGAAGTCGTTGTAGTCATCTTCGGTGATCGAAGGATTTTTCTCCTTGATCTTCTCATAACTCTCACCTTTCTCGATCATTCTCTTCACATTGCTTTTCCAAGTAGACAGGGCCTTGCTCATCTTCGTGAGGGCAGCATTGTTCACTTTATTCCCTTTGAGGCTTGTGTTTTCAAATTCAGCGGGGAACTTGTATCGTTAAATGCAGCTTCGTGAAGAGGAGGTTGCCAAATTCCCTCGGTCAGATGCCTCGGGTTCTCGGTGTTGATCGAGGCGGTGCTCGGACAATGCACCCGAGCTGAAGCGAGTACCCCTTGACTATTCGTTCGGGCGCCGTTGGATTCCCGTTGGAGTCCACTTCAAGAACTTCCTCCTTGAGGGTGCGGAGCACGATCGGGCGCCGGTCCTTCCGTTGCCTCTTCGGTGGCTGCCATCTGTGCGTGCCGCCATCATCGATGGTGGCATCCTCGGCGGCACCATCAGTGGTGGCATCAGTGTGGTCATCCTCGGCGGCACCATCCGTGGTCTCAGGATCGGTGGGGAAGGCGGCGGCCTCATACAAGTGAGGTTGTTGCTCCATCTCTTGGGACAGCTCCCAGAATGCCTTGCCTTGAACCCCGGCCTCATCGTTGTGGGCCATGTTTCTCTCTAAATAGAAACAAAGTTTGGTCAAAAGTTGGTTATTGTCAAGGAACAAGATCATGGTCTCATCATTTAGGGTTTGTCGACACCGAGGCATCCTAAAATCTAAGCTTTTATCATTGAGGGTTTTTCGACGCCAAGGCACCCTAAAAGCCTAACTTTTCATCATTTCGGTTTTATCGACACCGAGGCACCCTAAAAGCCATGCATTAGTCACAAGTACGCGGGGCACTTGATCCTACTTAATTAACTACTAAGATACCCGGCCCATGCATTAGTCACAAGTACCCCATATGTCCTATTTTTAGCAAAGTCATGCTAAAATTCACGGAAAATTTCAGCATGACCTTTGCTGAAAATAGGACATATGGAGTACCAATTCTTGCCGGAACGGAAGTTAATCGACATTCCGGCAAACTCAAGGGCCTCTCGGGTACCTGCAATATCATCACGACACGATGGTCGGAGACAAAACCCAAACAAACTAGCAAAATCATCACAAATTGTTTTACATTAAAGATGATCATCATCTTTACAAGTCTTTCTCAATGTGATCACAAGTAATTCAGAGGCATCACAAGTAATTCAGAGCATCACAAGGCATTAGTAGTTCAGTACATGAACAAGTTTTACAAAGCACATCAATTTGTGTGCCTAACTGAATTAACTGAATTTTCAAGAATCGAATAAACTGAATTTTCAAAACTGCAAGAAGCCAATTAAAAATCCCCTTCTTCTTGTCTCCTCTCACTATCTCTCACACATGTACACATGGCAAACCACAAAGGGTGTGTCAAGAAATTACTAAACTAATAATCCAACCACTAAAGCACAAAGGGTGTGTCAAGAAATGTTGCAATTAAAACAACAGCTTGTCACTAACGACATTGGGCACACCACGATTAACATGGAATTGACATTATTTATTGCATTGAATATGTCAAAAGGGAGGGTATATAACAAACTTAAATTTTTCAAAATATCCATGGACCAGGTTCAACTACTCAACTTAAGCGGCTTTACGGACTTTCTTTTACATGATTAAAGATAGGCGAAGCAAGAGTATATAAAACAGCACATTTCCGGATTAGATGAGTGACACCATCGATCCGTTGCAAACTTGGAAAAAAATTATGACAATCCTTGGAATCGCAGGACAATATTACGAAGAAAGAGTTTAACAGGCTAGCATCATTACTACAGCTCCGTAAATCTAATAGTGATCAAATGAGACCGTTAGCTCCTAATGAAATATGTTGTAAAGTCGACAGGCCATAAGATTGATTGAACATGGCTGAGAAAGGAGTAGTACTCTGCCTTTCCATACAGCCTAGATAAGCAATATACCGAATGTCATGTCATGTCAAACAGCAATATTATTTACATGGTCTCAAACTTGTGGTAAAAGATTATATCGAATCTGACAATGTATGTTTTCAGCAATCGACTGTTGTCGAACAAATAACCTAAATTGCATTTGGTGGGTTTGTCCAGGTCACACACATACACACACACGAACGGAGGTAGAAGAAGAGACGCACACTTTGGGCACCACACGACTTGTGCCTTTTCTTGAATTTCTTCTTACACAAATGTAACTGAATTACACGGGTTAAATAACCGGACCACCCAAGCTATCACGCACCCACTAGCCTCTATCTAGCATGCACACACGCATACACTATGTATGCACTACCATACATAGTCTCAAACCAGTGGAAGAAGACTTATCTATACATGTGCAGTTACTTTTTTTTGAGAAAGTCATGTGCGATTACTTATGTAAGGCCCCTGTTTGTTTGCGCTTATACTTCAGATTTTGCAGCTTTTCCACTTTGGCTTAAAAAATACACAGGTTCTTTGAAAATTGGTAAAAAAGGATGACCAAATAAAACTAAAAAGGAATAATCGGGGAATCAAAACCTTTAGCCGGTGTAGTTTTCTCGATCGCTCGATGCTTTCTCTTGTAATAAAGACCTTTGAGGCCAATTTAGACGTGTCCCTCGCCTAAAATATTTCTCGAGCTGATGAACTGCATATTCCAAGGAATACAATGAGATCTGAGTATAAGTTAAATGCAAGAACAAACAGAGAATTGGATGCATACTCAATAGCATATTATTAACTTAAGTGTTGCTATTTAAGCTTACATAATGACGTCTGAGAGATGTATGGAAGTTCAAACAGATTTATTCTTCAATACTTTTTAAAGTGGAATTAGCGAAACAACATAAAAAATAATATGTTTGGGAGAGCATCCCGCATGTTAATATGTTCGAGAAACATCCCAGCCCATCCCAAATTTCGTTAATAATTTCAGTTAAAATGTTGATGGTGTATTGGTGTTGTGGTCATGTTACGGTCATTGTGGAGTATTTACGTAGTTGCTTTGGGATATGAATTCTTTTGTTCAAGCTTAGGTTGAACACTAACTAAATTCAGATGGGACCGGGGTTGGGGCAAGTTTCAAAATCTGGGACTGTTTGTATTGTTCTTACATCCATGCAATCGCTTTGTTGTTCTTGCATCAAGGAGAATGCCCCCACTTTGAAATTAAGTGAAATGATTCCACAGACTTCCATTTTGAAATAAAGTAATATGCTCCTTGAAATTTGGCCAATATGATAAGTGGCATATTACTCCGATTAGCAACATATTTTCAATGATACGAATTTGGCCAATATGATAAGTGGCATATTACCCTTGGTTGCAAGCCAAGACCCTTGTCTTTGTTACAAGCTGTCTAAATGGCCATCATCAAGCAATATGATAAAAAAAGGAAACGAACTTAAAACGAGAGCAAGTATTAACTTAAAATGAGAAGATTAGCAAGATTAGATGTGATGCAAACTACTCCAGTTAGCATGAAGATTAGGAGTTTGTACCATAACCAGAACTTAAAATGAGAGCAAAGTATTGACTTGTCGATGTTTGAGCACACCAGTTAAGCACCGTAATCGGAAATTTTCGTCCATACTTACATTGTGTTCTTCAATGCAAAATGACCAAGCTGGATACATGTCTCGTGTTTCAAGATACATTTCACTTTTCTTTACTAATAACCATTTGGAGTAGTATTTGAATTCCTTAAGAACTGATTGCTATTGATCCTGTATATTCATTATTTAAACCATTCTGTTTTTCGTCTACTACATTCTTCTTGACAATTCTACTCCATAGGCAGTCCTTGATCACACTTTTCTTCAGAACACATTCTATTTTTTGCACATCTCAGAACTTTCACTAGCTGTTTTTTGCAGAGAAGGAAAAATCAAGTAAGTACCTTGGGCGGGTCGAGGGAGGCGGGTCGACGGTGGTGTGGACGGGGCGGGGTCGAGGTGGGCAGCGGCGTCGGGCGGGTCGAGGCGGCGCTGGGCGGCGGGGCAGCGTCCGGGCGGCGGGTCGGGCGCGGCCCGGCGGCGCCCAGCGGCGGGTCGGGCGGCGTCGAGCGGCGTCCGGGCGGCGGGTCGGCGGCGTCTGGGCGGCGTCGGGCCGGGTCGGGCGGCGTCTCGGCGGGCGTCCGGGCAAGCGGGTCGGGCGGGTCGAGGCGAGGCGCGCGTCAAGGCCCGGGCGGCGGAGGAGAGGGCGAGGTGGGAGAGGGCGAGGCGAGGGCGAGGGCGAGGGCAAAGGCGCGGGCGGTGGGCGAGAGGGAGAGAATGGCGAGGGATCGGGCGGGGATCGGGCGAAGGGGATCGGGCGGCGGATCAAGGGGGCCACTAATGGCGCACCTCACTGCGGTGCGCCATTAGCATGTTCACACTAATGGCGCACCTCACCGTGGTGCACCATTAGTATTTTTTTATTTCCACAAAAGCCAAAAGGTTATCTACTACCGTAACCTATCCATGTCAAGCCCACTCTACTAGCTCGACTGGTCGACCTCCAGTTCACACCGGGAGGTCCTGGATTCACTCCTGTGCTCCACAAATTTTTTTAGCATTTAAAAAGCTATTTGATACTTATTTATGTTTAAATATGTTCAAACTTGTTTAATTAATAACCTTAATATTTTTTTATAAGACTGTAGCTTTTAAAAAGCTGTTTTATACTTATTTTTTATAAGACGGTGCGGGGGGTGGGGGGGGTCGGCGGCGGTGGTTGAGTAGGGGAATCGAGGGTGCGGGGGGTTTCATGGCGCGGCAGTGGATCTGGGGTGCTCGGCGAGGGGGCCAGATCTGGCGAGGTGGGATAGCGATCGAGATGGAGGCGGATCGAGATCGAGTGTCCATGAAACTGAAAAATATTCATGAGAGTTCAAAAAGTACCCATGAAATACAATCGAGACCTGAAGGCTACGATTTAACTACAATCGATCTTAGCTAGCTATCTGTTCACAATCTTCTTGCCCTTCTTTTTCGCAAATGGAGTTTTTCTGTGGAACGGGCGTCCTTTAGGTAGGGTGGTCCTGCTTCTTCTTGTGGTGTATGCTGCTACTTCATCATCGTCGTCATGTTCGATCCTCGATCGCCGTACTTGTCGAAGTCTTGCTCATTGGCTACTCCATCCATTCCGATGATCTTCCTTTTGCCTCTCCTCACGACAACACGACCGGGCTTTGGCGGGTCGGTAATGAAGAAGCATTGGTCCACTTGGGAAGCCAGTACCCATGGCTCATTTTTCAAGGTGACGCTTAAGCCGCGGTCTTGGATTTGGCTTCGGGTATAACCATGGTGGTGAAATACCGGTCTTCTTTTATGACGTTCTTGGCCCATCTGACACGGAACATCGGGACCTTCTCTCCATAGCTCAGCTCCCGGATCTCCTCGATCCTTCCGTAGTATCTGTCCTTGTCGTTACCGGTGTAGGATTCCATCGTTACCCCGGAGTTCTGATAACCATCGCTCTTCATGTCCTTGGCCTCGGTGTAGAATGTGTAGCCTTTGATATCGTACGCCTCATAGGTCATCAGGTTGTGCTCGGCATACCTGTGACAAGGCGAATATGAGTTGTTCTTCCGGAAGAATCCTCATGTAAAGGGTACGAAGAAGCTTATGCTTGAACCAACGCGTGAAACATGAGTTGTGCTCTTTGAGTGTATCTCCGTCCGTCCTCTGTTGGCCTCGGTCATTGTACGTCTTTTTAATAAAGGTTTTGTGCTCTACCACCCAAGGATCGACCACGTCTATGTGTTGTAGCGCGACTAGGTTTGCTCTTTCAAAGTCGGCGAGTCGACCCTCGAAGTCGACATGCATTTCACGGCGACCCTCACGGTGACCCCATCCAATGAGCCTGCCGAGGTGCCTGTTGACGGGCAGACCAACGGGTTCTCGATGCCTAGATAATTCGTGCAGTAGGAGATGCACTCTTGATTGAAGCCCCCTGGCTATGCTTCCTTACGGGCGTGACATGTTGCGAACGTATCCTTTGATGACACCATTCATCCTTTCGAGCGGCATCATGTCAGGTGCGAGAACGTCGCCCGAGTTGGATGATATCCTCCACTATATGGACCAGCGGATGCACCATAACGTCGAAGAATGCGGGCGGAAGTACATCTCAAGCTCGCATAGTATCACCACGATCTCTTCCTGTAGCCTTCGAGTTGCCTCACGCCAATCGACTTCCGAGAGATGACGTCGAAGAAGTTGCATAGGCCAAATAGCGTTTCACGGACGTGCGCGTCCATGATCCCAATGGATTGCAACTAGAAGTATTCTGCGTCATCAAGACGTGATACCGTGAGACGTCATCCCCCTGAACTTCTGCGTCGCTGGGACTCGGTATCTGCTTATCTTCCCGGCGTAACCGTAAGGAAGTTTTACTCCTAGGAGGCAGGTGAAAAACTTCTCGATCTCCTCCCCGACTTTAGAGTGAAGCACGCGAGGGTATTCTTTTCCGATCTTCTTGTACTTTTTGCCTTTGCGTTGACTTTCCGTGTCCTTCTCCTCATCATCATCATCATCATCATCATCATCATCATCATCATCATCATCATCATCATCATCATCATCATCATCATCATCATCATTAGCGTGAAGCTCCTGCCTGATGCCCATTGATTTCAAGTCTGCCCTTGCTTTCGCCCATCTTTGGTCCTCTCCGGCATGTTGAGCAGGGTACCAAGCAGACTCGCACCACGTTCTTCGTGATATGCATGACATCAAGGCTGTGAGGCACACGGTGGATCTTCCAAGACGGCAAGTCCCGGAAAATGCACCTCGTTTTCCATACCTTCAGCAGCCCTCTGGCGCCTTTCGCTTCTTTCCGGCTCTGGCGCCTTTTGATTCTTTCCGGCAAGGGCAGTCTTTCCAATTTTCCAACAGCTTGTCTATTTCCTCGCCGCTCCTCGTACACGCAGGCGTTTTGAGTTCGGTTTCACCATCGAACAGATCCTTGCGTTTCCTCCACGGGTCATCGTCGCGAAGCCACCTTCGATGTCCCATGAACACGGTTTTCAAGACCCGGGATCTCTATCTAGTCTGGCGATACGCCAGTCATCCATGCACCTTACGCATCCGGAAAATCCGTGGACTACCTGCCCGCGACATATCCAGAATCGAGATAGTCGTGCACCGTCGTGAGCAGTGCGGCTCTCATAGGAAATATTCTTTCTCTCGGCGTCCACGTATTGGCTGGCGTTTTCCACAGCGTGTCAAGCTCCTCTTTCAAAGAGCCCCGGTCTGATTGATGTCGTTCCTGGTTGTTTCGGCACTTCAATTAGCATACTCATGTGAATGTACTTCCTCTTCATGCACAACCAGGGGGAAGGTTGTACATCCACACAAACACAAGGCCAGGTGCTATGTGTGCTTCTCGCTGCCAAACGGATTGACTCCATCGGTGCTTGCGCCCGACGATGTTCCTTGGATCGTTCCCAAATTCCGAGTCTTGAAGTTCAACGCTTGCCACCGCTCGCATCCTTAGGGTGACTCAAAGCATCTTGTCTTTTTATCTATCTCCGGATCATTTGCGTCATCTTCCCGCTTCTTCTCCTCCCTATCCGCGTGCCAACGCAGGAGCTTTGCTACCTTAGGGTCCGCGAAATAAGCGCCGCAGACGAGGAGTGATCGGAAAGTACCACACCACTTTTCGAGGAGCTTTCTTCCTCTTCTTGTATCAAGTGACGCCCTTTGCCGGACATATGGTAGACTCAGCGTGCTCGTCCCAAAAATGATGCAATTGTTCATGCACACATGGTATTTCACGTGCGGTAAATCCAGAGGACACACGATTTTCTTCGCCTCCTCCAAACTGGTCGGGCACTTGTTCCCCTTGGGAAGACGTTCGTGCTGTAATGACATGTTCTCGTCGAAGCATGCGCCGGTCATTTTGTGTTTTACCTTCATCTCCGTGGCCATGAGCGTTACTTTCGCGGGTATCCTCGGCCTGCATCCTTCATACAATGGAGTAACCGCGTCTAACTCAAGTTGATCCATCTTGGCTTTCTCTCGGGCGGTAGCTCTTGCGTTATCCGTCTGCTTGAGAAGCAGCTCTTGAATATGAGGGTCCTGCACCCAGCCCATCGATGGTCCAGGCCGTCGCTCCGCCGCATCATCATCTTCATGATCATGCCCGTCGCCTGCTCGGCATCTTCCTCATCATCATGTCCTGCATATTCTACATGATGACTGTATGCGACATCACGCCGTGATCATCGCTCGGGATTCTTCGTCTTCTCGCCCGCCCGAGCCGCAGTGGTTGTCTTGCTGCCCTTCCTCATTTCTTGCCCGCCCGCATGGACGACTTCGTAGTCATCTTCATCACCTTGCCACCGATAGCCATCCATGAAACCACGCAACAGCAGGTGGTCCCGCACCTGCCGGAATCCGGGTCCGCAATAAGGCTCTTCACTTGCATCTTCGACACGGACATCTTATCTCCTGTCTCGTTCTTTTGAAGCATCTCGGCCTTCGCGGACCTCAAAAACCTATTCACGATGCCTTCGGTCATCGTATGCGGACCATGGTCGTCTGCGGTAGAGCAAAAGCGATATTTTAGAACCAAGAAAAATTTGGCATGACTTTCCCTAAAAATAGGACCAAAAGGATGCTTAATGCCAAAATTCTCACTTGAAACGGAAATGAATCGACATTCCGGCAAAATATTGGCAACTATCGCATTTCAAATACCGTACACCTCCAAACACAAACACATATGCAAACACCACAAACATATGCAACACCGCTTGAACATACATAGATCTAGCTAGGCCGTAAAAAGTGCATGTGCACATTGTTGTAAGGAGAACAACCTAAATATAGCTTCCCCTTACTTACCTATTAAAACAAGGTAATTTAACCACTTAATTTGAATGAATCTATGGTGGAAATGAGGTGAAAAGAGGAGGCACCCGAGACAAGGAGGAGGTGGAGAGAATGAAGTGGGGAGAAAGTGAGTGTGTGGGTAGGAGAGGCTGTCCCAAATATCTTGTTGCTGCCCACTTACTAATGGCGCACCTCTTGCATGGTGCGCCATTAGTAGTTACCACTACTAATGGCGCACCTAAGCAGGATGCGCCATTAGTATGTTTGAACAAAGCACTAGTTCAAAGAAAAGTTTCTATACTAATGGCGCACCCACACATTGGTGCGCCATTAGTAGTTACAACTACTAATGGCGCACCAGGTGTGGGTGCGCCATTAGTATGTTTGGACAGCGCACTAGTTTAAAAAAATTTGGTACTAATGGCGCACCCACACCACAGTGCGCCATTAGTAGTTACAACTACTAATGGCGCACTCGGGCAGGATGCGCCATTAGTATGTTTGGACAAAGCACTAGTTCAAAAAAAGTTTCTATACTAATGGCGCACCCACATGGTGCGCCATTAGTAGTTACAACTACTAATGGCGCACTGTGGTGTGGGTGCGCCATTAGTATGTTTGGACAGCGCACTAGTTTAAAAAAATTTGGTACTAATGGCGCACCCACACAGTGCGCCATTAGTAGTTACAACTACTAATGGCGCACTCGGGCAGGATGCGCCATTAGTATGTTTGGACAGGCGCACTAGTTAAAAAAAAATTGGTACTAATGGCGCACCCAAAGCATGGTGCGCCATTAGTAGTTTAGACTCTAATGGCGCATCGTATGGCGGTGCGCCATTAGTATATACTAATGGCGCACCATCTTTCCGGTGCGCCATTAGTGTCATTTCCATCTATAGCCCTTTTCCTAGTAGTGTTGTGATCACCTGACTTGGGTAGCAGTGTGTGCCTTAAGATCCAGTTGATTGTTGGCAGACCAGACAACAGGTAGTGGACAGATCCAAACTTATGTGTATCCAAGGCAGCATCTGGGATCTCCTTGTACATGTTAGCCATAGTGTTGTGGTCTTTCTTCTTCTCTGCATAAATGTCCAAGTCATCCTCATGTTCCTCAGGAGCATTTATGAGCTTGGCCCACTCATCAACTGTAGATTGGTACCTAGTACCCTCAGACATCCTACAATCCATCCATTTGGATAGAAGTGGGCAGTGGAGTAAAACTGCATGATGAGCTCATCATTCCACTTGGTGAGCTTCTGGGCAACAAATTTATCCACTCGACATGCCTTAAAGCTATCAAGCACTCCAGGGAAGTGATCCTCATTTTCCTTGATGAATTCCCAGTCAACCCATCTCACATCACACACAATGGGCTTCTTGTCAAGCAAAATTGTCTCATAGAAGTCCTGATGTTCCTTAGTGTGGAATCTATAGTCCACAGCAGTCCTTCTCCTGATAGCATAGGGATCAGACTCTCTCCGTAGTCTCAATCCTGAATCCTTCCTGATCTTCATATTCTCTGCAACTGGGTGTGCATCAGTGTGGTCAGGGATCTTGGGCTTTAGCTTCCTCAACAAAACAGAATCATCTTCTTCTTCTTCAGCAGCTTGAGGCACTGGGGCCTTGTTCTTCTCTTCAGCAGGTATGTTCCTAGTGCTCCTTTTGGGTTTTGGCTTTGGAGCTGGAGCAGCAGCCTTGGGAGCAGTTTTGGGCTTTGATGGAGCAGGCCCTGCTTTGATTGCATCTCCCATAAGCTTTTGAGCTTTGGGTGCTGGTGCAGCATCCTCTTCCTCTTCTTCTTCTTCTTCTTCTTCTTCTTCTTCAGAATCTCTCATCATTGATGGCTTCCCAATAACTCTGGCAATGGTCTTCTTGACCCTTTCTTTTCTCTTCTTGCCATCTCTAGTCTCCTTGGGTTCAAGAGTGAACTCCATTGTTTCTTGAGTGGAGGCTCTGGCTTTTGACATTGGAACTCTTCTTGCTGGAACCTTTGTTTTCAGACCTGGTTTGGTTGCAACAGTTGAGCCATACTCTTTCTTCAGCACTTTCTTCTTTGAAGTGGCTTCATCCTCAACAGCCACATAATCTTCATCTTCAGAGTCAGAATTCTTCTTCTTCCTTGTCCTTGTGGCAGCCTTTGGCAGATTGCTTGGAGTGCTCCTGCTGCCTTCATCATAGCTGCCTGAGGGACTAGTGCCCTTACTCAACTGAACCTGCTCTTCTGACTTGTTCTGGCTGTCACTTTGGTCAGACATCTATGCAAATACTCTAACAGCAGACCCTTTGAATAGGTTATAGATGAGGTAGAATAGATGAGCATCACAAAGTACAAGAGTTTTGCAAAATTGATGACTTAAAAACTTAGTTTTAGTTCTTCACAGAAAGCATTTCGGATCTACCGATTTGTAAACTCAGTGATACCGAAGCAGCTTTTGGAGCCTAAACTAGTGAACTCGGTCGGACCGAGTCACAATTCGGTGGTATCGAGACTGCTAGGGTTTCACAAAGAATCGAAGACCGATTTGCAATTTTCGGTCGGACCGAAAATGCGTGTGCTTTGGCCTGTGCCAAAATCGGTGAGACCGATTTCTACAACTCGGTCGGTCCGAGATGAGTTCGGCGGAGACCTAACCCTAAATTTTCATCAAATCTAATCTACAGGACGTTTTTGCTGGACAGGATGATTTCAATCGTGGCAAGAATCATGGCGAAGTAATGTGCTAAGAACCGGAGTTAGGGATTAGCACAATGATCAAGTTCGTACCCTAGTTCGGCGACGAACTTGCTACGGCGGCAACGGCGGTGAAGATTTCCGTTGACGGCAGCGAAGACCAGCGGCGGGAGGTCGCTGGTGGCGAGAGGACGATCCGGAGACCCGAAGAGGCAGAGCAGGTTATGCGCGGGCGAGAGGGTTCGGAAAAATTTCCAAAATTGGCCCGTCGCTATATATAACCTGATGCTACCTCTTGAGCACTGCGTTGGATTTCCCCGAAGAGGAGAGGATGATGCAGCAAAGTAGCGTAAGTATTTCCCTCAGTTTTTGAGAACCAAGGTATCAATCCAGTAGGAGGCTATGCACAAGTCCCTCGTACCTGCACGAAACAATAGCTCCTCGCAACCAACGCGATTAGGGGTTGTCAATCCCTTCACGGTCACTTACGAGATTGAGATCTGATAGAGATGATAAATAGTATTTTTGGTATTTTTGATATAGAGATGCAAAGTGAAAAGTAAAAGGCAGAGTAAAAACAAATCAAGTATTAAAGTGATGGAGATTGATATGATGAGAATAGACCCGGGGGCCATAGGTTTCACTAGTGGCTTCTCTCAAGAGCATAAGTATTCTACGGTGGGTGAACAAATTACTGTTGAGCAATTGACAGAATTGAGCATAGTTATGAGGATATCTAGGTATGATCATGTATATAGGCATCACATCTGAGACAAGTAGACCGACTCACCGTGCATCTCGCTACTATTACTCCACTCATCGGCCGCTATCCAGCATGCATCTAGAGTATTAAGTTAAAAACAGAGTTACGCCTTAAGCAAGATGACATGATGTAGAGGGATAAATTCATGCAATATGATAAAAACCCCATCTTGTTATCCTCGATGACAACAATACAATACGTGCCTTGCTGCCCCTTCTGTCACTCAAAAAGGACACCGCAAGATTGAACCCAAAGCTAAGCACTTCTCCCATTGCAAGAACTACCAATCTAGTTGGCCAAACCAAACGGATAATTCGAAGAGACTTGCAAAGATAACCAATCATACATAAAAGAATTCAGAGAAGATTCAAATATTATTCATAGATAAGCTGGATCATAAACCCACAATTCATCGGTCTCAACAAACACACCGCAAAAAGAAGATTACATCGAATAGATCTCCACGAGAGAGGGGGAGAACATTGTATTGAGATCCAAAAAGAGAGAAGCATCCATCTAGCTACAAGCTATGGACCCGAAGGTCTGAAGTAAACTACTCCACTTCATCGGAGGGGCTATGGTGATGATGTAGAAGCCCTCCGTGGTGGATGCCCCCTCGTGAGCTCCTAACAGGCCCCAAGATGGGATCTCGTGGATCTGAGGAAGTTGCTTGGCGGTGGAATTAGGTTTTGGCTCCTGTTACGCTCGTTTGGGGTACGTAGGTATATATAGGAGGAAGGAGTACGTCGGTGGAGCAACAGGGGCCCACGAGGGGGCGCGCCTGGGGCGCCCCACCCTCTGACCGCCTGTTACTTCTTGGAGTAGGGTCCAAGTCTCTGGATCACGTTCGTGAGAAAATCACGTTCGAAGGTTTCATTCTGTTTGGACTCCGTTTGATATTCCGTTTCTTCAAAACACTGAAATAGGCAAAAACAACAATTACAGGCTGGGCCTCCGGTTAATAGGTTAGTCCCAAAAATAATATAAAAGTGGAAAATAAAGCCCAATATAGTCCAAAACAGTAGATAAAGTAGCATGAAGCAATCAAAAATTATAGATACGTTGGAGACGTATCAGGCATCCCCAAGCTTAATTCCTACTCTTCCTCGAGTAGGTAAATGATAAAAAGAGAATTTTTGATGCGGAGTGATACTTTGGCATAATTTCAATGTAAATCTTCTTAATTGTGGTATGAATATTCAGATCCAAAAGATTCAAGACAAAAGTTCATATTGACATAAAAATAATAATACTTCAAGCATACTAACTAAGCAATTATGTCTTCTCAAAATAACATGGCCAAAGAAAGTTATCCCTACAAAATCATATAGTCTGGCTATGCTCCATCTTCCCCACACAAAATATTTAAATCATGCACAACCCCGATGACAAGCCAAGCAATATTTTCATACTTTAACATTTTCAAAACTTTTTCAATCTTCACGCAATACATGAGCATGAGCCATGGATATAGCACTATATGTGGAATAGAATGGTGGTTGTGGAGAAGACAAAAAGGGGGAAGATAGTCTCACATCAACTAGGCGTATCAACGGGCTATGGAGATGCCCATCAATAGATATCAATGTGAGTGAGTAGGGATTGCCATGCAACGGATGCACTAGAGCTATAAGTATATGAAAGCTCAACAAAAGAAACTAAGTGGGTGTGCATCCAACTCACTTGCTCACGAAGACCTAGGGCATTTGAGGAAGCCCATAATTGGAATATACAAGCCAAGTTCGATAATGAAAAATTCCCACTAGTATATGAAAGCGACAAAATGAGAGACTCTCTATCATGAAGATCTTGGTGCTACTTTGAAGCAAAAGTGTGGTAAAAGGATAGTAGCATTGTCCCTTCTCTCTTTTTATCTCATTTTTTATTATTTGGGCATTTTCTCTTTTTTGATGGCCTCTTTCTTTTTCATTTTTATTTTTTTTATTTTTCGTCCGGAGTCTCATCCCGACTTGTGGGGGAATCATGGTCTCCATCATCCTTTCCTCACTTGGGACAATGCTATAAAGAATGATGATCATCACACTTTTATTTTTCTTACAACTCAACAATTACAACTCGATTCTTAGAACAAAGTATGACTCTATATGAATGCATCCGGCGGTGTACCGGGATATGCAATGAAACAAGAGTCACATGTATGAAAGAATTATGAACGGTGGCTTTGCCACAAATACGATGTCAACTACATGATCATGCTAGCAATATGACAATGATGGAGCGTGTCATAATAAACGGAACGGTGGGGAGTTGCATGGCAATATATCTCGGAATGGCTATGGAAATGCCATGATAGGTAGGTATGGTGGCTGTTTTGAGGAAGATATATGGTGGGTGTATGATACCGGCGAAAAGTGTGCGGTATTAGAGAGGCTAGCAATGGTGGAACGATGGGAAAAAGTGCGTATAATCCATGGACTCAACATTAGTCATAAAGAAATCATATACTTATTGCAAAAATCTAGAAGTTATCAAAGCAAAGTATTACGCGCATGCTCCTAGGGGGATATATTGGTAGGAAAAGACCATCGCTCGTCCCTGACCGCCACTCATAAGGAAGACAATAAATAAATAAATCATGCTCCGAGTTCATCACATAACGGTTCACCATAATGCATGCTACGGGAATCACAAACTTCAACACAAGTATTCTTTAAATTCACAACTACTCAACTAGCATGACTCTAATATCACCATCTTCATATCTCAAAACAATTATCAAGCATCAAACTTTTCTTAGTATTGAACGCACTCAAAAGAAAGTTTCACATATCTTGAATACCAAGTATATTAATATTAAGAAAATTACCATGCTATTAACGACTCTCAAAATAATCTAAGTGAAGCATGAGAGATCAATAGTTTCTTTAAAACAAATCCACCACCGTGCTCTAAAAGATCTAAGTGAAGCACTAGAGCAAAAATTATCACGCTCAAAAGATATAAGTGAAGCACTATGAGCAAAACTATCAAGCTCAAAAGATATAACTGAAACACATAGAGTATTCTATCAAATTCCAATTTATGTATGGCTCTCTCAAAAGGTGTGTACAGAAAGGATGATTGTGCTAAACTAACAAGCAAAAGGCATAAATAATACAAGACGCTCCAAGCAAAACACATATCATGTGGTGAATAAAAATATAGCCCCAAGTAAATTACCGATGGAAGTAGATTTAAAGAGGGGATGCCTTCCGGGGCATCCCCAAGCTTTGACTTTTTGGTGTCCTTGGATTATCTTGGGGGTTCCATGGCATCCCCAAGCTTAGGCTCTTGCCACTCCTTGTTCCATAATCCATCAAAATAATTTACTTGAAAACTTCACAACACAAAACTCAAAAGAAATCTCGTGAGCTCCGTTAGAGAAAGAAAACAAAAGACTACTTTAAGATACTGTAATGAACTCATTATTTATTTATATTAGTGTTAAACCTACTTTATTCTAACTTCTCTATGGATTATAAACTATTTTACTAGCCATAGATTCATCAAAATAAGCAAACAACACACGAAAAATAGAATCTGCCAAAAACAGAACAGTCTGTAGTAATCTGTAACTAACGCAAACTTATGGAACTCCAAAAATTCTACCAAAATAGGACGACCTATACAATTTGTTTAATGATCAGAAACAATTGGAATCAGTATTTTATCGCGTTCTGATGATTTTTAACAATTGTTTTCGTGAACAGAAAGATTCTGGAAATTACAGCAAGATCAAATAACTATCATCCAAGAAGATCCTATAGGTCTAACTTGGCACAAACACTAATTAAAACATAAAACCACATCTAAAGAGATGCTAGATGGATTATTTATTCCTAAACAGAAGCAAAAGCAAAAAAAACTAAAAATAAAATTGGGTTGCCTCCCAACAAGCGCTATCGTTTAACGCCCCTAGCTAGGCATAAAAGCAAGGATAGATTTAAGTAGTGCCGTCTTTGGTTTTAGGACAGGAGGATCTCCTCTCTATAGCATTCATTCTTCTATTTAAGGTAAGCACATGGCCATTAATGGAAGAAGTAAGATTAAGCACATTACGGAAGTTTGCCTCTAAACTAGACTTCATCTCTTTAATAATTTCATTTTGATAAAAGCACAAGAGAGTAGTTGATTCGACCTTATCATTCATGGGGTGCCCAAATATAGTTTTCATTCTTTCATAGGTATCTATAGCATCCCCTTCAAGAAAACCTTCTTCAAAGATGAAATCTAAAACTTGTTTGAAGGAAGCGGGTAAGCCGACATAAAAACTTTTTAAGTAAATTTCAATTTGATATTGTGGCACATAGCTAGCCCGAATCCTTAATGAACTATCCCAAGCATCTTTTAAAGACTCATCAAGTAAATAGCAAAAAATTCCAGAGTCATCCTCATCAAAATTATTCAAGCTCTCATTGGTGACCCCGGTGGGTCTTTCCGTAGCATCATTTTTTAAGAGCTAGGAGAGGATAGAGGGGTTATCCAAGGCACTAGAGCTAGGGAGGAAACCCGTAGTTCTTTTTGATTCGGCCATGGCAACGAGAAGGCAAACGGAAAAGAGAGAGGAGATTGGGAAATAGAGGGCGAATAAAACGGCAAGGGTGAAGTGGGGGAGAGGAAAACGAGAGGCAAATGGCAAATAATGTAATGCGGGAGATAGAGATTGTGATGGGTACTTGGTATGTAGATTTTAACTTGACTCGCTCTTGCGTAAGCCTCCCCGGCAACGGAGCCAGGAATCCTTCTTGCTACCTCTTGAGCACTGCGTTGGATTTCCCCGAAGAGGATAGGATGATGCAGCAAAGTAGCGTAAGTATTTCCCTCAGTTTTTGAGAACCAAGGTATCAATCCAGTAGGAGGCTACGCATAAGTTCCTCATACTTGCACAAAACAATAGCTCCTCGCAACCAACGCGATTAGGGGTTGTCAATCCCTTCATTGTCACTTACGAGAGTGAGATCTGATAGAGATGATAAATAATATTTTTGGTATTTTTGATATAGAGATGCAAAGTGAAAAGTAAAAGGCAAAGTAAAAACAAAGCAAGTATTGAAGTGATGGAGATTGATATGATGAGAATAGACCCAGGGGCCATAGGTTTCACTAGTGGCTTCTCTCAAGAGCATAAATATTCTACGGTGGGTGAACAAATTACTGTTGAGCAATTGATGTAATTGAGCATAGTTATGAGGATATCTAGGTATGATCATGTATATAGGCATCATGTCCGAGACAAGTAGACCGACTCCTCCTGCATCTACTACTATTACTCCACTCATCGACCGCTATCCAAAGATGCATCTAGAGTATTAAGTTAAAAACAGAGTAACGCCTTAAGCAAGATGACATGATGTAGAGGGATAAATTCATGCAATATGAGAAAACCCCCATCTTGTTATCCTCGATGGCAACAATACAATACGTGCCTTGCTGCCCCTTCTGTCACAGGGAAAGGACACCGCAAGATTGAACCCAAAGCTAAGCACTTCTCCCATTGCAAGAACTACCAATCTAGTTGGCCAAACCAAACGGATAATTCGAAGAGACTTGCAAAGATAACCAATCATACATAAAAGAATTCAGAGAAGATTCAAATATTGTTCATAGATAATCTTGATAATAAACCCACAATTCATCGGTCTCAACAAACACACCGCAAAAAGAAGATTACATCGAATAGATCTCCGGAGAGAGGGGAGAACATTGTATTGAGATCCAAAAAAGAGAAGAAGCCATCTAGCTACTAGCTATGGACCCGAAGGTCTGAACTAAACTACTCCACTTCATCGGAGGGGCTATGGTGATGATGTAGAAGCCCTCCGTGGTGGATGCCCACTCCGGCGGAGCTCCAGAACAGGCCCCAAGATGGGATCTCGTGGATACAGGAAGTTGCGGCGGTGGAATTAGGGGTATGGCTCTGGTTCTGATCGTTTGGGGGTACGTAGGTATATATAGGAGGAAGGAGTACGTCGGTGGAGCAACAGGGGCCCACGAGGCAGGGGGCGCGCCCTAGGGGGGGCGCCCCCACCCTCGTGACCGCCTCTGTTACTTCTTGGAGTAGGGTCCAAGTCTCGTGGATCACATTCGGTGACAAAATCACGTTCCCGAAGGTTTCATTCCGTTTGGACTCCGTTTGATATTCCATTTCTTCGAAACACTGAAATAGGCAAAAAACAGCAATTCTGGGCTGGGCCTCCGTTTAATAGGTTAGTCCCAAAAATAATATAAAAATGGAAAATAAAGCCCAATATAGTCCAAAACAGTAGATAAAGTAGCATGGAGCAATCAAAAATTATAGATACGTTGGAGACGTATCACCTGACCCTGTCGGTGTGACCGAGTGGAACAACTCGATGGCACCGAGATGCAAAACTGCAAGCAGTTATTGCAACTCAGTGTGACCGAAAGGTTCTAATCGGTTGCACCGAGATAAAAACCCTAGATCAACTTAGTGACTCGGTAGGACCGAAAAGGGTGAATCGGTCAGACCGAGATGCACAAAGAGGTTTTGGAGGTTTAAGTCTATGACGAATCGGGAACTCCGAGTGCTCCTCACACAGTGTGGTTCGAATCTGACTTGATCAAACTTTGTGATGTAGCATGAATAGAGTTTGAGATGAGGAAAGCATAGATATCTAGACGGATGTTCTTAGGCATTCTTGTCCATCCATTTGGCAAAAGAGAAAGAGCCAAACAATCAAAGCAACAAATGGATGTCCTCGAATGAGTAAAACATGCAACCAACATGCTCACACAATAAAATGGCAAATGAAATATGTGACAAAGCATGCACAAACACTCTAGCATCAATCAAGCAATTTGGCGATGACTAGGTCATCTATATATGAGTATATTGACATAGGAGTCAAATGAGAACATTTGATCGTAGGTCATACTCATCGTTTAAGCACAAGTGGGGTTACCACTTTTACATAAAGCATTGTTGTGTTCACACCATTAGAGTTGCTTTAGCTCAATTGATTAGAGTAAACCTCCCCCTAGATGTGATATTCCCCCTAAGAGGGATGAACTAACCTTGGGTTTTGTCGATGATGACTTCATGTAGGTGTTGAAGATGTGGATGATCAATGTTGATGTAGATCATTTGGAGCAATCCTTTGGAGTGAGTTGCGCTTTCAATACCTACACGGGTTAGTCCCAAATGGAACAAACAAGGATATACATAGACATAGAGTGATGCATACACAAGATGATGTCCATGAAAGCATTAGGTTACCTTGTCCCTTGTCTTACCAACAAGAGGGTTTGTGACTCCTTGAACTAGTGCAATATAAGGAAGTTGTTTGCACTTGTCCTTGCCAAAATGATAAGAGTGAAGTATGTTGACGGAGTCACCCTCAAGAACTCTCTAGTTCTTCTTCTTCTGGATCCACACCATCTTGATGGGAATCCTTGGAGTTGTAGTTGTACTTGATGAGGTAGAACTTGATGTAGTCTTGGGAACCCACTTGACTAAGGCCTTAGGTGCTTCTTCAAACGCATCAATTTCCTCTTGAAGCTTGTCCTTTCCTTTTTTCTTGTGGTCTTGTGGTGGAAGATCAAATTGAGCTTGTGTACCTTTGAAGTAAGTAGGATCATACTTCTCTTGTTGAGGAACAAACTTCGTCTTGGGGTATTGATCTTCTTCCCACTCAACTCCATTGGCATTGAACTTTCGTTCAAAACCAACACCTTGATTCTTCCGTGTCTTCCTTGCTTGCGTACAATTTCCTCAAATTGCTTACTTCCGCAAGGCTCTTGTAAACACCTTTCTCTATAATTCCCTTCAATAAGCTATTTTATTGCTCAAGTGTAACTTGGCTAAGAGAATCATTAGTGGAATCAAGAGAACTACTAGAAGCAACAACATTGGATTTAGCATGATTGTTGTTACTACTAGATGAAGCATCTTTCTTGTACTTGTTGCTAGATTTAACTTGTGGCATGTAAGTAGACAAGAGTAAACGCTTGGCAATGTAAGAAGAACTTTTCTTGCGAAGATCATCATTGATTGCCTTCAAAATCTCATGCTCTTGATCAAGGTTGAGCTTTTCAAAGCGTAGCTTATCATGAGTCTTTAAAAGTTCTCGATGATTTTCTAAGGTTGTTTCATGAGCTAACTTAAGAGTGTTAAGTTCTTTAGTTAGACGCTCAATCTCCTTCTTATCATCATCATTCGTTTTATCTTGATTATCATGATTAATTGACGTTTCATCATAGTTTTCATCACTAGAGTTGTCAACAAGTAAATCATCATCACCTAGCAAATCATCTTCATCACTATTGAAATCAACATACTCGGGATGTGTTACCTTTGGACCTTTGGCCATGAAGCATCTTCCAATTCCTTCATTTGGTGAGTCAAACATATCGTAGGAGTTGGTTGACACAAGTGCTAGACCGGCAACACCTTCATCTTGAGTATATTCGGAGTCGGAATGATAACTTATTTCGGAGTGATTGTCGGAGTCGGAGCCGGATACCCATTCACCAACATGAGCTTGATGTATTCTTTTTGTGTAGCTCCTTGATGATTTTTCTTTCCTTTCCGAGCCCTTGATTCTCCGAGAGGGTCTTCGTTCATAACGATCATCTCTACTCCTCCTTTCTATTGGTGGTGATTCTTCTCTTCTACTTCTTATTTTGGGAGAATCTTCTCTTCTTTTGTAGGGGGCCTTACACTCATTGGAGTAGTGTCCGGGTCTTCCAAAATTGTAGCAATTTCTCGCACGACTAGAAGATCTTTTGTCATTGTAGGACCTTGACTTGGAACTTCTTTCTTTGCTTCTACTCTTGTAGAACTTGTTCAAGTTCTTTACCATTAGGCTCAATTCTTCATTGAAGGTTTGCTTCTCACTTGATGATGTGGGAGCATCACACGAGGCTTTGTAAGGACCACTTGACTTATTGTGAAGCTCTTCTTTATCCTTGAGTGACATCTCATGAGCAACAATTTTTCCAATTACTTCCGTTGGCTTGACATCTTTGTAATTGGGAATCATTTGGATCAATGTGCACATGGTATCATATTTTCCATCCAAGGCTCTAAGGATCTTCTTGATGATGAATTTTTCGGTCATCTCTTCACTTCCTAAGCCGGCAATCTCATTTGTGATGAGAGCAAGCCTAGAGTACATTTCGGCGACACCTTCGCCGTCCTTCATTTTGAACTTGTCGAGTTGACTTTGAAGCACATCCAATTTGGATTCCTTGACGGAGTCGGTACCTTCGTGCATATCAATCAAAGTATCCCAAATTTCCTTTGCATTCTCAAGACGGCTGATTTTGTTGAATTCTTCGGGGCACAATCCATTGAAGAGAATATCACAAGCTTGAGCATTGTATTGTAGCATCTTCAACTCTTCCGCGGTAGCTTCATGGTTTGGCTCTCTCCCATCAAAGAATTCACCTTGCAAGCCAATAAACACAATAGCCCAAACGGCGGGGTTATGTCCAAGAATATGCATTTTCATCTTATGTTTCCAACTAGCAAAATGTGTACCATCAAAGTAAGGACCTCTACGGTGGTAATTTCCCTCGCTAGACGCCATACTCTCCTAGGCTGTGAAACCAAGGCTATGACTACCAAAAGCTATGGAAATCAAAGCAAATGGAGACCAAAGCTCTGATACCACTTGTAGGATCAAAAGTATGTCTAGAGGGGGGTTGATTAGACTACTTGACCAAATAAAAATCTAGCCTTTTCCCAATTTTAGTTCTTGCAGATTTTTAGCAACTTAGCAGAAGTCAAGCAACCAACCTACACATGCAATTCTAAGAGTATAGCAGCGCAATGTAAAACAATTGCATATGAAGGTAAAGGGGATGAGATTGAGGGAGCAAACGCAATGTTGACACTGAGATTTTTTATCCATGGTTCCGATAGGTGGTGCTATCATACATCCACGTTGATGGAGACATCAACCCACAAAGGGTAATGGTTGCGCAAGTCCACGGAGGGCTCCACCCACGAAGGGTCCACGAAGAAGCAACCTTGTCTATCCCACCATGGCCGTCGCCCATGAAGGACTTGCCTCACTAGGGTAGATCTTCACGAAGTAGGCGATCTCCTTGCCCTTACAAACTCCTTGGTTCGACTCCACAATCTTGTTGGAGGCTCCCAAGTGACACCTAGCCAATCTAGGAGACACCACTCTCCAAGAAGTAACAAATGGTGTCTTGATGATCAAATCCTTGCTCTTGTGCTTCAAATGATAGTCTCCCCAACACTCAACTCCCTCTCATAGGATTGGATTTGGTAGAAAGAAGATTTGAGTGGAAAGCAACTTGGGGAAGGCTAGAGATCAAGATTTATGTGGTTGGAATGGAATATCTTGACCTCAACACAAATGTAGGTGGTTCTCTCTCAGAAAATATGTATTGGAAGTGTAGGCATGTTATGATGGCTCTCTCCACGAATGAAGAGTGGGTGGAGGGGTATATATAGCCTCCACAAAAAATCTAACCGTTACACACAAATCACCAAACTCGGTGGGACTGAATCAGAGAACTCGGTCAGACCAAATTGGTTCATAATGTGACCGTTAGGTGTTTCGGTGGGACCGACATGTCAACTCGGTGGGACTGATATCATTAGGGTTAGAGCATAACGTAATCTCGGTGTGACCGATTACACAAACTCGGTGGGACCAATTTTGGTAATAGTCAAACAGAGAGTTGGTCAGGCAAACTCGGTGGGACCGATTCGCTCATCTCGGTGGGACCGAAACGTTACGAAAAGGAAACAGAGTGTTTGCATTGCAATCTCGGTGGGACCGATCGCTCATCTCGGTTGGACCGGAAGTTTCGAAGGGAAACAGAGAGATTACAATCCCATCTCGATGAGACCGAGATCCCCATCGGTGATACCAAAAAGACTAGGGTTTTTGGCTGTGGCTATGTCAACTGAACTCGGTGGCGCCGGATAGAAAGAATCGGTGGGGCCGAGTTTGAATTTTGGTTTGGGACATATGTGGATATGAGAAAGTAGTGGAGGGTTTTGGAGCATATCACTAAGCATTTTGAGCAAGAACCTCATTAAGCAACAACTCATCCCTTCTTAATAGTATTGGCTTTTCCTATAGACTCAATGTGATGTTGGATCACTAAAATAGAAAATGTAGAGTCTTGTGCTTTGAGCTTGAGCCAATATTTTGTCTTTAGCATTTTGAAGGGTCCACTTTCTAATCCATGCCATGCCAATCATTGAGCTTTCCGGAAATATCTATCTTGAAATAGCATTAGCTCAATGAGCTATATGTTGTTAGGAATTACCAAAACCACCTAGGGATAGTTGCACTTTCAAGTACCTTCTCGCTGCTTCCATCTTCGAGCCGTCCCCTCTCCCATCGTCAGCTCGAGCCACCCTTCGGGATCCTCACTGGCTCGCTGCGATGCAGGAAGAGTTTGACGCGCTCCAACGGAACCGCACCTGGCAGCTTGTCCCTCGACCGCCTCGTGCCAACATCATCACGGGCAAGTGGGTCTTTCGGCACAAGACTCGTCCGGATGGCACTCTCGAGCGCTACAAAGCTCGCTGGGTGGTTCGAGGCTTCCGGAAACATGCGGGCGTGGACTTCACCGACACTTTTGCCCCGGTTGTTAAACCAGGCACTATCCGCACGGTGCTTCAGCTCGCCGTCTCCCGAGCGTGGCCCGTGCATCAGTTGGATGTCTCCAACGCCTTCTTGCACGGCCACCTCGCTGAGCAGGTGTTCTGTGAGCAGCCCACTGGCTTCATCGACGCCACACACCCAGACTATGTGTGCCTGCTCTCCCGCTCTCTTTACGGGTTGAAGCAGGCGCCTCGAGCCTGGTACCAGCGCATCGCTGCATTCCTACAGACGCTCGAATTTACATCGACTCGCTCCGACGCGTCCCTCTTCGTGTACCATCACGGAGTTGACACGGCCTACTTGTTGCTCTACGTCGACGATATCATCCTGGCGGCATCCACTGTCGTGCTCCTCCAGCGGCTCACTGCTCGTCTTCGCGACGAGTTTGCCCTGAAGGAGTTGGGGCCCCTGCACTACTTCCTTGACATTGAGGTGGTTCGACGGCCAGATGGGTTCTTCGTGCACCAGCAGCGTTACGCCCATGAGCTTCTCGATCAAGCCGACATGCTTAACTGCAAGCCCGCTCCCATGCCTGTCGACACCAAGGCCATGGTTTCCGCTCTGGAGGGTTCTCCCGCATCCAATGCGGCCTTCTATCGCTCCATTTTGGGTGCTGCGATGCACTGACCACGGCGCCCGACTTGTAGTATGCTGTTCAGCAGGTCTGTCTTCACATGCATGCTTCGCGTGACTCTCACTGGACCTTGGTGAAGTGTATCCTCCGTTACATACGCGGCACCCCGTCCATGGGACTTACACTGACGGCCTTCGCATCCACCGACCTCGTCGCCTACTCTGATGTGGACTGGGCTGGCTGCCCGGATACACGGCGCTCCACTTCGGGGTACTGGGTCTACCTTGGGCCGTCTCTGATCTCTTGGTCCTCCAAAAGACAGCCCACTGTCTCCGCCGAAAGTCGGGCAGAGTATCGAGCGTTAGCTAACGCCGTTGCCGAATGCTCTTAACCGTCGGCTTGCTCCAGGAGGTGCTTTGTGATGTCCACAAGGGCACGCTCGTCTACTGCGACAACGTCTCCGCCGTGTACCTCTCCGCCAACCCGGTCCACCATCGACGAACGAAGCACATTGAGCTCGACATACACTTTGTTCATGAGCAGGTGGCTCTTGGGCACATCCGGGTCCTCCACATCCCGACGGTGCAATAGTTTGCTGATGTCATGACAAAAGGACTGCCTACTTATATTTTCCACGAGTTTAGGTCCAGTCTTTGCATCTCCGGCGACACTTCGACTGCGGGGGGGGGGGGGTGTTGAATATATGGTTTGTGCATGTATATTGTATAGTCCGGCCCACCTCCTAGTCATTGTATAGTTGAGGTTGTGGCCCACCTTGCACTCCATATATACGTGTGCTATGCACTGATCAATACATCGAGTAGCATTTCCAAAATATTCGTTTCCAACAATCACCAACACCGTTCTCACCGAGGCCAACCTCCATGGACACGTCGATGGCACCTCAGCGGCACCGCACCGTACACTCGCGGTCGGTACCGGCGATGCCGCTACCACCGTCGCCAACCCAGAGTACCACCAATGGTGGGTTCAAGATTAGCGGGTCAAGGGGATTCTCCTCACCTCCATGGATGAGGACATTGCGTGCCAACTCGTTGGCTGCGAGTCGGCGCATGCGGTGTGGACCGCCGTCGCCGCCATGTTCGGCGCTCAGAGCCACGCTAATGTTCACCATATCGGGCGTCAACTTCAGTCGCTCCGGAAGGACGAGATGTCCGCAGCGGTACATGCACAAGATGAAGGAACTGGCCAACACTACGACCGCCGCTGGCTCCCCGATCCGCGATGATGAGCTTATAGATCACATACTGACCGGATTCGGCTCCGCCTACAACTCCATCGCCGCTTCCTTGGGCATGAGTAACGCAGCCATGCCCTACTCCAGCTTCTACTCATTGTTTCTGTCATTTGAGGCATTGCAGGCACAGCAGAGTGCGGTGGAGGGGTGGTCTCCCTCCGCGAACGACGTGACCCGTTCGGGTTCGTACGACGCGGGCGAACGCGCGCCCTACTCCGATCCCTACCCCTCCCAAGGTGGGTGCCCGGCTGATGGACATGGCCAGCCCGGGCAGAGCCGCCAGGGCGGTAATGGTGGCAACTCCGGCTGCCATGACCGCAATGCTGGTTATGCCGGCAATCGCCGGCAAGGTGGAGGGGGCAACGCCGACAACAACGGCGGAGGAGGTGGGTGTCGCAATCGCTGGCGTCCCCGGTGTCAAATTTGCAAGAACTAGGGCCATGAAGCCGACGACTGCTGCAAGCGCTATGATCAGGATCACAACTCCCGCTCCGCCATCTCGGCCTCCAACACCGTCGACTTTCCTTGGGTTCTGGACACCAGGGCTACGGATCACTTGACTAATGATCTTGAGCACCTCCAGGTTCACGAGCGCTATGACGGCAAGGATCAGGTTCAGGTGGCCAATGGCGCAGGTTTGTCTATTTCACACATTGGTCATTCGCGTTTACCCGGTTCATCTCTTAAACTGCGTAACATCCTTCATATTCCACACAACAGACAACATCTTCTCTCTGTTTACCGTCTTCTCTGTGATAATGACGTATTTGTTGAATTTCACCATCGTTTTTTCCTTGTTAAGGACAAAGCAACCAGGCACGCCATCCTTCACGGTAGAAGTTACCGGGGGGGGGGGGGTCTATCCGGTCCCCTTCGCTCGTGCGTCATCTTCATCGTCTCGCCGTGCCTCCTCCAGTGTTCGAGTTTCCTCGTCGCAATGGCATCAACGTCTTGGTCATCCTACAAATAATGTGGTCACTTCCATTGTTCCGAGTCATGAACTTCTGTGTTCTAGTTCAACTATTTCATCGTTAGTTTGTGATGCCTGTCAGCGTGCTAAGAGTCATCAACTACCTTATTCTACTTCGTCTCATGTCACTACTGTACCTCTTGAATTAATACATTCAGATGTTTGGGGTCCCGCTCTTGCTTCATCGGGAGAGTACGAGTATTATGTTAGCTTTACTGATGACTACACGCATTTTACCAGGATTTATTTTCTCAAACACAAGGTTGATGTTGAGCAAGTTTTCTATAACTTTCAGGCTCATGTCGAACGCCTTTTGGATTGTAAAATCAAGGCCGTTCAGTCCGACTGGGGTGGTGAATACCACAAACTCCGTCGATATTTTCAGCGCACGGGCATCTCTCACCGTGTGTCATGTCCACATACCTCTCAGCAAAACATTATTGCCGAGCGCAAATACCGTCATTTGGTAGAGACTGGTCTAGACTTGCTTGCGCACTCCTCTCTCCCACTTCGGTTTTGGGATGAGGCTTTTCTTACGGCATGTTACCTCATCAACCGTATGCCCACTCCGGTTCTCAACAAAGACACCCCTTTGTTTTGTCTGTTTCATGTTCAGCCGAACTACTCCTCCCTTCGGATTTTACGGTGTGCTTGCTGGCCTAGCCTTCGCAAGTACAATCCTCACAAGCTTGAGTTCCGTTCCAAGATGTGTGTTTTTCTTGGCTATAAACCTCTGCATAAGGGATATAAGTGTCTTGACCGTACCACAGGTCGGATATACATCTCTCGTGACGTTGTTTTCGACGAGTCTGTGTTTCCTTACTCCAACACCAGCGTCTCGGTTGATCATGCTTCCCTTGAACATGCCCTCACTTTTCTGTCCGATGAACTAGTTCCGAATGTCCATGTGCGTAAATATGACTTGTCCTATTTGTCACCTAACTTGTCTTCTGCAGGCGATGTTGCTCTCTGTTCTCCTCAGGTACCGGTTGCTGCTTCACCGCCTCCTGACGTGATCGACGTGCATGATCAGGACGTGCATGTCATGCTGCCCGAGGTAGGCGCGGCGACCTCTCCAGCTGGCAAGCCCGCGGTCGCGACTAGGTCGCCACCCTCGCCCGGTGCGTCACTGTAAGTGCATCTAGTGCCCCTTAGTGATTTTGGTTTATTGAAGACTTATAGGTTAAGGAACTAATGTGTTTGTGAGTGTACACAGGTCTATAAGTCTATGAGGAGTTTGATATTTACAGAGAAAGTCGACCCCTAAAAATGAATGTCTTCGACTGAAGACTTTGGAATTCTAAAGACTTACTGAAGACTTTGAAAGTGAAGAAATTGGTGTGACCATGAAGACTTGGATTTCACGCGAGGAACATGAAGCATCAAGACTTTTGTTTTCGTAGTTTCATTTTCTCTTTCTTGAGTCATAGGAAACACCGTACTGTTAAAGGGGGTCGAGGAAATACTAAGGAAAAGTTTCCAAGTGATGCTCATCTGAAAATCCTACACCTACCAATCCTTTCGAGTGAAGCCATTGGAAATCTCATGCAGCTCACTCAATTTCTTCAGTGACAGAGACGAAGTTCTTCTGGTCTCTGAGGAATTTTTTCTGACTGAGGAGTTAGGAATTCGCCAGTGCGGATTGCCTTCAAGTGAGGAACATGATAGCTGATGACCCACAAGTATAGGGGATCTAGCGTAGTCCTTTCGATAAGTAAGAGTGTCGAACCCAACGAGGAGCAGAAGGAAATGACAAGCAGTTTTCAGTAAGGTATTCTCTGCAAGCACTGAAATTATCGGCAACAGATAGTTTTGTGATAAGGTAATTTGTAACGGGTAATAAGTAACAAGAGTAAATAAGGTGCAGCAAGGTGGCCCAATCCTTTTTGTAGCAAAGGACAAGCCTGGACAAACTCTTATATAAAGGAATACGCTCCCGAGGACTCATGGGAATTATCATCAAGCTAGTTTTCGTCACACTCATATGATTCGCGTTCATTACTTTGATAATTTGATATGTGGGTGGACCGGTGCTTGGGTGCTGCCCTTCCTTGGACAAGCATCCCACTTCTGATTAACCCCTATTGCAAGCATCCGCAACTACAAAAGAAGTATTAAGGTAAACCTAACCATAGCATGAAAAAAATGGATCCAAATCAGCCCCTTACGAAGCAATGCATAAACTAGGGTTTAAGTTTCTGTCACTCTAGCAACCCATCATCTACCTATTACTTCCCAATGCCTTCCTCTAGGCCCAAACAATGGTGAAGTGTCATGTAGTCGACATTCACATAACACCACTAGAGGAAAGACAACATACATCTCATCAAAATATCGAACGAATACCAAATTCACATGACTACTTATAGCAAGACTTCTCCCATGTCCTCAGGAACAAACGTAACTACTAACAAATCATATTCATGTTCATAATCAGAGGGGTATTAATATGCATAAAGGATCTGAACATACGATCTTCCACCGAATAAACCAACTAGCATCAACTACAAGGAGTAATCAACACTACTAGCAACCTACAGGTACCAATCTGAGGTTTTGTGACAAAGATTAGATACAGGAGATGAACTAGGGTTTGAGAGGAGATGGTGCTGGTGAAGATGTTGATGGAGATTGACCCCCTCCCGATGAGAGGATGGATGATGATGACGATGATGATGATTTCCCCCTCCCAGAGGGATCTTTCCCCGGCAGAACAGCTCCGCCGGAGCCCTAGATTGGTTCCGCCTCGTGGCGGCGGTGTTTCGTCCCGAAAGCTTCCTCCTCATTTTTTCCAGGGTGAAAGACTTCATATAGTAGAAGATGGGCACCGGAGGCCAGCTAGGGGGCCCACGAGGCAGGGGGCGCGTCCAGGGGGTAGGGCGCACGCCCCACCCTCGTGGATGGTGGGTGGCCCCTCTCTGGTACTTTCTTCGCTCATTATTTTTTATTAATTCCAAAAACTGCCTCCGTGAAGTTTCAGGACTTTTGGAGCTGTGTAGAATAGGTCTCTAATATTTGCTCCTTTTCCAGCCCAGTTTCCAGCTGCCGGCATTTCCCTCTTCATGTAAACCTTGTAAAATAAGAGAGAATAGGCATAAGTATTGTGACATAAAGTGTAATAACAACTAAGGTTGGAAAAAGCGGTAGGCGTAAGCGAGGCGGTTGGCCTTTGCCTGGTGCCTAGGCAGTGCTTTAGCGCCCTAGGCGTGGCCTAGGTGATAATATAGTTTTTACTATGAGGGTGTATCTGTGGTTATTATATGTGCATCAATATTAATTTAGGGCATATAAATAAGCTAAGTACCAGCTACTACCATTGGAATATGGCCGGTTTGGAATATTAGTGTAAGATGGCACAATTTCTTGCTTGGGTAGATAATTTCTTGCGTGCTCCGCCTAGACTTCCTTTTATGCCCTAGGCGAGGCGTTTGGCCATCGCCTAGCGCCTAAGCGTGCCTAAGCGCCTCCTAGGCACTTCCTTTTCCAACGGAGATAACAGCCCATAACGCAATAAATATTGATATAAAAGCATGATGCAAAATGGATGTATCAATAGCCCTGAGGAATTTGATAGTCAAATTTCTGACCGTTGTTGTGCTACGCGCCAGCTGTCCCAAAATATCTACCCACCTAACGGTCATATCATTGAAGGGCATTTATGTCTTATCATGTCAGGCTGCTCCCTAGGCTATAAATAGCCGCCCCCTACAACCACTAGCTGGTTGGCTGCTCCGAGAGAAACTGACACTTGTTATTGAGAGCATCCCATCCTCCGAGGACTTTGAGTGAAAATCATCAAGTGAGGAAAACCCAAACCCAAACACCTACAAACCCAAAGTGATTGAGCATCACTGAAGAGATTGATCCTGCGTGGATCCGACACTTGTTACCTTTGAAGACTGTGCATCTTCCAGACGGTTAGGCGTCATGGTCTGAGCATCCAGGAGGAAATTGTGGATCACCGAGTGACCGAGTTTGTGAAGGTTTGGAAGTCACCTGAAGACTTACCACGAGTGATTGGGAGAGGTCTGTGTGACCTTAGCTCAAGGAGAATACGGTGACGACTGTGTGTCGGGGACTATGTGTCCTCAGGTTTAAATACCTAGCCGCTCCAACCACACGTACAACTGTCATAGCAGTTGGAACTGGTCTACCAAATCATTATCTTCACCAAGCCTACTGGTTCTATTTCCTCAACTCTTTCATTTCCTCATTACTGTGTTGAGTACTTGTTCATATCTGTTTGAAGACTTTGACTGAAGACTTTCTCAATTTCCTCAGTTCAATTTCTTCAGTTTGTTTGTCTTCATCTTGTTTTATCCTGTGCTTACGCTTCCTGTACTCTGTGTTTGTTTTCATTTCATCATGATGTCCATGTTGACGTCATGTCATGTATGCATCTGAGTACTTATTCCGCTGCAAGTAGTTCTTCGCTTAGGAATTTCCTCACCCTGAAATTCCTCAGTGAAGAATTCATAAAAATCGCCTATTCACCCCCTCTAGTCGACTTAACGCACTTTTAGTTGGTATCAGAGCAAGGTACTCCCTTGTTCTGTGTGATTTTGATTTAATCGCCTGGATTTTTAGTTATGTCGACCGCAGGAATGAAGACAGTGTCATGCCCCATATTTGACGGTCACGATTATCCCAAGTGGAAGGCCATGATGAAGAAGCGCCTCATGGCAATGAACAGCAAGCTGTGGACCGTCATTGAGATTGGTCTTACCGATCTGTGCAAGATGGCGGAAGCTGATGAAATTCGCAAGTACACTCTTCTCAACCTCACGGTGAAGGACGTCATTTGCTCCTGTCTGTCTCAAAATCAGTTCAGGAATATCATGCATCTCAACCATGCGAAGCTTATCTAGGACTGACTCTCTAAGGTCTATGAAGGCCATCAAACTCGTCATGATCCTTGGTTTGAGGATTACAAGGAATCACTCAAAGCTATGACATTCGAACCAGAATCATCATCCTCTACACCATGCCTTATGGCAAAAGGTGCTAAGGTAACAGAATGCTACCTATCCGAGTCCAGTGATGATGAATCCGGTGATGAATTTGGACCCAGTTATGTCAAACTTGCTTCCCTTGCCACTAAACAACAAAGAGCTTTGGAAAAAGTTTAATACATGCTGGGTAAGAGCGATGATATGTTGGGTGAAGAAATGGATCAGTCGAAAGCTCTGGCTGAAAGTCTTCAGAGACTTCAGACTAAGTTTGACAACCTTCAAAGTCATCATAACACTCTCTTATCTGATCATGAGAAGCTTTCTTATGAATTTCTTCAAAGAAAGCAAGATCTTGAGAAGCTAAGGGTGAGTTATGAAGATCTTCAGAAGGAGCGTGATTCATTACTTGCTCAACAAATCAGCGCTGCTCAGGAAGAATTCATTCCTCCATGGTTAAAGTGCGTTGAACGTGAATCTGCTAATTCTTCACCTGAATGTTCAAAATGCTTCTACTGCTACAAATTCTTCACCTGTCTCTGCTATCACTAATTCCTCATCTGAGGATATTGCTAGTATCATTGACAATGCAGGGCTGAAGGAATTGTATATGACAGGCATGTACAAAAGCCTCAAAGAGCATCAGGCTCTTTGTGATGTGCTTAAAAAGCAGATCCTCAACGGGAACCCTAGGAAAGAGGGTATTGCCTTTGAGAGGAAACTCAATGCTAATGGGACATACTAGAAGCCTGAGCAGTATCCCAAAACCTCATGGGTTGCTGCAAAGGGACCTCCAGTAGATCCATCTACTCTATTTGGCTTTACATGTGATTCTCCTCATTCTTCTGATGAGTCATTTGACTCCAACTATAAACTGTTCAAAAATCAGAATGGTGAAGTATTTACTAGATATGTTGGCACTAACTACATGAACGGTTCTCCTATGAAGAAAATCTGGGTTCGCAAAAGGTGCCTTGAAAGTCTTCAGGCAAATGTCACCACCTGTGAAGAATAGGAACCCCAGATCAAATTCTTCATATGGACCAAATTCTTCATATGGATCCAAGTCCTCATACGGACCAAATTCCTCACGTGGATCAAATTCCTCAAAAGGATCAGAGTCCTCATATGAACATCATCGTGCTAACACTTCTGTTTCGGAGGGAAGATCTAAGGGCTATGAATATGTGCATTATTCTTCAAACATTATGTTCATAAGTCCTCGAAGAATTTCTCTGCTTACTCATATGCTTATCCTAACTCCTCCTATGTGAAACGAAGTGGACTGGCTTCTATGCCACCTTTCTCTTATGGAGCTCGCAGAATGATGAACTCTTTGCCACCCCTTTAGATGTGGGTGGTGAAGAAAAAGAACTAATCTCTTATGCAGGGCCAGGTCTCCAGACGTGCTTAAACGTCTGAAGAATTTGCTGGAGACCTGAATATGCTTGAAAGGACGCAAGCTAATCATGAAGAAATGAATTTTCATTTCTCACGTCCTCAAACTGCTTTATCTGTTCTATTGCTTGATGAAATTGATCTGATGAAATTGATGTCATATTCTTCACTGATGAAGTATATGAGTTCGTAAGCTGCACTAATTCATCTGCAGGATGATCAACCCAAAGCCACTGAGTGGGTCCTCGATAGTGGATGTACAAATCACATGACTGGTGACAAGAATCTATTGATGGACACTCCCTTATCTCCATCGTATCGGAAGTATATCACCTTCGCTGACAAAGGCAAAAGCAAGGTATTGGGTCTAGGTAAGGTTGCGATCTCAAAGGATCGACACATGGACAAAGTCATGCTTGTCGAGTCCTTAGGATACAACCTCATGTCAGTCTCAATGCTTTGTGATCTTGATATGGTTGTTATCTTTGGCAAGTATCATTGTCTTGTGATCATGGAAGCTGACAATTCCAAAGTCTTCGAAGGCTTTAGGAGAGGGGATCTGTATATTGTTGATTTCTCTACAGGACCACAACCAGCTATATGTCTACTTGCAAAAGCTTCAGAAGGCTGGCTATGGCATCGACGACTTGGTCATGCTGGCATGAGGAACATGCACACGCTCATGAAGAAGAAGCATGTCATTGGCATTGAGAATGTCAAATTCCTCAAGGATCACTTGTGCGGAGCCTATGAAGCTAGAAAGATGACCAAGGCCAGGCATCCAGCGAAGACTATCATGACTACCACTCGACCATTTAAATTGCTTCACATGGATCTCTTTGGTCCTAACCACTATTCTGCATTCACAAATGAAGCATCTCTATATGGCTTTGTTATTGTTGATGATTACTCTCGTTACACATGGGTGCATATTGTCACTTACAAACGTGAAGTGCAGGAAGACTTCAAACGATTTTCCTCGAGGGCTTAAATCAACTTTGGTGTGAAGATCAAGCACATCAGAAGTGACAATGGAACCGAGTTCAAGAATATTGGTCTTGATGACTATCTTGATGAACTTGGTATCACTCATGAGTTATCTGCTCCTTATACTCCTCAGCAAATGGTGTCGTGGAGCGCAAGAACAAGACTCTTGTTGAGATAGCTCGCACTATGCTTGATGAATACAAGACGCCTCGTCATTTCTGGATTGAGGCAATTGATACTGCATGCCACATCATCAATAGGGTATATCTTCACAAATTCTTCAAGAAGACTGCATATGAACTCCTCACTGATAAGAAATCCAATGTGAGTCATTTCAAAGTCTTCGGTGCTAAATGTTGGATAAGAGATCCTCATCACAATTCTAAATTTGCACCGAAAGCACATGAGGGTTTTATGCTTGGTTACGTAAAGGACTCGCACACCTACAGAGTCTTCAACAACATTCACCACAAAGTTGTTGAAGCTGTAGATGTGCTGTTCGATGAAACTAATGGCTCGCAAAGAGAGCACCTACCTCCTGTGCTAGATGAAAGGTCACCTGAGGAAACCATCAAGTTCAAGGCTACTGAGGATGTCATTCCTACCGAAGAATCTGCTGAAGAAGTCATTCCGAGCGTGAAGAACATCGTCTTTGATGCACCGAGGAAAATGGTCTTTGAAGAAAATGCTGATCAAATTCCTCAACGACAACCCGCTCATCCTCGTGTTGCAAATGAAGTGCAGATTGAGAAAATCATCAGCTACATCAACATTCCAGGTCCTCTCACACGCTCAAGAGCTTCACATTTTTCTAACTTTTGTGGGCACTTTGTTTTTGTTTCTATCACAGAGCCCACTAAGGTAGATGAAGCATTTCTGGAGCCTGAGTGGATTCAAGCTATGCAAGAGGAATTACATCAATTCGAGCTCAACACCGTCTGGGAACTGGTCAAACGTCCAAATCCTCGCAAGCACAATATCATTGGCACAAAGTGGATCTACCGCAACAGACAAGATGAAAATGGCCTTGTGGTGAGAAATAAGGCACGGCTTGTAGCTCAAGGCTGCACACAGGTTGAAGGAATTGATTTCGATGAAACTTTTGCACATGTTGCTAGACTTGAGGCTATTCGCATATTACTTGCTTATGATAACCATCATGATATCATCTTATATCAAATGGATGTGAAAAGTGCATTCCTCAATGGTAAGCTTGAGGAAGAAGTATATGTTGCTCAACCCCCGGGGTTTGAAGATCCAAAGCATCCTAACAAAGTCTTCAGACTCAATAAGGCCCTCTATGGCCTCAAGCAGGCCCCTCAGGCGTGGTATGATACTTTGAAGGAATTCCTCATGAAGAAATGCTTCAAACCCAGTTCACTTGACCCAACTCATTTCACTAAATCCTATGATGGTGAATTATTTGTGTGCCAAATATATGTTGATGATATCATTTTTGGCTATACTGACCAACGTTACAGTGATGAATTTGCCTATATGATGAGTGAAGAATATCAAATGTCTATGATGGGAGAATTGAAATTCTTCTTAGGTCTTCAAATCCGTCAACAGCTCAATGGCATTTTCATATCTCAGGAGAAATACCTCAAGGATGTACAGAGGAAATTCAGCATGCAAGATTGCAAAGGCGTCAAAATCCCTATGCCCACAAATGGCCATCTATGCACTAATGAAAATGGTATTGACTTCAATCAAAAGGTATACCACTCAATGATTGGTTCTTTATTGTATTTATGTGCATCTAGGCCAGATATTATGCTTAGTGTTTGCATGTGTGCCCGCTTTCAAGCTACACCGAAAGAATCACGCCATAAGGTTGTGAAGCATATTCTTTGATATCTAGCTCACACACCAACACTTGGATTATGGTCTCCCAAGGGCTCGACTTTTGATCTCATTAGATATTCAGACTCTGACTATGCTGGTGATCATGTGGACCGCAAGTCAACATCAGGCACATGCCATTTCCTCGGGCACTCCTTGGTCTGTCGGTCCTCAAAGAAACAGAACTGCGTATCACTATCTACTGCTGAAGCTGAGTACATTGTTGCTGGTTCTTGTTGTGCTCAATTGCTATGGATGAAGCAAACCCTCAAGGACTACGGCGTCAACATGAAGAATGTGCCTCTCATCGTGACAATGAGAGTGCCATCAAGATCGCTCATAACCCGAGCCAAAGACTCGAAGACAAAGCACATTCAGATTCGTTATCATTTTCTTCGTGATCATGTGTTGAAGGGCAACATCTCAATTGAGCATGTGAAGACTGAAGAACAGCTAGCCAATATCTTCACAAAGACCTTGGATGAGAAGAGATTTAGCAAGTTCCGGTGTGAGCTAAATATCCTAGAATCTTCGAATGTCCTTTGAAAAGGACACACATCCTAACACTTATGCAAAATTAATGACTTAGATGTGCAACACACGAAGAAACATTTTTCTTCAATCAATGAAGACTAACACTCTAAGTGTGAAGAAATTAACGAAGAATCTGATTCTCAGAGCCCTACGACAATTGTATGCGGTGTCTGGAATCATCATTCTTATACGGTGGGTCACGCCACCAACAAAAGTTGAAAATCTTCAATTTGAGTTTTTCTTCTTTTTGAAATTCCTCAGTTGTTCAATTTCATCAACCTTTAGATGTCTTCACCCTTTCCGTTGTCGTTGTTCATTGGCTATATATATATACACACACACACACACACACACACACACACACACACACACACACACACACATAAACACTATTCTGATCACGGGATAAGAATAATATTCTGATCACAACCTGAACTACCTGAGTAACGAGCCTGAACTTCCCTCTATACTAACCTGACCTTCGGGCTATCTTCGCAACCGTGGCTTCCCCTGCAAGTTTTTCTGATCATTCGTGTTGTTTGTGATGTAAGTGTAATGTGGACAAGTTTTTTAGAGTCTAAATGCTTGTTTTGATTCGGATTCTAGCACGTTGGCGGATTTTCTCTCGGGGTCGTGATGAACTTGTGTCTGTTACAAGTTTAATGCATGTTTTGGATGTTGTTGATGTTCTGGAACGATGGGGATTAGGTTTTGGTACGAGTTTGGAGAACAAATTCTTTGTTATTTCAAACAAATTTGAAATCGCCCGTGTTCTTCATCCGCCCAAGATGCAACCCGCGCTTTTGTTGATTTCTCGTTTTTCTTTAAAGTTTGCTACCTGATTTGCGTACTTTAGTGAAATTCGAGGCTTACTAAGTCGTAATGTTTAATCGGGAGGGACCTTACGATTTGATTTCTAGCAATTTGATGTTGGCAGTCCCGCGGGTTTTTGCACATGTTATTTTAGCGGTTTTGAAATTTTCCCTCTGGTCATTTCAGTTGTCGAAAGGTAGTTGCCAGATCATTTCCAAGGGGGTGCGGACGTGTTGCAATCTTGTGCGGATGATTTTATGCTTCGGACGAATTCGTTTGTTCATTATTTCCAGATCTTCTAATGGTCGTTGTAGAAGCTGGACTTCTGCGTTTTCATACCTGAACTTCTTCTTTTCCTTCGTTGGATCCTGTCGGGGCTGGGGCGGCTCGGATCGGGATCGGGAGGATCGGTGGATCATGTTGGGTCCGTCAGGGTTTACGTCTTTGGACTTCTGCGTTTTCATACCGAACTTCTTCTTTTCTTTCATTTGCAAGATAATGCAGCAAGTCCTTTGTATCAGAAACCCTTACTAGATTTCTTCTGCAATTTTTGTTGTAGCTGGTGTGTAAGCATGGAGCTGGACTTCAGTAGATGCTGGACTTCTTCCTAATTAATGGTTGAACTTCTGGTTTTCCACATTGCATTACATATTTTTGCAAGGCGAAGGTGCATCGTGCTATATTTTTTTTTCTTTTTTTTTATAATTTTAGTTCCTGAGATGTTATTTTTAGAGTTTGTCTCGTGGGCAATCATGGGATTAGTCCAAGTATACACGCACTTTTTTCCAGATCATCTAAGGGTCGTTGTACAAGCTGGACTTCTGTACTGTTCATACCCGAACTTCTGTTTTTCCTTCTTTGCAATGTAATGGAGCAAGCCCCTCTGTATTTCCTTCTGTGATGTTTTTTTTTCATACTTTTGCATTGCTTTGGATTTTTTTGATAGTCCCATTAGCAACCATGTAATTTTCCTACGGATATGCGTATATTTCTCATTTTTTCTAGTATGTTTTCGTACTTATAGTAGTTGTTGGCCTTCAGTGAATAACTATCCTGAACTTCTGTATGCTAATTGTTTTTACAATGTTAATTTTGAGGTTTTGAAAAAAAAACCCGAACTTCTGTATCTTTTCTATTCGAACTTCTTTTAAAATATAATTATGTTTGTTATTTTAAGATTTAAATAGTTGTAGACATTGAAATAGGCATTGGGCCTATTGGCAAATGCGGTAGCACGAGGCCGAGGGGAGGGGGTCGGGACCCTCCCTCCTTCGCGAGGCCGAGACAGAACGAAGTTGAAGCAGCGACGACGCTGCAGCATCGTGGCCGTCGCATGCGGAGGCGAGTCTGCCACATCCGTGACCCCACTATCTATCTTAGGGTTTTTAGGGTTTAGGGTGCGTGCGGTGGGGTGGAAACAAAATAACCGCATTAAGGTCTGTCAAATCCTAAGCTGCAGAATGCGGTAGCTGAGGCCCTAGCAGGGGGGAGGGTCGGGACCCCCTCCCTCCCCTCGCGAGGCCAAGACAGAACGAGTCGAGGCGGCGACGACGCGCGTGCCGTGGTCGCCGCATGCAGAGGCGAGTCCGTTACATCCGTGACCCCACTATCTATCTTAGGGTTTTAGTGTTTAGCGTGCGTGCGGTGGGGGTGGAAACAGAATAACCGCATTGAGTCCTATCAAATCCTAGCGCCAGCAATGCGGTAGCCGAGGTCGAGCAGTGGGGAGGGGGGTCGACCCCCTCCCTCCCCGCGAGGCCAATACAGGAACGAGCCGGAGCAGGCGACGACGCGGCGTGCCGCTTCGTCGCATGCCGAGGCGAGTCCGTCACATCCGTGACCCCACTATCTATCTTAGGGTTTTTAGGGTTAGATATGAACTTCATCTGTTTTTCTACTTGAACTTCTTCTTTTTGTTTCTTTATGGTTCATTTATTCTTATTTCTTTATTTCTTTTATTAGAGTACTTGAACTTCTGTTCTTTATTTTTTGAACTTCTTTTGTCTTGTTTTTTAGGGGCATATTTATGTATGTATGTTTCTTCCTTTAGTAGTGTATTTTGCCATCTATTTTTTGGTTTTGAGGATATCAGCTTTGCTGTTTTTGTGATCTTATCTCATCATAATAGATGCATTCAAATGGTGCATTTATTTTATCTACACATGTATTTACTATTTTAGCTGTTGGGGGGTAAAACTGTAAATTTGGTGTAGCTGCAAGTCCCACGACAGATAGTCATTAACCGACCATCTCCCTCGCCACCACCTGTCAGAAAATTCCTCTCCCTCTGTCGCTCGCTCTCTCTTCCCTCTCCGTCGCTCCGCTGCCTCCTTCAACTGCTACTCCCCACGATTTTCTCCGCCCCTGACCCGTGCGCTCGCGAGTGGAGTAACCGGCGCACTCCCCCGCTCCTATTACTCCCCCGCCCCGCGCTCTCCCTCGCCCAGCCCGCTCTCCTCTGCTCTGGGCGAGGCGTAACTGCTTGCTGCGTGGCGTTGTGGGGAGTGAAGAACCGCCATGATTCGTGCTTGAGAGGTACAAGCTGCGCCCGCCTCCCCTAATGCTTGTATTCACTTTCGCCAGATCTGTGGAGGCCTGCCTGCTTGCTCTGTTTGCTCGCCCCGCCTCCTACCCCCTTTTTTCTGATGGTTTGGTGGGACATTAGGTAGGGTTCTTGGGCGTATGGTGGTTGGAGTGCATTCCCCCGCGGCCAGATTTGTTTGTGATATGCTTGTGTGTGGATTTTCATTTCCCCTTTGTTGATTTTAGCAGTCAGGTGCATGTCGAGAGGTTTTGGTGTGATTGTTAATGCTAGATCTGTTGTATCTAATGGCATTAGTGCTGTGGCATTTGGAGGTCTAGATTATGTTTGGGACATTGTAGTTAGTTTCTGGATACGTTTTTTGTTGTGCTTGCCTATATGTGCTACTGTCATCTATTTCATACTTGTTGGTTCTAGTTGTTTGTAGTTGGTTCTAGTTGTTTGTAGTTGGTTCTAGTTGTTTGTAGTTGGTTCTAGTTGTTTGTAGTTGGTTGTAGTTGGTTCTAGTGTTTGATTCAGTTTCCTTTTTTGCATTTTGTTGTATGTTTTTGTACTTGCTAACTATATGGAATTAATCTTCTGTGTTTACAGGTTGTTTTAGTGTTTGGGCATTCATCGAGGCGGTTGTGTTGTCATGGCTTCAAAATCATCTCCGGGTATCTTAATGTAGTTGTATCTTTTTTTTAAATAGTAGTATTGTTATATGTGTCTGCCCATATTTTTCATTTGGTATTTATGTTGGACTGCCAGTCTTAGTAGTGTGAACTTCTAACAAGTTTTGTGTGTATGCATTTTTACACATAGTATTTTGTGGTCATGCTACGTCTTTTTTATGTGCTATTTGCTAGGGTCCTGTAGTTGAACTTCTGGTTTTTATTATTGTTTTGATTGTGATGAAATTTGGTTGATCTTCTTTTATGCACATTTTGTTTTACTACTTTGTTATGTATCGTTGAACTTCTGGACATTCATGATGTATGTAGTAGCACCTCTAGTGTAGATTGTTTTTATGTTTAGTTTGTATATTTTTTTAGTTAGTTTTTTGTGTTTACTGCTTTGTTAGGTATTGTTGAACTTCTGGGTATTGGACATTGTTGTAAAAGTAGAAGTCCTTTTGGTGTAGGATTGCAGATTTTTTGTAGTTGGTGATGAGTTGAATAGTTCTGGAAAAAATGCCTGCGATCAAGATGGAGCTTCAGAGGTTAATACTGATGCTCCAATATCTGATGCGGCTAAATCACCCATTATCCCTTTGACTGTGATTGCCGAGGTTGCTTTGAGCCTTGAGATTTTTTCAAGCCTTGAGGATCTTGCTTATCCTGCTCTATCTTCAACTAGTATGAGAAACTCCTTTTCTTTTCATTTTAAAGTTTTGAGCCATGTTTTTTAGTTTGTTCGTGTTGTTTGTTTTTGTTTTTTTCCTGACTTATTTTTTTATTTTTTGCTTCGATTTTTTGTGTTCTTTTGCAGATGTGTCCACAGAGGAGGAAGCTTTGAACACCATCAACGATGTTTTATCTGATTTGGGTTTATCAGAAACCCCTGCTTTGCTTTGAGGAGGAGGCTCCGTCGACCAAAGGTTGTGATCACGTTCAGGATCCTTTGTGCTCTCTTCAGATGTCAGAGACGCAGTCGCAGTCTGTTGATGGCACTGAACCTGTCACGCAACCCGAGGATGTGCCTCTTCAGCTTCTCCTGGAGGACCAACGTAAGAGGAAGAATCACGAAGATTTTGACAAGAAGAGGGCGGCCCGCCATGAGAAAGGTTCTGATGTTCCTGGATCTGTTCGTGCGGCTGAGCTCACTGTTGAGGAAGACGTGCCATGTGGTAGTGATGGCACTGTTGTCCCTATTAAGAAGAAAATCAAGAAGACTGCTGCGAGGAAGCTAGTAGTTGGTGCAGTTACTCCTCAGAAGAGCCCACGTGTTTCAAGGCCTGCAGAAGTTGTTGAATATGAAGGGTTAGGCCTTGGTGGTACGCCACGCCGTAGTCCTCGCGTGCTTGCCACTGCCGCGCCTACACCTTCTCCGCTTGGTGCTGGTGCATCTGTTAACGGGAAGAAATGCGTCGTGAAGCGCAAGGTTCCACCTGCAAATGTCAACAAGGATGCGAAGAAGCGTTCTCGTGTTAATCCAGAAGACAAGGATGATGCTGATTTCAATGCTGATGATGAGGACGACGTCGATGATGACGCTGCCGCTACTCAGGTATGAATGTCTCGTGTTTACTGTTTTTTAGATCATTTGTCGCTATTGCTGTAGTTTTATTGTTTTTAGCATGCCTTGGCGCATATAGCTGACCTTTCCGCTCCATCTCCGTATAGACGAATAAATTAGCCGACGTGCTTTTGCTTTTACGGTATTAGTGCCTTTGTGTACATAGTTGAACTTCTGGGTATATACATGAATAAATTAGCTTAACTTGTTGGTATACATGTTTGATTACTGCCTTAGTGTATATGGTTGAACTTCTGCTTTTTAAATTTCCAACATTTTTGAAAGCATGTCAACTAGTGTTCATACATGGTTGTACTGCCTATGTAGACATAGTTGGACTTCTGAGATACATGTTTGATTACTGCCTTTGTATACATGGTTGAACTTCTGCTTCGTAAATTTCCGACAATTTGAAAGCATGTTAACTTCTGGTCATACATGGTTGTACTACCTATGTGACATAGTTGGACTTCTGAAATGTATTGAGTGTGTAATTTTGTAGGCACTAGTGGAATTTTGGTGTAGGTTGTGTATCTCATTTTTTCCAGTATCAGCTTGTGGAGCGGCCTGAGAGGAGGAAGAGAGGATGAAAAGCACCCGAAGAAGGTGGCCAAGGAGGAGGTGAGGCGAAACGTTTTAACAAGACGGTTCGCTGCTCAATAGGAGAGGTGAAGACGTGTGCGAAAATGCTACAGCTTAGGCATAAGACGAGGGTTATCAAGGCTGGTTTTGGTTGTGTGTTTGACCTGAAGGTCGATTCCAACATTTCTCGTCCTTTCATGGGCAACATCTACATGAGGATTGACCCTGCAACCATGGTTCTGGACATGGGTGAGGCGAACAAGGTTCTGCGTATTACAAGTGATGCTATTCACCATCTGTTTGGATTCCCTCAAGGTAATCGTACTCCTCCTAGGCCTTCGATGATGGGTTTGATGACGCTGTTATGAGGTTGAAGGGCAAGCTTGGGTACGCTAGGAGTGACGACATCAAGACAAAGGATCTGCGGAATATCCTCGCGGATCTTGTGAAGGATGAGACGAAGGATGATCTTGCTCTGCAGGTGTTTTGCCTGATTGTTTTCATGAAGGTGGTTATCCTCGAACGTCTACGAGTGTCGGGGAGGCGACAATGGTCGAGAATCTTGTGTTTGAGGATATGGCGATATGGACTACCGCCAGCTTGGTTGTTGATGACCTTCGAAGTCTTTGTTATTAGGTATCGCAAGGTACTAGCAGAGGAAAAGCTGTCACAGTTGTGCCATCGCTACCGCTTCTTATGTACCGGACTGCCTTATCATTGGCAAGACGCCTAATGTTGACTTGAGGACGCCTCGCATCAATTACATGGATCGTGCCAAGCTTCTTGAGCTTGTCTGCGATCGACTTGGTCAGAAGGTGATGATGACGACTCAGCCAACCGGGTGTTTGGGAGACTACCCGTGAGTGTTTCTTCTTTTCTCGTGTAGTTAGTAATCTGCCTTTTGTGTGCATGGTTGAACTTCGCTATGTACATAGATGACCTTCTTGTTCATATAGACGAGGGTAAATTAGCTGAACTGCTTGGCTTATATGGTATTACTGCCTTTGTGTACATATGTGAACTTCTGGATATATTCATATGAAATAAGCTAAACTTTGTTGTTGCACATGCATGGTTGAACTTCTACTATGTAAATTTCCAACATTTTCGAAAGCATGTTAACTACTGGTCATACGTTGTTGTACTGCCTATGTAGACATAGTTGGACTTCTGAAATGTACTGCGTGTGTAGGCATTATTGGAATTTTTGGTGTAGTTTGTGTATCTGATTGTTCTGCCTTTTTTTCCTTGTCATTGTCTTTTTTTCAGTATCAGCTTGTGGTACTAACTTGAACTTCTGCTACTGTCTTCTGTATTTCTGCTTCCATGTTCTTTTCATTTGTTCTGCGACGTGTTGATTTTTGTTTTCATATATGCAGTGGAAGACACAGGCTGAGGTTGTGTTCTTTAGGGTCATCGAACGCCCTGTTCTTACTATGCCTCGTGCCGCCGGCCTAGGTAGTGGAAGTTCTCTGAGATTTGAATTCTCTCGGGATGTTAACACCGGTGCCCCCCCTGTAGATCCAGGAGGCTCTTCTGCCCGTGTGAGTGCTGCAGGTGGCGTTTCTTCCGAGAGTTTGTTCGATGCTGCGAATATTTCCCTTTCTAGGATTGATGGACTTCTGGAAACTATTTTTGGAGAGATGGCTCGTGTTCCGACAACGGCTGAGCGCCTTAGTCGCGTGGATGGTATTCTTCCTCCCGGCCACGGTTTTAATGCTGAGTCTTCGAAGGAGCTTTTGTCGATTGAAGCTAAATATCTTGCAGAGCTTCTTTAGAGTACTTCCCACCTTCGGGCTAGTTTTGTCTTTGTTCAAGGAAATGCAGGACGCTCGATGCAAGCCTTTTGAAGATGAGGCGAGTGTTGTTGTGAGAGAGCTTGAGGCGGGATCCCGTTCATTTGGGTCGTGAAGGAGGCCATGTGGAGCGTCATCAAGAGGTTTGTTTATGTTGGCTTTTGATATTTCTTTTATACTAGTGTTCATTGTTAGCTTTGAGTTATTACTGTTATGCAGTTATAGGGTGACCTTCTCTGTTTATAGGACCTGAACTTCAAGTGCTTCAGCACCTGAACTTCTATGACTTTGATGACTGGCCCTTTTTGTTCCTTTTTGTATCTTATGGTAGTTTGGTATGTTATCTGCTATGTTTACTGTATTTGGACTTCCATGATGTGTCCGTTGTGATAGTTGACCTTCTCTGATTATGTAACGTGAACTTCTGCTGATTAGGTATTTGTTTTCTACATGATTATTTTCTAGTCTTTTTTCTTTTTGGTACTAGTATTTTCCTAGGTGACCTTCTCTGTTTATAGGACATGAACTTCAAGTGCTTCTGCACTTGAACTTCTATGACTTTTGATGACTTTCCCTTTTTGTCTTCTTTTGCATCTTAATGGTAGTTTGATATCCGGTCTACTATGTTTCTTTGTATTTGGACTTCCATTATGTGCCGCTTGTGATACGACCTTCTCTCGATTATGTAACGTGAACTTTTTGTGATTAGGTATTTGTTTTGTACATGATTATTTTTCTAGGCTGTTGATGATGGTCTTTGGGGTTAGGGAGGATGTTTTACACCTGCATGAAGATGATCCTGTGCATGAATCTGCCCCTGCATGATCCTTGCCCTCTAGTGATGTATTAGTTGATGAGGTTCATGGCGGTGAAAATAAGGTACCATTTTTCTTGTCCATTTGTCTTGTTGCTTCGAGACGGACTTGCCCCTGTGCATGAGGTTCATCAGCCCTTTGTAATGACTTTTTGTTTCTTTTTGGAGCAGCAGAATGAAGATGTTAGTGATGCTCGAGAGAGAAGGCTGCAGACATGTCCGCCTCGTGCACCGCTGCTCCGACGGGTGGTCTCTGACCGAACCTCAATCGTCTGCTGGCGCCGAGGTTTCGATCGAAAGGTGGCAAGACAACTGGAGACATTATCTTGGAGAAAGATCATGTTGAGTCTGCTGTACAAATTGGTGGTAGTACTACTGCAAGCCCGGAGAAGTATCCTGCAGCAGAGCCATCAGTTGATGTTGATCTTTGTACAAAGCTGGTGGTAATCTTTCTTTGCAAGCAGGAGAAGTCTCCTGCAGCAGAGCCATCAGTTGATGTTGATGTTGCACAGGCACAACCAAATGTTTTTCTTGTTTCGGATTCTCCAGTTGCTACAACTGCTGTTGGTGTCCTTCCCGACGACGCTGCAACGTCTACTGAAGACGATGATGAAGATACCGAAAGCAATAGCTATTGAGAGGAGGTTGATCATTTCAGTGCTGCCACTGGTCTAGGCAAGGATCCATGAAGAGAGGAGCATGCTTCTCTCTTCTTTCCCCATCCCCTCCTCTCTTTGTTGTTTGGTTTTTAGTCCATGATATCCCCTGTGAACTGCCTGTGTGGTCTAAGTTGAACTTCTGGTTTTGTTGTTTGTCGTGTGGGTTGTAAAGAATGTTAAGTGAACCTGTTTTTCTATGTGGGTGGAGGTTTGTAATGCATGTGTTGTGATGTCTATGATGTTGTGGTTTTATCCTTTCTGATGTAGCAGCTGAGATGTGCTTATGTTTTGAATGTTTGTGCTTGAATGTTGGTCTTAATTGAAAACTGTCATGAATCTATGTGTTTTGAGTGTTGCTGTTAATTGCTATTTTCTTTTTGGTGAGCAGATAGCGACCTTGCTGTCGTCCGAAAGAAGGTTGATGACTTTTATTACAGTGTAACTAGGCTTAGGAATGATCGTTCCAAGAGGTGAGTGCAGCTGCTCAATATTTACATCATCCATGTGCCCCCTGTGAATTGCATGTGGTTTCTTACCTGAACTTCCCAACTCTATGTACCTGAACTTCTTTTGTAACATCCCAAATTTCCTATTTGGAATGTTTTACAATTATAGCTAAGCATCTATGCATTCTGTTTGAATTTGAGTGGCATTTGAAGTTTCAGAAGTTTTTGGAGTTGTTGGAATTTGAATTCAAATTTTGGCAGTGGAAATTATTTCAAAACTATGCCTGATAAATACTTGAGAAAAAGTATGAGAGCATTAAACATGACACTCAAAAATATCGGAGGACAAACATTGCCAAAAAGTTTGAATTCAAATTTGAGTTTTATTTTGAATTTTAGAAAATGATTTTTATAAAGTTTGAGTTTTGCCTCGGAAAAATGTTCAAATTATAGGAATACTCCCCGATCATTTTGATATATATATGTCCTATATAAAATATTGATATTTATATATTTTCTCTCTCTCTAAAAATTCAAAAAATGGAAAAGGAAAGCCCCGGCCGGCCAGCTAACCGGCCCAGTGACTCAGCGGCGAAAGCATCGGCAGACTGTCAAGCCTGCCCAATACCGAGCCGGCCCAGCGGCCACCGAGCCCTCGCCGAAACCCTCCCAGACGGCCGCCTGACCGACGCGCCTCCCTCACCCACGACACCCGGGCCCCACCTCCCTCCTCCTCAGACACGCCACCCGCCACCGCCACGGATCCCGGATCCGGGATTCGCCAATCCCTCCCCGATCGCCTCACGCAAGTCGAGGCCCCGCCCTATAAATACCCTCCCCTCACCCCATTCTCCCTCGCCCGACCCTTCCCTTGCCGAAATCGGTCGCCGGAGCTCCCGAGCCGCCCAGCTCATTGCCACCGCCCACCGCCCGGCCATCCCGAGCTTCCCGACTCCACCGAACCCCTTGCTCCCACTTTCGCCGGACACCTCCGCCGTCGTCCCCGACCACCGAACGGAGCCGTCGTCGCCCGAAACCGCCCGTCGCCCGTCGACCACATGATGAAAGTCGCCGGCGTTTCCCCCCACCGTTAGATCTAAACGTATGGTTTAGATTAGAAGCCCGAAGGGGTACGGTTTTATTTTAGGTTTAGTTTTAGTGAACCGGTTTTAGTCCGGTTTAGTTAGGGATTTATTAGACCGGCCCGAAGCGGTTTAAAGCCTCGCACGATTTAGTTATATTACGCCGAAGCGCTAGATAGGCCCATTAGCGTCGGTTTTGGTTTTAGTTTTATTTTTCGTTTTCTGTTTTAACAGAATAGTTTCAGTTTTGTAAAATTCATATCTTTTAATCTACTTAATATTTTTAAGTGATTCTTTTTTTGTTGGTTTGAAAATTTATTGTAGTTTCTGTAGAAAATATAATTAGTCATGTTAAAATTATTTAAAATTGCTTTATTTTAGATTTAGACAGAATAGTAATTCTGCTATAAAATGAGTTAGGAATATTATTTTTTAGTGATTCTTTTTGTCACAACTTTGTTTTGACATTACCTAACCGTAGGTATTTAGTTGGGAATTTTAGAATTAATAAAAAAATAGTTTTAATCAGAATCATGTTATTCTTAATTAATTAGCTAGTTACTGTTTTCCTATTGTTTTAATTAGCAAATAAATTTATTTTTTCTATGTGATAGATTATTCTAGGTTAGTTTCTGTAACTTTAGAGCATGAACTTTTATTTATAATAAATAAAAACTTTTATTTTATTTTTCCTACTAGAATTTGCTTTAGGCTTAATAGGAGTTTTATAATAGATTTTAAAGTGATTCTGTTTGCTCCTAGTTGCTTGATGAATCCTTTTCTGTTAGGTAGCATAAACCCATGTTTAGGTTCTGTTAAGAAATTTTTTGTTATGTAAAACTATTTTTAGTTGTTGCTTGAAGTAGGAAAACTTTGATTTGGTTTTTCTTTGAGTTTCCTTTGGGGTTTTGATTCGTTTGTTTTGTGTGTTTCATATTACTATGTTGTTATGTAAGTGATCATATGTTGTATGCTTATTGTGATTATTGTTTGTCTCGGTAGAATTTCCGGAGTGCGAAGCTTGCTACCACGAGTCCCTAGCTTACGAAGATCGTCAGCAAGGCAAGTCATTGATCATGTTCTTTACAATACCTATGATTTTATTGCATTAGAATTATACCTCCCCACCATTCATTCAGAAGGTGAAATTTTGAAGTTATGTACTTGAGTAGTATCATGAGGTATGATGAACCAATTACCCTTGTTAACATGACCCGGACGAGGTAGTTTATTATTGCTATGCTCAGAGACGGGATTGGTTGAGTGAATTCATAAAGGAGATGTGAGAGTCAAGATGATGACAACCCCATGAACTTCAAGCTCAAGATGGACTTCGAATTCACTCTTTGGGTGGAGGGCGGTTGTGGGCACCTGGAGAATCCAGTGGTTGGCGGGATGCATGGAGAAGTGCCATGACATCTTGGAAAGCTTCACCCAGCCACGAAGAGGCGGATGGATACCCCATTGACGGAAGCTTACATGCAGCCGCAAGCCATTATGGGCTGGCTTGGTCGACCCTAGGTGTGACTCTGGCCGGACGGTGCTACGAGATGTAGAAGAACGGTAGGATTGGATGGGCACCGGCAGTGGCCCAGAGGAACTCTTCGGAAGACCCTGTTTCGTTCATCCCGTCTTCAAACACTCTGAAGTGCGAAGACTTAAAAGGAGGGAACGATTCTTGCGGGTAAAGTGCGCAAACCTCTGCAGAGAAAAGATCTAATCGATTAGCCCTGTCCCGATTCACGGACAATTTGAGCCTCTGGAACTTGGAAGTATTCGGATATCTCAACACCGAACTTAATAAATTAATTGAGGGGTTTATTTAATAATTGGGAATGAGACATTGGTTGGCGGAACCATCTCAATAACTACCAAAAATTTTGTAGTAAATGCAAACAAGTCCTTATTGTAGGGAAAAACTGGCTTTTCGCAAAGTGATGAAACTTAGAGCCCCACAGCCAAATTGCATATAGTGTTAGTAATTTTATTATTGTTCTCTCTTCATGACTTGCCAGCATATTCAAAATGCTGACCTACACGGCTGCAACGTCTTATGTTGCGAGAGGAGTATTCCGATCGAGTGAGGCTACGATCCGCGCTTGGCGATTGCCCTTTGGAGTCGGATGGACTCGCTTATTCTTCTACGCTTCGCAGCCTTTACTTAGTTTATTTCTCATGAGTTGGCCTTGGCGAATTTATTCCATTGTAATAAAGACTCGATATGAGAATCGTGTAATAAATTCAGGTGTGATTGAACTTTGATTATTTCATCAATGTACCGTGAGTGCCGGCATGATCTTGGGATGGTATGCAGACACGGAGACTTGACCGATTTTGGGTCAGTCGCTACATGAGATGGTATTCAGAGCACACGCTGACCGTAGGACGTAACCCCTAGGATCGGAAAGCCATAGGAAGAGACTATTTATTTTATATCCTTATCATTCCGTAATTCTCCCCTGTTCATTTCTGACTTCTCTCCGATTTTTCAACATTCTAGATGGCCGCCGAGTTCACCCCAGTTTTGCTACCGGAGTTTTGCTAGCCAGATGAGATGATGCCCTTCGGCAGGAAGCTGGTCCAGATCGTGAAGAAGCTGAAGATTGCTCTGCCCTCGATCACCGGGAAGCCTACCAATGCACTTCCGACGGATACCCGCTTCTGATTGAGGTGCACATTCCAGGAGAACCTTCGGAGGACATACAGAGCCCATTGATTTTGAGTTTACGGAGTTCAATTGGATCATTGGAAGAGACATGGCGATTTATCGTGCACTTGGACATCTCCGAGAAGAGTACAGGGCCGAGCTCGATCCATCAGACCTCGCCATGATTTCTCGCAGAGCGAGGAACGGAGATATCGTCTGCAGAGTGAGGGCGACTCCATTCTCTCGTATGTCCAAGACTTGGAGTGTCTCCTCGGAAAGCAGGAGATCCAGACTTCGCCAGAACTTCGAAGGTACACAGGAGGCTTTTGTTCCGTGAACTGGAACTGGAGGAGAAAGCACGCGCAGACTTCCTTGATCATGAAGAAGAAATCGCGGACTTCATGGAGAGAGTCGATGACCTGAAGATGAATGTTGCCGCATTGGAGGAAAAGATGGACTTGGGAGAGGATCTTTTTCCGAGTGGAGATGACGGACCTCTCGTGAGCAATGATCAGGATTATGAAGGGAGTTCCACTGGAGAAAGCCGCAAGAGGAGGCGCCGCATCAGAGGACGCCACACCGGAGGACGCAAGGATTATTGATGAAGACATTTAGTCGACCGCCATGTTATTTTATTTTCGTCGATTAGTTAGGTCGTTATTTTCGATTAGTCGGGATATTTGTAATCGAGATTGAACCATGTTTGAGTGGATGAATAAATGATTGGTATGATTATGCTTGTGCATTCATATGGGTAGTGATATTCCCTCATTAGACCATTGTTCTATTCTAATTTTCTCATCCACTCCAAAACACCAGATGCCTCCGAGACGTGACCCCGGTCTCAACTTCCCGCCGGAGCTCACCCAGCTGATCCAAAGCAGTTGAATGCCCTCATGCAGATGCTCATTCGTAATCGTAACAACAACAACAACAATCCACCGCCACCACCCCCTGTTGACAACTTGACTCGATTCCTAAGGCTGAATCCGCCCGGTGTTCTCTAGCGACCTTGAGCCGATTGTGGCCGATGATTGGCTCCGCAAGGTCGGAAGGAGTTAGTCACCGTTGGATGCACCGATGCAGAGAAGGTGCGCTTTGCCGCACATCAACTTGATGGACCTGCAGCTTCTTGGTGGGAGAACTACACCGCCACTTATCCCATCGGCACCATCACGTGGGATCGCCCAGCAGCCTTCCGCACCGCTCATGTTTCAGCCGAGCCATGAGTCTCAAGAAGCGTGAGTTCCGCAACTTACGCCAGGGAACCGTGCTTTGGGGCGTGCGTGGATGAGTTCAGCAAGTTAGCTCGCTATGCCCGGATGATGTGGCCACAGATGCCGCAGCAGGAGAAGTTTCTCGAGGACTCAATGACGAGCTGGGTATGCAGCTAATGGTGGCTACCTTCACCAACTACTAGGAGCTGGTAGACAAGGCCACCATACTTGAAGGCAAGCAAAGAGCAGATTGATAGTCGCATAGCGGAAGTATGGCCAGGGAAGTACAACTCGAGCTCAGCGAAGCCCGTTATGCCCCATACTCGGAGGGCATACCCATCACAACCATGGAGGACATAACCATGGAGGGAATGGGAACAACCGCAACTGTGACAACAAGTCGTGCAATGGGAATGGCAATGGAAACGGCAATGGCAACCGGATCGTCCCGCCTTGGCTCAAAAGATCTCGAGTCACATCACTGCTTCAAGTGCCGAAAACAGGCACTATGCCACCGACTGCCGGAGGCCAAGCAGAGGAATGGAAACGGCAATGGAAGCTTCAGCAAAGAAGCCCAACCCTTTTCCTCGTGCTCGGGTGAACCACATTGACGTGGAGGACGTCTATGATCAGCCGGAACAATCGTGGTTGGTAAGTTTTATTAAATTCACATCCAAGATTGGTACTCTTTGATTCTCGTGCAACACATTCATTCATATCAAGGGTAGTTGTGGAAAAGTACGGGTTGCCCACTAAAACCCTTAGAAGCCCCCCTTGGCGTCGATTCGCAGAGGAGAAATGATGGCGAGCTTAGGCTGTCATGCAACCCTCAACATCGGAAACCATAAATTTCCGCAGACCTCATAGTATTGGAAACCCAAACCTTGGATGTAATCCTAGGCATGGATTAGTTGACGAAGTTTGAAGGAAACATAGATCGTGCTCAAGAAGTCAATTCTGCTCACCACTCCGGAGCGTAAGAGGATCAAGTATGTATCCAGGCGTATCCCGATGAGCAATCAGTGAATTCCCTCACGGGAGTTGTTCAGAGGAAGTGCCGGTGGTGCAAGATTTTCCCGATGTGTTTCGGAGGAATTACCGAGAATGCCACCGGACAGAGACATTGAATTTCTGATTGAGCTATTGCGGCACAGCCCCAATATCCAAGAGACCCTATCGGATGCCCCCGAATGATTTGAAAGAGATCAAGAATCAAATTAATGAGTTATTGGAGAAAGGATATATTCGGCCAAGCTCATCACCTTGGGGAGCCCCAGTTCTTTTGGTAGAGAAGAAGGATGGAACCACGAGAATGGTTGTGGATTATTGTTCGTTGAACGATGTGACCATCAAGAACAAGTACCCTCTGCCGATGATTAATGATCTATTTGATCAGCTAGTTGGAGCCAAGGTATTCTCCAAGATCGATCTTCGATCGGTATCATCGATTGAAGATCCGTGAGAAGGATATACCCAAACAAGCATTCACTACGGTATGGTTTATATGAGTATACCGTCATGTCATTTGGATTGACTAATGCCCCTGCGTACTTCATGAATTTGATGAACAAGGTATTTATGGAATATCTGGACAAGTTTGTCGTGGTGTTCATCGATGATATACTGATTTTCTCCAAGAGCGAGGAAGAGCATAAGGAACATTTGCGTCTAGTTACGAGAAACTCCGAGAACATCGGGCCAGGTATGCCAAGTTCAGCAAATGTGAATTTTGGTGAAGGAAGTCGGATTCCTCGGACATGTTATTTCAGGAGAAGGAATAGCAGTTGACCCCACCAAGGTTGAATCACCACCGATTGGCGGTCACCCACCTCGATCAAGGAGATCCGCAGTTTTCTCGGACTCGCAGGATATTATCGGAGGTTTATTGAGAATTTCTCGAAGATTGCCAAGCCCATGACTGAGCTGTTGAAGAAGGACGCCAAGTACATCTGGACCGAGGATTGTGAAGCCGGTTTCCAGGAACTGAAGAAACGTTTGGTTACAGCCCCAGTACTGATTTTTCCGGACATACACAAGGATTACCAGGTATATTGTGACGCTTCTCGCCAGGGACTCGGAGGAGTACTCATGCAGGAAGGAAAAGTTGTAGCTTATACCTCCAGACAGCTACGACCTCACGAGATGAATTACGCCACACATGATTTGGAGTTCCCAGCCGTAGTGCATGCACTCAAGACCTGGAGACATTTTCTTATCGGAAATAGTTGTGATGTTTACACAGATCATAAGAGCTTGAAGTACATTTTCATGCAGAAAGAGTTGAACCTCAGGCAGAGGAGATGGCTAGAGTTAATCAAGGACTACGACATGAGATTGCATTACCACCCGTGAAAGGCTAATGTTGTAGCAGATGCTTTGAGCCGTAAGAGTTATGTGAATACTCTTATAGCGGAGGATTACCCAGGAGTTAGTCGATGACCTCGAGAGATCTCCGGTGGAGATAGTTCCGAGAGGATATGTTGCAACTCTGGAAGTTCAGTCCACTTTGGCGAAAAGAATTCGTGAAGCCGGAAGTCGGACAAGGAAATTGATGAGATAAAGAAAAGATGAATGAAGGAAAAGCTAAAGGGTTTCGTAAGGATGAATACGGAGCTATATGGTTCGAGGATCGTATTTATGTACCCAATGATCCCGAACTCAGGAAGCTAATTCTTCAGAGGCTCATGATTCACCGTGCCGATTCACCCGGTAACACCAAGATGTACCTGGATTTGAAGGAAAGTTTCGGTGGATGTATGAAGAAGGATATTGCCGAGTGCGTAGCGGTATGCGATGTTTGTCAACGAGTAAAGGCGAGAACATCGTAAGCCAGCAGGGTTACTTCAACCTTTGCCGATTCCGAGTGGAAATGGGAAAAACTTGGAATGGATTTTATCACGGGATTACCTAGGACACGTTAGGGTTATGATTCCATCTGGGTAGTGGTTGATCGATTGACCAAGGTAGCTCACTTCATTCCCGTGAAGAATACCTATACCGATGCTAAGTTGGCCAAGATATACATGACCAGGATCGTATGTCTGCATGGAGTTCCGAGGAGTATCGTGTCGATAGAGGAACACAATTTACCTCAAAGTTTTGGAATTAGTTGCATGAAACTTTGGAGTACGAGGCTGGAGTTCAAGATCTGACCTTTCATCCGCATGAACAGATGGACGGACCGAGAGAGTCAACCAGATTCTGGAGGACATGTTGAGAGCTTGTGTGCTAGACTATGGGTCTAGCTGGGATGATAATTTGCCGTCGCAGAGTTCTCATACAACAACAGTTATCGCACCAGTCAAGATGGCCCCTTCAAGCTCTATACGGAAGGAGGTGCGAGAACACCATTGTGTGGGATAGTGTTGGAGATCGATCACTTTTCGGTTCCGATCTTATCGTAGATTCCAAGAGAAAGTCAAGCTGATTCGGGATAGACTCAAGATAGCTCGATCGAGATGTAAGAGTTATGCCGACAAGAACGCAAGGAAGTAACTTACGGCGGAGACCAAGCATATCTTCGTGTGTCCCCACTTCGTGGAATCAAGAGGTTCGGTGTCAAAGGAAAGTTAGCACCCCGATTCATTGGCCCCTACAAAATCCTCGAACATCGTGGAGAAGTTGCTTACAAGTTGGAATTGCCGGAAGGATTATCCGGAGTTCATGATGTCTTCCATGTTTCTCAGCTGAAGAAGTGTCATGCCGACATGGCCGATATTCCGTTGAGAGACACAGTGCCCCTAGAGGCCATACATTTCGGCGGTGATCGACTTATAAGGAGAAACCCGTCCGAATTCTCGAGATCATGAATGTAGTCACCCGCAGCAAGATCATCAAGTTTTGCAAGGTGCCGTGGAGTCACCACTCAAGAGGAAGCCACCTGGGAGCGAGAAGAAGACCTCCTTCGAGACCACCCGCACCTATTTGCTAGCCAACCCGAATCTCGAGGGCGAGATTCATCTTAAGGTGGGTAGGTTTGTAACATCCCAAATTTCCTATTTGCAATGTTTTACAATTATAGCTAAGCATCTATGCATTCTGTTTGAATTTGAGTGGCATTTGAAGTTTCAGAAGTTTTTGGAGTTGTTGGAATTTGAATTCAAATTTTGGCAGTGGAAATTATTTCAAAACTATGCCTGATAAATACTTGAGAAAAAGTATGAGAGGAGTAAACATGACACTCCAAAAATATCAGAGGACAAACATTGCCAAAAAGTTTGAATTCAAATTTGAGTTTTATTTTGAATTTTAGAAAAATGATTTTTTATAAAGTTTGAGTTTTGCCCCTGGAAAAATGTTCAAATTATAGGGAATATTCCCCTGATCATTTTGATATATATATATATATGTCCTATATAAAATATTGATATTTATATATTTTTCTCTCTCTCTAAAAATTCAAAAAATGGAAAAGGAAAGCCCGGGCGGCCAGCTAACTGCCCAGCCAGACTCAGCGGCCCGAAGCCTTGGCCAAAGCGCAGCCACCAGTTGACCCAGCCCGAGCCGGCCCAAACTGACGGCCAGCCGAGCCTCGCCTGAAACCCTCCGCATCGCCCTGACCGACGCCTCTCCTCACCCGGCGACACCCGGCCCCCACCTCCTCCTCCGCCCACGCCACCGCCACACGCCGGATCTGGGATTCGCCATGAATCCCTCCCCGATCGCCCTCGCGCAAGTCGTGGCCCCGCCCTATAAATACCCTCCCCTCGCCCGACCCTTCCTCGCTTCGAATCCGTCAGAGCTCCCGAGCCGCCCATTGCCACCGCCTGACCATCCCGAAGCTTCCCGACTCCACCAACCGAACCCCTTGTTTCAAGACCACGGACACCTCCGCCGTCGTCCCCGACCACCGGAGCCGTCGTCGAGCTGCCCGTCGCCGTCGACCATGATAAGTCGCCGTTCACCGTTAGATCTAAACGTGGGGTTTAGATTAGAAGTTCAAGAATGCGGTTTTATATTAGGTTTAGTTTTAGTGAACCGGTTTTAGTCCGGTTTAGTTAGGGATTTATTAGACCGGCCCGAAGCGGTTTAAAGCCTCGGCACGATTTAGTTATATTACGCCGAGCGCTAGATAGGCCCATTAAGCGCCGGTTTTCGTTTTAGTTTTATTTTTCGTTTTCTGTTTTAACAGAATAGTTTCAGTTTTGTAAAATTCATATCTTTTAATCTACTTAATATTTTTAAGTGATTCTTTTTTTTGGTTTGCAAATTTATTGTAGTTTCTGTAGAAAATATAATTAGTCATGTTAAAAGTATTTAAAATTGCTTTATTTTAGATTTAGACAGAATAGTAATTCTGCTATAAAATGAGTTAGGAATATTTTTTTTAGTGATTCTTTTTGTCACAACTTTGTTTTGACATTACCTAACCGTAGGTATTTATTTGGGCATTTTAGGGTTAATAAAAAAATAGTTTTAATCAGAATCATGTTATTCTTAATTAATTAGCTAGTTACTGTTTTCCTATTGTTTTAATTAGCAAATAAATTTATTTTTTCTATGTGATAGATTATTCTAGGTTAGTTTCTGTAACTTTAGAGCATGAACTTTTATTTATAATAAATAAAACTTTTATTTTATTTTTCCTACTAGAATTTGCTTTAGGCCTAATAGGAGTTTTATAATAGATTTAAAAGTGATTCTTTTTGCTCCTAGTTGCTTGATGAATCCTTTTCTGTTAGGTAGCATAAACCCATGTTTAGGTTCTGTTAAGAAAATTTTTGTTATGTAAAACTATTTTTAGTTGTTGCTTGAAGTAGGAAAACTTTGATTTGGTTTTTCTTTGAGTTTCCTTTGGGGTTTTGATTCGCTTGTTTTGTGTGTTTCATATTACTATGATGTTATGTAAGTGATCATATGTTGTATGCTTATTGTGATTATTGTTTGTCTCGGTAGAATTTCCGGTCTGAAGCTTGCTACCACGAGTCCCTAGCTTACGAAGATCGTCGACAAGGCAAGTCATTGATCATGTTCTTTACAATACCTATGATTTTATTGCATTAGAATTATACCTCCCCACCATGCATGCGATGGGTGAAATTTTGAAGTTATGTACTTGAGTAGTATCATGAGGTAGGATGAACCAATTCCCCTTGTTACCATGACCCGGGACGAAGTAGTTTATTATTGTTATGCTCATAGACGGGATTGGTTGAGTGAATTCATAAGGGAGATGTGAGAGTCAAGATGATGACAACCCCATGAACTTCAAGCTCAAGATGGACTTCGGAATTCACTACTGGGTGGAGGACGGTTGACAGGCACCCTGGAGAATCCAGTGGTTGGCGGGATGCATGGAGAAGTGCCATGACATCTTGCGAAAGCTTCACCCAGCCACGAAGAGACGGATGGATACCCCATTGACCGGAAGCTTGCATGCAGCCGCAAGCAATTATGGGCTCTGGCTTGGTGACCCTAGGTGTGACTCTGGCGGACGGTGCTACGAGATGTAGAAGAACGGTAGGATTGGATGGGCACCGGCGATGGCCTGGAGGAACTCTTCTAAGACCCTGTTTCGTTCATCCCGTCTTCAAACACCAGGAAGTGCGAAGACTTAAAAGGAGGGAACGATTCTTGCGGGTAAAGTGCGCAAACCTCTGCAGAGAAAAGATCTAATCGATTAGCCGTGTCCCCGGTTACGGACAATTTGAGCCTCTGGAACTTGGAAGTATTCGGATATCTCAACACCGAACTTAATAAATTAATTGAGGGGTTTATTTAATAATTGGGAATGAGACATTGGTTGGCGGAACCATCTCAATAACTACCAACAATTTTGTAGTAAATGCAAACAAGTCCTTATTGTAGGGAAAAACTGGCTTTTCGCAAAGTGATGAAACTTAGAGCCCCACAGCCAAATTGCATATAGTGTTAGTAATTTTATTATTGTTCTCTCTTCATGACTTGCCAGCATATTCAAAATGCTGACCTACACGGCTGCAACGTCTTATGTTGCAGAGGAGTATTCCGATCAGAGTGAGGCTACGATCCGCGCTTAGCGATTGCCCTTTGGAGTCGGATGGACTCGCTATTCTTCTACGCTTCAGCAATTTTACTTAGTTTATTTCTCATGAGTTGGCCTTGACGAATTTATTCCATTGTAATAAAGACTCGATATGAGAATCGTGTAATAAATTCAGGTGTGATTGAACTTTGATTATTTCATCAATGTACTGTGAGTGCCAGCATGATCTTGGGATGGTACAGACACAGAGACTTGACCGATTTTGGGTCAGGTCGCTACATCTTTGTTTTTTACTTCTCTGGTGCTGAACTTCTGGCCTCTTTTGTACTGTACTGCCTGTTGTGATATAGCTGAACTTCTGTGCTAACATGCGTTACGAACTTACTGAGTTTCACGATCTTTGAACTTCTTTTACTTTTACATTCGCTTGTTTTAGATCAATGATTATGTTCCAAAACAAGGAGTGTGAAGCTACCGTTGAAGATGTCGCAATATCTTTTGGTCCTCGCGAATGCTTCGGTCTAATGTGGTGAGTGTGCACTCTCATCGTCTGCGAAGTACTGTGGATCGACAAACTCATCCTGCCGTATTGGGTTTGTGTAAGTCAACCATACAGTGATTTTTTTTCATTTTTTTCCTTACCATTTTTTTAGTTAAAACTTGTTTGTCTCGTTTTTGTATTTTTTTCATATGTTGGTGTTGCCTGCATTATTTTAGGACAAGATTTTCAGAGGTCAATTTGATTCCCGTGTGAGGAAGTACTTCATGGCGAGTGGTCCAGATAGCATGGATGCACATGATTCGGTATGCAATATATTGTTCTTTGCCTCTGTATTAGTTTTGCAGTGCGATCCATTGTGTTAATATTTTGTTTTATTTTTCTTTTGTACCGTTCTGATATTAATTCTCATTTTTTTAATGATTCGTGTGTTTATGATGCTTGTGTTGTTTTCCCTACTTTTGACCCGCGTGAGGTTCCTGCTTCCATGGGTGGTGTCGGTCATTGGGTGTCGGTATTCCTTGACCTGAAGAATTCAAGGTTCCAGCTTCTCGATTCCTACTATGGACCAAAAGATGAATGTGCGGTACGCCTGTTTCGGCGGATGACCGACAACATCAAGAGGCTTTGGAAGGATGCCAGCAACGACAGGGAGACACCCTTCAGTCCAGTTAGCATCGACAATTTCCCTCTGGATTGGATTGATGTCCCCAAAGACAAAACAAGTATGAGTTCCACTTTTCTCTTTTATCACATCTGCTTAATCAGTAGTTGTACTTAAGTTGTGACGTGTTTAATTCGTTGGCTTTCTTTTTTTGTTCTAACACTATTCTTTTTACTTCGTTTGATGGCAGTATCGACTGCGGATTCTTCATGCTTACGAATGTTAATTCGTATCATCACGGGGTTCTTGCAAATTATTCCCATAAGAATATCGGGGATATCAGGAAGACGTGGCTGTACTCAATGGCTTCTTCTAACCTGTTTGAGACAGACTTCCAATCTCTGTTTGGCTACTACACATGTAAGTATTTTGGAAGTTGGACTGCCATCTTGACCGCATGTTTTATTCTACGAACTTCATATTTTTCTCTCAAACTTGGACTTCGCTTGAGATCCTGGCCTGGGTTCTTTGGTTTCGGAAGGAGAGGAGCATTTTCTTTGTACATGAACCTCATTTCTATCTTTTTTAATTTTGCTTGTGTGTTTGGTTTGATAATTTCTGTCCTTCCATTGCTTAAATGGACATGAGCTTTTTTTTTCTAATTGAACTTCGTAGATGATGCCTTTCTATGGTTTTTCTTAGTCAGAAGTTGAATGATTTCCAGTTCATCGGTTTATCTTGAACTGTGCCTCTGGTTGTGCCTGAACTTCATTTAGTTTTTATCGCTACTAATTTTTAGGTCACTTGAGTAGTAACCATGTCATCTTTATTAGTTGGACTGCACATTGTGCTGTTCCTGAACTTCAGTTGTTTTTTAGTGTGATGTTTTCTCTTCTTTTTTTCTTTGACAGTGGATCCGTTGGAGTTGACCGATTACCACTACTCATTCCTCGGGTCACAGGAATACCAGCCTAGGGAGGAACCGATGAGTACAGCTCCGATAGAAGATGATAGACCTCGGACCCTCATTCCTTCCAAGTTGGGGGAGCAGGCTGGCGGTATTCGTGGTACTCCAAAAACCCCATGCTACAGGAAGGCTGATGCAGTCGAAGCAGCCGAAGCAGAAGTGATTTCGTCCGATGATGATTTTGAGAAGATTGCTTACCCGAAGAATGCTAAATGTGCTGCTGGAACTGTTGCTGGTAGAGGTGGGAAGAATGCTGTGATGACCAGGAGGAAACCGGCAGTTGAGTCTGGGAACATAACTACCTCCAAGCGAGCATCAAGATTGCCTTTGAAGTGGCGTTCTCCTGTCGCTCCCCTGAAAAAATACAGTTTCCCTCATCTATCTGAGGCCCAGAAGTTGAAACAGTATGTGCTGAGTAAAGACGGTCTGGAGAAGTATTCTGGGTGAGTTACCCTCTTTCTGTCGTTCCCTTGCCTTGGAGTTGTAGTGTCTGAACTTCTGTTGTTGTATTGTCTGAACTGCCGTTGTTGTAGTATATGAACTCCTGTTTTATGTCTCCTCTTGCCTTTTTGAGTTATAGTGACTGGACTTCTGTTTTGTTGTTGTATCTGAACTTCTAATATATATTTTTACCATCCTTTTGTATTCTGCAGGACAAGCTACTGCATGTTTACCATCCCTGGGAATGTTATTGACCTCACAGGACATGTCCTTTATACGATTTTCGGTGAAGGGTAGCAGATGGAAGGAGACATAATGGATTATCTCATAAGGATAACCCGGAGACCTCTGAGATATTCTCTAATCCTGACAGGGTTGTACTTAGTCCCTACTTCATACAGGTTTTAGTTCTTTGTACCCCTATCTCCTTTTTTGCCTTAGTTTTGTTGTAGTGGCATCTGTGAGGTGTTTTAATTGTGTTTTGGTGAATGCACAGTACTGCCTGGAGTATGATTTCTTCTTGACAACAGTTCCAAAGTTCGATGCAAAAAAACGGCTAAACTCCTCCCAATGTTTGTTCGCAAGGAAGAAGACCTTCTTAACGCAAAGCTGGTTAGTTTTTCATAAATCTTGCTTTTTTCTTAATTTCATGTGCATCCTTTTACTGAGTTTGTCAATAAGTTTTTGTTCATGCCGTTTCTTCAGTATATATGGTTTATAGTTTGTGTTCACCGGTCCTTTCATTCTTGGCAGGTTTTAATGATTCTATTCAAGCCAATTGGCACAATGGCGCACTGATCAAGGTGCGTGGTGAATAGATATCGTGGGAGCATTGACATCCTCGATTCACTTTCTTACGATAATATGCAAACGTCGCCATCGAGTTTCCACGGGGACTGCCAAAATATCGTGAGTGTTTCTTCGCCTGGACATCCTTTCACATTCTCTTGTTTGACACGAAGTTTATTATGCCTTGTGTTTACAAAATATGTTGTTGTCTCTGTTTTGGTAATACTGCTTGAACTGACCGGTCATTTAGAAGTTGAACTTCGCTATTTTTGTTTAGGTGGATCTTATGCGGTGTCGCTTTTTATGTACACGAACTTAACTATTTTGGTTAACATGTGTTTGACTTCATCTAATTTTGATATTTCTGGCAGATGAAGAGATTTGTTGGGTTGCTCGAGCAGGTGTATGGCAAGGCTGCATACAAGGTGAGCAAGCAGCCTAATTGGGTGACTATTGCAAAGAGGCCGACTTTGATCGATGTTCCGAAGCAGAAGAGTAATGATTGTGGTTTCTTTGCCGTGAAGTTCAGCTCTTCGTTTGACGGCGATGAGATTGTTGAAGATTTTGATGTGGAAGTATGTTCTGTCTTTGTTCTTGTCTCATCATCCTTTTGATTTTTCTTGTGTGTTTTTGCTGCGACGCTCCTGCTGTGGTTTTAGATATGCGTTACTAAACCATCGTTTTCACCTTTCTTTTGTTTGCAGGCTGCTGCAGATGACTGGAAGGCTGAGTTCATGCACACTCTGGTTTTTAGCGAGAAGAATGAAGTCATGCGTTCAGAGCTCCCTAAAGAGATCCAGTCCTTTGGCCCATGAATTCGAAGCATTAGTTTCATTGTAGATTTGATTTCGTATAGATTTTTAGGTTTGATAATGATTGGAACAATTCCGTAAAGATTTGGGTGTAAGAATGCTTTTAGTGATTTGTGTATCTAGTATATGTGAAGCACTATTACTTATGATATTGGGGACAAATGCATTTGGTGTGAAGAATGATTTGGCTTTTGTGAATTTCAATGTGCTGCGTCGTTTTTCAGTATCCATGTGTTGAATGTTTTTGCCCCAATAGATGTACCTGAACTTCTGCCTCAGTTTTGGTTGAACTGCTTGATTTTTTTGGGGTTGTTTATTTTTGGGCCCCCAACATATGATTGTAGACTTGAACTTCTGCTTTGAGAATGTGGTTGGGCTGTTTGTTTCAGATGGAGAGGATATTCTGTGTTGTGTAATGCATTGGTAATTTTCAACCCAACCAATATGTATGCTTTTGTGTACATTTGTTTTTTTGTGTTTTTCCAAGTGGGAATGTATTTCATATGTAAATTTGTGCTGAGATATTGTTGACGTTTCTTTTATCTTTGTCGGCATTGTACATGAACTTCTGCACGTATCCAAGCAGAACTTCACATTTGAACGTGTTGTCCTAGGCTTGCTAACCTTAGTTTATGCGGCGAAACTTTATGTTTTTAAGCATATTCTTTTCCTACATCGATTTTACATTCCGTAACTTCTTACGTAGTGACATGAACTTCAAAATTGTATGATTATTTGCTGGTTGATCTTTTATGGAATACAACAAGAGCACTTCCTGTCATAACATACCAGGACTTCTGCAGTAATATTACTTGAACTTCACAATGTATGTTTTTGATGTTTGTTTTTGCTTGCGCTTTCATGCAATACATCACCAGCACATCTCTTCCTCTCATAACATACCAGGACTTCTGCAGTAATATTTACTTGAACTTCACAGTGTATGTTTTTCATGTTTGTTTTTCTTGCACTTTCATGCAATACATCACCAAAGACATCACTTCCTGCCATAGCATACCAGGACTTCTGCAGTAATATTACTTGAACTTCACAGTGTATGTTTTTCAATTTAACACTTCTTGCACTTTCATGCGGTACATCACCAGCACATCACTTCCTGCCATAGCATACTAGGACTTCTGCAGTAATATTACTTGAACTTCACAGTGTATGTTACCTGGGGATGATGACATAATGTTCTGCACATTGACATGACATAAGTTTGCATTGTGTTAATTGACCTATTCTAATTGTTCATGAGCCTTGCGCTCCTCCTAGGCTTTGGTGGTAGAGGTTTTTGCTTGACATGTACCTCTTCCTCTTCATTGTCCTCTTCCTCTTCATCGTCGTCTTCCTCTTCCTCTTCATCGTTGCATTCCACTTCCTCTTCCTCTTCGTCTTCCTCTTCTTCGACGTTGTCTTCATCTTCGTCTTCCTCTTCATATTCCACCACCTTCTTGTTGGTGGCTCTAGGTCTTGTTTTCTGTTTCTTCTCTTGCATTTTGCTTGTCTTTTCAGCATCTGCGCGCTTTGAGCATGTTCTTGCATTATGTGGTTCATACTGCTTGCATATGCTACAAAGCCTGCTGCTTGCTTTCTATGGGTGTGGTCCCTTCTTTTGTTCCATAACTTTGGGCTGTTGTTTCTGAACTTTGGGTTGCTTGACCTCCTCAGCATTGTTTCTTTCCAAGAGTGTTGGATGTGTCACTTGTTGTGTCCCGCAACTTTGGTTGCACACACTACATTTCCTGTGTCCAAGTGGCACTCCGTTCTCATCGCGCACGACGACTCTTCCTGCAGGTGGTGCCTTTATTTGAGCTCTCTTGTCACTCTTCTTTGCTGCAGTAATTTTCTTCCTACCCTTTGTTTCAGAATACAATGGCAATTTCATCGTCTCTTGTTGTTGCTGCTCCATTGATCGGGCATCACCCTGCTTGCATTGGTTTGCTTCAGCGGCGGCGTTGAGCATTTCAGCTGCATAATAATGAAGGTCATCTTCAATTTCAGCGTCCTCTTCAGCCATCCTTTTCGTCAAGATCCGCTTGATTTGCTGAATGTATTGCATGAAGCTCTTCCACAAGCCTCTTGAGAACATAGTATGCTCTGTCATATTGCTGGTCACATCTCATCGCTTTCTTGTTAACCATCAAATTCAGCTGCAGCAAGATGTCTTGCTTAGATAGCCTTCAGTTGCCATCCGATGTGTTTGTGTTGTAGTCCATTGTATCAAAAGTTGGTGGTGATCTTGCAGTCTTTGTGTACCGTTTGAGGATATACTTGTTTGGAAAATTGTCAGGCTTGAGGTAGTCAAGTATGTTCATGATGTGAAGGCAGAACATGCCTGCATTTTTGTGATGAATGCGTAATACATAGTTTGAGAGCCAAAGAATGAGTTTCATAAATTGTGATATGATACTACTAGTCTAGCTATTTAATGAGGTTGTTTTTTCGCTCACTGTGTGTGTCCAGAGCTTGCATTCACACTCGTATATTTCATTCTCTGGTCACTACAACCTGGAATTCATGCTTTGACCAGAAAATCTTTCTTCATCATCATGGCCGTGCTTGTTGTGGTAGTACACAAGGTACTTAGTTGGCTCACTGTATGCGCTTTCTTGCGCGGAATAGTGTTACCTTTCTCATCCTATTCCTCATCTCGGTGTACACGGCTCTCGTGTACTTGATGGACATGTCTTCCTCGTAGCCATAAGTTGTTTTTGTCACAGGATTGGTCTGCACATGTCAAAAAGTGAGGTATTAGTCGAAGCAGAGTCATGGGTTTCATTTTTGAAAAATTCAAAGTGCACATGTTGAAGGTAAAACAGAACATTATTGGGGTGTTTTGTACTTGTCATCTTACCATGCTGGTCATTGTTTGCTCGTTCTCCTTACGCATCGAGTTTGTATGCAAGCATTGACCGCCTAGCAAACTTGTGTAGGTTACGGGTCCCCTTGACAAACCCTTTCTTTAGCATCGTGGTTCATGCTCTCGCTGTTGTGGAGAAGTCATTCTAGCACGTAAAATGTTCTTGTAATATGCTGAAATCCACATCTTCCTATCACTCCAGAGCATCATCATCATCCGGTCGTTCTCCGCTTTGTACTTGTGCACGAAGTTTAGCCCATGCATCTTCAAACTCCGTTGGCATCGGTGACGATTTAATATAGCTGTGAACTCCTCTTTGAATGTTTTATACTTTTTGTACAAAGAACGAGGTATTCCTCAGATTTCTTCAAGATGTGCCAACGGCATATCTTGTGGACGGTGTTTGGAAATGTTTGTGGTATAGCTTTCGCCATCAATGGGCATTGGTCTGCATGAATTAAAAAAAATGAAACTTCATTCTTTTTTTGTACTGATGGTGAACTTATGTTGTACAAGTACTTGAACTTCACATGCAGCAATATGACTATCTAAAAATGGCACATGTATTTTTTCTTACATCAGTGTTCTTGAACTTCTGTGGTACCAGTGCTTGAACTTCACATGCAGCAGTGGGACTACCTAGTAGTGTCACACTCAAATTTTTTCTTGAACTTCTGTGGTACCAGTGCTTGAACTTCACATAAATAACTATATTTTTCTGAACATGTTACATGTTTTTTTTTCTTTTACATCTTTCTGTCTTTGAACTTCTACGATTCCTGTACTTGAACTTCACATTCATGACCAGTTTTTTCTAAACATGTGACAGATAATCTTGCTTTCTTCTACTGTTAGTTGGACTTATGTGCGAACAGTGGTTGAACTGCTTGTTGTATATTATTTTCAGATAAAACCAAATATACCCAATACAGACCCATAGACTAAAAAGATGATGAAACTTGAGGAGTTTTTTTATTTGAACTCACCTGTTAGAATGCAAGTTGGGTGCTTGTTGTTCATGCACCGTAGAAATGTATCGAACAACCACTTGAATGTATTTGCATCTTCGTCTCTTATCAGGTCAACAGCAAATATCGTTGACTGATAGTGATGGTTTGTTCCAACAGACACTCCCATGGGAATATGAAATATGTTGGTCTTGTAAGTCGTGGTTTAATGTTACGCAATCGCCGAAGTCTTGATAGGCTCCTCGGCAGCTTGCATTGGACCAGAAAATGTTTTTAATTGACTTGTCCTTGTCCACTTGGATGTGATAGAAAAACTCATCATTTATCGCCTTCATGTCTTTGAAGAATGAAACAAGTTTCAATACATCATCCAAATCATCTTTCCTTGCATTCATGGCTTTCTGCAAATCACATGCAAACATGCATTTGTTTATTTTTGCTAGAAAAGGATTGTGAGCTAGGATGCTATTTTTACATTGCAGTATGTTGGTGTTTGAGTACTTACTGGTTTAGCAGGTCTCGTCCGGTCATGCTTAGGAAGTAGCTTCCATCTTCATTTTCAGATAGCATGGACATGATTGTTGTGTGTTTTACATCATGGTACTGCAAGAGCTTTACGTACTACAAAATAGTGGGGTCATAATTCTTGTGTGAGTGCAAAAACACCAGCATGTCATCAGTTTGCATGAGCTGGTGATTATGATTGTAATCAATGTCCACTGCCACGCATGTGCCATCCTCCTGCACCTTCACCCTCATTCTTGCATTGCAGCCCGTCCTCTGCGATGTTTTGTTTCGCTTCTGGCGGCCTCTGGGCGAAGATGTGTGTATCCCTTAGAAGGCGCAAACAAAATACTTGTGGTTGTCATTTCCACCCGTCTTCCTGATTCCAAAACCAGCGTGTCTCAGCGATTCGATATAAAATTCTCTTGCTTTCTCTACATCTTTGAATCGCATCTTTAGTCTTGGTATTAGATAATCTGGTAGATCTGACGTCTGCAGAAAAAGAAAAAAAATCCAAACAGCACCTTAAAATGCAGTTTATGAACTTGTTATCCTGGAGGGAGCAGAAAACTTGCAGATAATACAAGATGTGTATATAAATATTTTTTGTTTCACTTACGTGCGTGTATGATCGCAACTCCGCCGGTGTCGGCTGCTGTCCCTCTGGGACGGGGCATGGAGGAGTAATCATAGCAGGATGCAGCAGTGGATCACGAGGAGGAAGGAGGGCTGAAGATGGCCTTTCTCTTGTTTGCGTCCTTTTTGCTTGAGGTGGTTGTGGAGGTATTGCGATCCTGGTCTTGGTTTGCTCTTTTGTTCTATGAAGTAATCCATCTACCTTATGCCCCGTACAATTCTGACTTGTAGCAGCAGCAGCAGGATCAAACGGTGGTAGTGTGCAGATCACTCTCCTCCGTGTGTGTGTTGCTGTTGGATTTGTCCTAGGATCCGGTTTAGTTGCTTTGCTTTGGCATTGATGAGGCACACCAGGATAACCTCCAGAGTTAGACGCAGGACTTGAGCTAACCCCCTCCTCCATCAGCGTGCTTGGGAGTCTGCTGGTGGATACAAAGAATCCGCGTGGGATTTCCGACGTCACCCAATTAGGTGGAGGCGCAAACTTGTGTGGATAGGGTTGTGACCCAGCTTCTCGGGAGTATCCGTGTGTTTCGGGTGTCGTCCATTTTTGATCTGGAGCAGGTTGGTAATGTTGTTGGTGTGTTTGAGGTGTGACCCATTGAAAGGGTGGTGCAACGCGTACAGGCTTTGTATTGTGTACTTGCTGCTGGGAACTTCTAAGCTTCTTCATGCGTCTCTCGTCTTGCTGACATAAAAGGAAAAAATGTCTGTTAGCACACAAGTTATATCTGCATATACCTTCAAAACTGAACTTAGCATTATTCACAGCCTGAACTTCTCATATAAAAGTGGTGAGAGACATCACACTATGCACTGAAGTGAGCATCTGCCAATGCCTTTGTACCTGAACTGAGCACCCGTTACAGAATGAACTTCACATCTTGTTTTTTAATTCTGCAGTATTAGATTACTTATATGTACCTGAACTGAGCACTCTCCACAACCTGAACTTCTTGTCTTGCAAAGGGGAAATCATCTCTGAGTTAGGAAACCTGAACCTTCATGAGTTTTTTGAATGGTTGGACTGCTATTGCATACCAACCTGACCTTCAAGTCATATCACATGCATGTTCTATTGTCCTTTTTATTTTATTGAATGTGAATACAGGCAGATTTTATAGTGTTTGTAGCCTGGACTGAGGCTCACATACTACCTGAACTTCACATGCGTGTAAGCAGGCAGGCATATTAAGTAGGCATGCATATTTTACTGTTTTTGTAGCCTGGACTGATGCTCACACACCACCTGAACTTCACATAGCTGTAAGCAGGCAGATTTTACAATGCTGTTTTTTGTAGCACAGGATCGATGCTCACACACCACCAGACTTCACATAGGCATGGCGGTGATTTTACAAAAAGCTTTTGTAGCCTGGATCGATGCTCACACACACCACTGAACTTCACATAGTCAGAAGCAGTGCAGATTTTACAAAAGCTTTTGTAGCACAGATCGATGCTCACACACCACCTGAACTTCACATAGCTGTAAGCAAATAACAAATCGAAGGAAGGAAGAAGTCCAACCATACCCTGGCTACAAGTTCGGCCAACCTTTTTCCAGCAGCTGATAGGCCACCTTGAGTACAATTCTTCATGGAGGTATGAGAGGAATTCCATGGCAATCCATGTCTTGCAGGGGGCGCGAAGTTCATCTGCACGAAGCAAGAAGGTCAGAGAAGGCAAGATTGAAGAAGAATGCAAGATCAGGGAGGAAGTTCATGTACAGTTCTTAGATTTGAAGGCGCCGCCGATGCGGCCTCCGCCACCGAGATGCTTCCTTGGGTTTGATGTTCGTCGTAGGTTGCGCCTTGGCCGTCATGAGCACTGCCAAGCCGTCTGGCGGCGACGATGGACCGAGGATGAGGCTTTCGGCAGTCCATGGCGGCCAATCGTCGCAGAAATCCGGCAACCGCCCGCTCTGCCCGACCGCGGAGGCTCCCTCGCGCCGGCGTCCGCCGTCGCTCGCTCGCCCTCGCCGGTGGCCGGCCAGGAGCTGGAGACGGAGGGGGGCGGCGGATCCGGCCGACCAGGAGCTGTAGACGGGGGGGAGGGGGCGGATCCGGCGAAGATCGGCGGTGACCACGGGGGGAGGTCGGGGGATCGAGGGAAGGAGGTGGTCTGGGGCGGCTCGGGATCGGGATCAGGTGGATCCTGTCGGGGGGCCTCGTGATCTAGTGGATCCTGTCGAGCCGGGGGCAGTCCAGAAGTTCGGGAGGGCCCTGTCGGGCCCTATATAGGGGCCGTGATCCAAATAACTATTCTAATCACAGGATTAGAATAGTGCCACTATATATATATATATATATATATATATATATATATATATATATATATATATATATATATATATATGAGTTTATGTCCTCTCTGACATTCACTTATAGCTATTTCTTCAAGTTGCCTTTTCTGCTAAGTGAATGTGATCGGAACCTTTCCCCACTATGCTAAACTCAAACCAGACTATTCACAAATTCTTCATGTGCGTTCTATTTGGAACTCGTTCAAAATCTTCACTGTGTCCTTGTCAGCTGAAGAATTTGCGAACGAAACTTTAAAGTTATCTTATCTGAATTTTCGGCTTTTGCCGCTCAAACCTTTCCACATTCCACGATGGACTTATCTATTCACCCACGATCTCGCTCGATCGCCACCTCTCAGTACGTGGGTGACACATGTCACGCGAATGAGAAGGGTCAGGGGCACGTTCGTCCAATTTCCTCGGGCGAGCAGTTTTTCACCACGGCTATAAATACCCCCCCCCTTCCTCACTTTGTTTTTACTCCGCTCGACCTTGCTCCCTCGCTCGAACTCTCAAAACCTAGCGCCGCTGATACTTCCATCATCGTAGGTGAGGAAGAGATTCACTGCCTCGACCTCGTCGCCGTTGTACTCGTGTCGGCCGCAGATTTCTTCACTCCGCTGCCGCCGTAGCTGTCTTCCTCTGTCAAGTTAGGGCGTGGAAGATCTGAACTGACGAACTTCTAAATCTACACTTCACAATTCATCGTGTTCTTCGTCAAGGGTAATTAAAAGTTACTTTTACTGCCCTTGTTGATTCTGATGTTTTATACAAAATCTTCAAAGGTGTTTATTCTTCAAATCTTCACACACTAAACACCTCACACAACATCTGTTCTTGATCTATTTCCCTAAGCAACATTTTTCTTCAAGATTCCTCGATTGTGTGGATTTTCAATCTGTACAACTATGGAACCTAAGTCAAAGAACGCTTAGTGAAATTCCTCAAGACTCATCTGGTCAAATTCCTCAAACTTGTTCTATTTGCGAAAACTTCTAAGAACGCATATGACCTCTCCAAATTCTTCACAACTATATTCTATTCACAGGTTCAAGTTGCAAAGTCCTCAGCTCCTCCTTCCAAATCCTCAGCACCTGTGCATCTAACCTCGTGCCAAAGAACAACTGGCATCTCTATTGCCTGATGAGCCTCTGCAAGTTCTTCAGCTCCTCCAAATTCCTCAACTGGCCCCACTCTGCTGAAGACTAAGGCCACTGCTGGATGAGGTTCTTGACCAAGTCCTCACAAGAAGCAGGTCGCTTTCAAGGTGCCGTCTGATGACGACAAAGCTGATGATGAGGAACTTGCTGAAATCATCAGAGACAGGCAGCACAGGGCCGCTAGAGCAAAAGGCTCAAATATACCTCTACTTTTGGATCCAAAGTTGATCCTTTAGTACATTGATCTCTGGCACAAGCACCCCAACACTCATATGCCTGACTTCAATCTTACTCCTGGTCAAAGTCACGTGCTTTCCGCCTTCATAGGCGAAGAAAATGGAAATTCGAGAAGGCCAGGCAAAAGCGCAGTACAAGAAGGAGCGCCTTCTGAAGAAGAACATAGTGAAAATGACCACTAATGAACTCATTGCTGCTCAAACTGAGATCAAAAACCTCAGTGATGAATTTGACACCTATTGTGCAGACTGGCTTGGAGCCAAAGTCAGGTTTGTCAAATTGGCAAAAGGATTTTCTTCAAATTTTGCTCCAATTCACATTGAAATTCCCAGGCTGAAGCATCTGCCCAGCCGATTGAAGAACATGCCAGCACCGCTGATGAAAATCAAGCTGCTGATGAAACTGCTAGCACCAGGGCTGATGACTGCATTCCAGCCGCTGATGAAACTGCCAGGGCAACCACTAGTGTTGCGCCTAAAGAAATAGTTAGGACAGCTGAAGCTTCAACTGCTGTGCCTGAAGAAACTGACCATGCCAGGGCAACTGCATCGGTTGTGCCTAAAGAAAATGAACCAATTTCATCTGCTCCTCCTGCACCTACACCAAGTCCAATTCTTCCTTCTGCATCAGATGCGAATAAGACCAAGGCTGCGGAGTGTTCAGCTGTGAAGAAAAGGACAACATCAACTTCATCAGAATCTTCAGCTCCAAAGAAGATGAAGAAATTGACAAGCTCTCTTGAGAATCCGATTGATGATGTTCCAGTCTCATGCATGCCATCAAAGGAACTCATTCCCTTTGGTGAAGAATATGCGATCCCAAGCAGATCCGATGAAGATATTCCTTCTGCAGCTTCTTCAGAGCAGTTGGATGAAGAAATTGAAGTGGATACTATCCCTTCAACCCCAGTTGTCTCATCGCCCATGCCTCAGTTCACAGCTAAAGAGGCCGGTGTTGAAGAATTAAATGAAGAAGATGAGGATGTGGACATTGGGAGCACAACACATGTGATGAATGATGACTTTTGGGAAAGTCAACACCCCAATTCTCCTTTGTTCACTCCTCTACAATAAATTCCTCAGTCCCCAGTGCATACTGAAGTTCAAATGGGCTCTGAAGAACCTCGCACCACTCCGTCTATTCATGAAGTGATTCTAGCCACTAGTGTTGATGAAATTGCTGCTGAAGAAATGTGGACCCAGGCTGCAACTGACGAAGGAACTAAAATTCCTCAGCCTGTGGATCCCGATAAGCGATTCCTGAGGTTGTGATGCAATTGACTGACACTCCTCACCCCAAGCCAAAGGATCCTTTCTCAAAGAAGCAAAAATTCAAGGCTGATGACTTCTTCCACGAGCACATGTTCTTCATGGATTACAAGCCATATGACTCAGCTCGTCTTAGAAGGAAACGTTTCTGGACTGCCAGCCACGCCAACTTCTATTCTTCACTGCTTTTCAACAAAGACAAAGTCTTCGACCATGAGCATATTCCTCACGTGGACACGGAATCACTGCCTTGCTTCACGCAAGTCCTTAGTGTTCTTCATGACGCTGGACTGCTCAACTTCTGCATAGATATTGTTGATTGGAATGAAGAGCTAATTCTTCAGTTCTATGCAACGCTGCACATCACAGGAAATGCTGAAGATGTGAACTCTTGGGTATTGGACTGGATGAAGAAAATACTCACTTCAAAGCACCGGCCTCTGAATTGCTTCATGCCCTGCCTGTCAGTCCTACCCTTGAAGGTGCTCGTTGTATATATCATGAACCTGAGCTCACAGATCACTACATGCAAGTGTTGATGAAGCCGCTGAAGCCCGGTCAAGCCCCAAGGACCAAATTCCTCGTGAAGGAATTGTTGTATGTGCCTCGGACTGTCTATCGCATTCTGAGGCCATGACTCGAATGATGAAGAGGTCGTTGGCATCATGAAGAATCTGCTTTTCAACATCATTCATGGCGTTCCTGTCAACTACCATGATTTCTTCATGGGGACTCTGGCAAATGTTGCATTATCTCCATTTGAGTTGAAGCCTTACGCTCCTTGGATTATGAGATTCCTCAAAACAAGGTCTTCACTCAACTACAAAGCTGACTTTCAAAATCATCTCAGCTACTTGCCCCCCATTGAAGTCCTCAAACGGACATATTCCTCAGGTGATGCAAAGGCCAAGGCCACTGCTATTATTGATGAAGGCATTCGTCCATTGGATGGTCAGTTCCGCAAAGCTGCATCCTACTCCACCAATGATGACCCTGCCACTCATGACTCTGCCGCCAATGCTTCAAAGCTAAATTCTCAAGGCATAGCTCCAATGGTGATGACTGATCGTGAGCTTCTCCTCAGTCTTCACCAGAAGGTCGGTCGCAACCACAAATGGGTTAAGCGTCAGTTTGGTTCAATTCTTCGCAACATGATTGCTACACACAATGCAGTGAAGAAAACCCATTACTACCTCCATAAAGTCTTCGGTCGCACCTGGGCTGTTCTGTCACATCTTTATGGTGAAGAAGATCTGAAGCAAATGGGTCTCAAGCAGGACTTTGACTGGTCTTAGCCACCAGCGAAGAAATACAAGAAAGTCAAAGTTCCCTCCTTGGTGGCTAGCTCATATTCTTCATCGCGCGACACAGATGAGCATGAAGATTTGGACGACACTGTGGCACGCCCTACTACAACAACCGACCCCAACAGCGCTGGCGCTCCTCCATCAACATGATATTCTTCAGGGGCGTTAGTCCTCATTTTTCGACCCTTTTGGTCATTCAATGACAAAGGGGGATAAATTTGAGTTAGTCTTCAAGCGGGTCTCACTATATGGGCGTTTTTTTGCTAAGTTACAACTCTCGTTCTTTTGAAAACTTTGTTGGATCAAGTTGTAAACTTAAACCCGATGGTGGTCTGATACTCTTGTTGTGTTCTTCTTCATGTTTATTCCTCATATATGTTAATGCACGCATGCTGAATTACATCAGTCACCATATTTCATCATGCATTTCAAATTCTTCATATATATGTTAAATGCGTGTATGAATTACAAGATATAGGGGGAGATCTCCATGATTCTACTCTTCAAGTGTGCATTGCTTCAAAAGCAAATTCCTCTCTATGCATATCTTCAGGGGGAGTTCTTCTATATCTTGCAACCAAATTCCTCAACATCTGTATTTACATTTCATATGTTTTATCCCCGTTGAAAACTTAACCTATATTTTCATCAATCACCAAAAAGGGGGAGATTGTAAGTGCATCTAGTGCCCCTTAGTGATTTTGGTTTATTGAAGACTTATAGGTTAAGGAACTAATGTGTTTGTGAGTGTACACAGGTCTATAAGTCTATAAGGAGTTTGATATTTACAGAGAAATTCAACCCCTAAAAATGAATGTCTTCGACTGAAGACTTTGGATTTCTGAAGACTTTGAAAGTGAAGAAATTGGTGTGACCATGAAGACTTGGATTTCATGCGAGGAACATGAAGCGTGAAGACTTTTGTTTTCGTAGTGTCATTTTCTCTTTCTTGAGTCATAGGAAACACCGTACTGTTAAAGGGGATCGAGGAAATACTAAGGAAAAGTTTCCAAGTGATGCTCATCTCAAAATCCTACACCTACCAATCCCTTCGAGTGAAGCCATTGGATATCTCATGCAGCTCAGTCAATTTCTTCAGTGACAGAGACAAAGTTCTTCTAGTCTCTGAGGAATTTGTTTTGACTGAGGAGTTAGGAATTTTCCAGTGTGGATTGCCTACAAGTGAGGAACATGATAGCCCTGAGGAATTTGATAGTCAAATTTCCGACCGATGTTGTGCTACGCGCCAGCTGTCCCAAAATATCTACCCACCTAACGGTCATATCATTGAAGGGCATTTATGTCTTATCATGTCAGGCTTCTCCCTAGGCTATAAATAGCCGCCCCTACAACCACTAGCTGGTTGGCTGCTCCGAGAGAAACTGACACTTGTCATTGAGAGCATCCCATCCTCCGAGGACTTTGAGCAAAAATCATCAAGTGAGGAAAACCCAAACCCAAACACCTACAAACCCAAAGTGATTGAGCATCATCAAGAGATTGATCTGCGTGGATCCGACGCTTGTTACCTTTGAAGACCGTGCATCTTCCAAGCGGTTAGGTGTCATGGTCTCGAGCATCCAAGAGGAAATTGTGGATCACCGAGTGGCGAGTTTGTGAAGGTTTGGAAGTCACACAAGACTTACCACGAGTGATTGGGCGAGGTGCATGTGACCTTAGCTCAAGGAGAATACTGATGATCGTGTGTCCGGACTGTGTCCTCGTGTTTAAATACCTAGCTCCAACAGACGTGCATTAACCGTCTGTGATTAGAACTGGTCTACCAAATCATTGTCTTCACCAAGCCTATTGGTTCTATTTCCTCAACTCTTTCATTTCCTCATTACTGTGTTGAGTACTTGTTCATATTTGTTTGAAGACTTTGACTGAAGACTTTCTCAATTTCCTCAGTTCAATTTCTTTAGTATGTTTGTCTTCATCCTGTTTTATCATGTGCTTACGTTTCCTGTACTCTGTGTCTGTTTTCATTTCATCATGATGTCCATGTTTTTGTTATGTAATGTATGCATCTGAGTACTTATTCCGCTGCAAGTAGTTATTCGCATAGGAATTTCCTCACCTGAAATTCCTCAGTGAAGAATTCATAAAAATCGCCTATTCACCCCCCCCCATCTAGTCGACTTAACGCACTTTTAGTCACCTGGGCCGGCCCTCGCCTGCCGTGCCGGGGTCGCCACCCTCGCCCGGTGCGTCACTCGGGTCACCGTCTTCGCCTGGTCCGGCCCAGCGCCCGGTCATACCTCGGCCCATGTCGCCTGTTGCTGAGGCCTCCTCAGCCGCGGCACCTCTGGCCGAGCCCTCGTCGCCGCCGTCTCCTGATACGTCTCCAACGTATCTATAATTTTTATTGTTCCGTGCTATTATATTATCTGTTTTGGATGTTTAATGGGCTTTACTAAGCACTTTTATATTATTTTTGGGACTAACCTACTAACCGAAGGCCCAGTGCAAACTGCTATTTTTTGCCTATTTCAGTGTTTCGCAAAAACGGAATATCAAACGGGGTCCAAACGGAATGAAACATTCGGGATAGTTATTTTTGGAACAAACGTGATCTAGGAGACTTGTAGTGGACGTTAAGAAAGAAGCGAGGAGGCCACAAGGCAGGGAGGCGCGCCTGCCCCCCTGGGCGCCCCCCCCCCCCACCCTCATGGGCCCCTTGTAGCTCCACCGACCTACTTCTTCCTCCTATATATATCCATATACCCCGAAAACATCCAGGAGCACCACGTAACCCTATTTCCACCACCGCAACCTTCTGTACCCGTGAGATCCCATCTTGAAGCCTTTTCCGGCGCTCTGCCGGAGGGGGCATCAATCACGGAGGGCTTGTACATCAACACCATAGCCTCTCTGATGATGTGTGAGTAGTTTACCATAGACCTTCGGGTCCATAGTTATTAGCTAGATGGCTTCTTCTCTTTCTTTGGATCTCAATACAAAGTTCTCCTCGATTCTCTTGGAGATCTATTTGATGTAACTCTTTTTGCGGTGTGTTTGTTGAGATCCGATGAATTGTGGGTTTATGATCAAGATTATCTATGAAAAATATTTGAATCTCCTCTGGATTCTTTTATGTATGATTGGTTATCTTTGCAAGTCTCTTCGAATTATCAGTTTGGTTTGGCCTACTAGATTGATCTTTCCTGCAATGGGAGAAGTGCTTAGCTTTTGGTTCAATCAAGAATCATGCAGTGCTCGATCCCAGTGACAAAAGGGGAAACGACACATATTGTATTGTTGCCATCGAGGATAAAAAGATGGGGTTTATATCATATTGCTTGAGTTTATCCCTCTACATCATGTCATCTTGCCTAATACGTTACTCTGTTCTTATGAACTTAATACTCTAGATGCATCTTTGGATAGCGGTCGATGTGTGGAGTAATAGTAGTAGATGCAATCGTTTGATCTACTTATCGCATGGACGTGATGCCTATATACATGATCATGCCTAGATATTCTCATAATTATGCACTATTCTATCAATTGTGACAGTAATTTGTTCACCCACCGTAATACTTATGCTATCTTGAGAGAAGCCACTAGTGAAAACTACGGCCCTCGGGTCTATTCTCCATCATATAAGTTTCCAATCTATTTTTACTTTGCAATCTTTACTTTTAATTTATATCATAAAAATACCAAAAATATTTATCTTATCATCTCTATCAGATCTCACTTTTGCAAGTGGCCGTGAAGGGATTGACAACCCCTTTATCGCGTTGGTGCAAGGTTCTTATTTGTTTGTGTAGGTACGAGGTGACTTGTGTGTAGACTCCTACTGGATTGATACCTTGGTTCTCAAAAACTGAGGGAAATACTTACGCTACTTTGTTGCATCACCCTTTCCTCTTCAAGGGAAAAAACAACGCAAGCTCAAGAGGTAGCAAGAAGGATTTCTGGAGCCGTTGCCAGGGAGATCTACGCCAAGTCAAGTCAAGTCAAGACATACCAAGTACCCATCAAAAACTCTTATCCCTCGCATTACATTATTTGCCATTTTCCTCTCGTTTTCCTCTCCCCCACTTCACCCTTGACGTTTTATTCGCCCTCTTTCCCATTTACCTTTCTTTCGCCATGGCCGAATCAAAGAGGGTTAAAGGTTCTCTCCCGGGTTTTAGTGCTTTGGATAGTCCCTCTGTCCTCTCTAAGCTCATAAATAATGATGCTATGGAAATACCTACCAGGGCTATCAATGAGAGTCTGAATTTTTTTGATAAAGATGATCTCGGAATCTTTCGTTATTTACTTGATGAGTCTTTGAAAGATGCTTGGGATAGGCTATTAAGGATCCGAGCTAGCTATGTGCCCAAATATCAAATTGAGGTCTACCTAAAAACCCTTTATGTTGGCTTGCCCTCTTTGTTCAAGCAAGTTTTAGATTCTATTTTTGAAGAAGGTTTTCTTGAGGGGGATCCCATGGATACTTATGAAAACATGAAAACTATATTTGGGCACCCCATGAGTGAGAAGTTTGAATCCACCTCCCTTTCGTGCTTTTATCAAAACGAAATTATCAAAGAGATGAAGGCTACAAATTTCCGTAGCGTGCTTAATCTTTCTTCCTTCATTAATGTCCATGTGCTTACCCAAAATAGAAAGATAAATGCTATCGATAAGAATTTTTCTCTTTTCTTTCCCAATACCAAAGATGATAATACCTAGATCTATCCTTGCCTTTATGCCTAGCTCGGGGCGTTAAACGATAGCGCTTGTTGGGAGGCAACCCAATTTTATTTTTGTTTCTTGCTTTTTGGTTCTGTTTAGTAATAAAATCTTTTATCTACCCTCTGGTTAGATGTGGTTTTATGTTTTAATTAGTGTTTGTGCCAAGTAAAACCTATAGGATCTTCTTGGATGATAATTATTTGATCTTGCTGAAAAAGTCATAAAGTTTCTGCTCACGAAAACAATTGTTAAAAACTACCAGAACGTGATAAAATACTGATTCCAATTGCAGTAGTTCAATAAACAAATTATCTAGGTCGTCCTATTTTGGTAGATTTTTTTTGAGTTACAGAAGTTTGCGTTAGATGCACATTACTACAGACTGTTCTATTTTTGACAGATTCTGTTTTTCGTGTGTTGTTTGCTTATTTTGATGAATCTATGGCTAGTATCGAAGGTTATGAACCATAGAGAAGTTGGAATACAGTAGGTTTAACACCAATATAAATAAATAATGAGTTTATTAAAGTACCTTAAAGTGGTGGTTTGTTTTATTTCGCTAACGGAGCTCATGAGATTTTCTATTGAGTTTTGTATTGTGAAGTTTTCAAGTTTTTGGGTAAAGATTTGATGGATTATGGAACAAGGAGTGGCAAGAGCCTAAGCTTGGGGATGCCCAAGGCACCCCAAGGTAAAATCCAAGGACAAACAAAAGCCTAAGCTTGGGGATCCCCCGGAAGGCATCCCCTCTTTTGTCTTCGTCCATCGGTAACTTTACCTAATGCTATATTTTTATTCACCACATGATATGTGTTTTGCTTCGAGCGTCTTGTATGATTTGAGTCTTTACTTTTTAGTTTACCACAATCATCCTTGCTGTACACACCTTTTGGGAGAGACTCACATGAATCAGAATTTATTAGAATACTCTATGTGCTTCACTTATATCTTTTGAGCTAGAAAATTTTGCTCTAGTGCTTCACTTATATCTTTTAGAGAACGGTGGTGGTTTTATTTTATAGAAATTATTGATCTCTCATGCTTCACTTATATTATTTTGAGAGTCTTTTAGAACAGCATGGTATTTTGCTTTGGTTAAAATTTTAGTCTTAAAGTAATGAGCATCCAAGATAGGTATAATAAAAACTATCATATATAGAATGCATTGAATATTATGAGAAGTTTGATACTTGATAATTGTTTTGAGATATGAAGATGGTGATATTAGAGTCATGCTAGTTGAGTAGTTGTGGATTTGATAAATACTTGTTCTAAAGTTTGCAATTCCCGTAGCATGCACGTATGGTGAACTGTTATGTGATGAAGTCGGAGCATGATTTATTTATTGATTGTCTTCCTTATGAGTGGCGATCAGGGATGAGCGATGGTCTTTTCCTACCAATCTATCCCCCTAGGAGCATATGCGTAAAACTTTGTTTCGATAACTAATAGATTTTTGCAATAAGTATGTGAGTTCTTTATGACTAATGCTGAGTCCATGGATTATACGCACACTCACCCTTCCACCATTGCCAGCCTCTCTAATACCGCGCACCTTTTGCCGGTATCATACACCCACCATATACCTTCCTCAAAACAGCCACCATAACTACCTATTATGGCATTTCCATAGCCATTCCGAGATATATTGCCATGCAACTTAACACCGTTCCGTTTATTATGACACGCTTCATCATTGTCATATTGCTTTGCATGATCATGTAGTTGACATCGTATTTGTGGCAAAGCCACCATTCATAATTCTTTCATACATGTCACTCTTGATTCATTGTATATCCTGGTACACCGCCGGAGGCATTCACATAGAGTCAAATTGTGTTCTAAGTATTGAGTTCTAAGTAAATAAAAGTGTGATGATCATCATTATTAGAGCATTGTCCCAAGTGAGGAAAGGATGATGGAGACTATGATTCCCCCACAAGTCGGGATGAGACTCCGGACTAAAAATAAAAATAAAAGAGGCCATAAAAAAGGAGGCCCAAACAAAAAAATGAGAGAAAAAGAGAGAAGGGACAATGTTACTATCCTTTTACCACACTTGTGCTTCAAAGTAGCACCATGATCTTCATGATAGAGAGTCTCATATGTTGTCACTTTCATATACTAGTGGGAATTTTACATTATAGAACTTGGCTTGTATATTCCAATGATGGGCTTCCTCAAAAAATGCCCTAGGTCTTCCTGAGCAAGCAAGTTGGATGCACACCCACTTAGTTTCTTTTGTTGAGCTTTCATACACTTATAGCTCTAGTGCATCCGTTGCATGGCAATCCCTACTCACTCACATTGATATCTATTAATGCGCATCTCCATAGCCCGTTGATACGCCTAGTTGATGTGAGACTATCTTCTCCTTTTTGTCTTCTCCACAATCATCATTCTATTCCACATATAGTGATATGTCCATGGCTCGCGCTCATGTATTGCGTGAAGATTGATAAAGTTTGAGAACATCAAAAGTATGAAATAATTGCTTGGCTTGTCATCGGGGTTGTGCATGATTAAATACTATATGTGATGAAGATAGAGCATAGCCAGACTATATGATTTTGTAGGGATAACTTTCTTTGGCCATGTTATTTTGAGAAGACATGATTGCTTTGTTAGTATGCTTGAACTATTATTATTTTCATGTCGATATTAAAATTTTGTCTTGAATCTTTCGGATCTAAACATTCATGCCACAATAAAGGAAATTACATTGAGAATTATGCTAGGTAGCATTCCACATCAAAAATTCTGTTTTTATCATTTACCTACTCGAGGACGAGCAAGAATTAAGCTTGGGGATGCTTGATACGTCACCAACGTATCTATATATTTTGATTGTTCCATGCTATTATATTATCTGTTTTGGATGTTTAATGGGATTTACTAAGCACTTTTATATTATTTTTGGGACTAACCTACTAACCGAAGGCCCAGTGCAAATTGCTGTTTTTTTGGCTATTTTATTGTTTAGCAGAAAAGGAATATTAAATGGAGTCCAAACGGAATGAAACCTTCGGGAGAGTTATTTTTGAAACAAACGTGATCCAGGAGACTTGGAGTGGACGTAAAGAAAGAAGTGAGGAGGCCACGAGGTAGGGAGGTGCGCCTGCCCCCCTGGGCACGCCCCCACCCTCGTGGGCCCCTCGCAGCTCCATCGACCTACTTCTTCCTCCTATATATATATATATATATATATATATATATATATATATATCATATACCCCGAAAACATCTAGGAGCACCACAAAACGCTATTTCCACCGCCGCAACCTTATGTACCCGTGAGATCCCATCTTGGGGCCTTTTCCAGCGCTTCGCCGGAGGGGGCATCGATCATGGAGGGCTTCTACATCAACACCATAGCCTATCCGATGATGTGTGAGTAGTTTACCACAGACCTTCGGGTCCATAGTTATTAGCTAGATGGCTTCTTCTCTTTCTTTGGATCTCAATACAAAGTTCTCCTCGATTCTCTTAGAGATCTACTTGATGTAACTCTTTTTGCGGTGTATTTGTCGAGATCCGATGAATTGTGGGTTTATGATCAAGATTATCTATGAACAATATTTGAATCTCCTCTGAATTCTTTTATGTATGATTGGTTATCTTTGCAAGTCTCTTCGAATTATCAATTTGGTTTGGCCTACTATATTGATCTTTCTTGCAATGGGAGAAGTGCTTAGCTTTGGGTTCAATCATGCGGTGCTCGATCCCAAAGGATGTAAGGGGAAACGACACGTATTGTATTGTTGCCATCGAGGATATAAAGATGGGGTTTATATCATATTGGTTGAGTTTAGACCTCTACATCATGTCATCTTGCCTAATGCGTTACTCTGTTCTTATGAACTTAATACTCTAGATGCTTGTTGGATAGCGGTCGATGTGTGGAGTAATAGTAGTAGATGCAGAATCGTTTCGGTCTACTTGTCGCGGACGTGATGCATATATACATGATCATGCCTAGATATTCTCATAATTATGCACTATTCTATCAATTGCTTGACAGTAATTTGTTCACCCACCGTAATACTTATGCTATCTTGAGAGAAGCCACTAGTGAAACCTATGGCCCCCGGGTCTATTCTCCATCATATAAGTTTCCAATCTATTTTTACTTTGCAATCTTTACTTTCAATTTATATCATAAAAATACCAAAAATATTTATCTTATCATCTCTATCAGATCTCACTTTTGCAAGTGGCCGTGAAGGGATTGACAACCCCTTTATCGCGTTGGTTGCAAGGTTCTTATTTGTTTGTGTAGGTACGAGGCGACTTGTGTGTAGTCTCCTACTAGATTGATACCTTGGTTCTCAAAAACTGAGGGAAATACTTACGCTACTTTGCTGCATCACCCTTTCCCCTTCAAGGGAAAGACCAACGCAAGCTCAAGAGGTAGCATCTCCTTCTACCGACGATGCCGTTCCGGGGCACGCTATGATTACCCGGTAATGTGACCATACGCGCAAGGAGAAGTCTTACACTGATGGTACGGTTCGGTATGATTCTCGTTGTCGTGCCTTCTTCGCCGCACCGGTTTCCCATGGTGATGCCTTGGGTGAACCTGCCTGCCGCGCCACCATGTCTGAGGAGTTTGCTGCTCTCCGTCACACTAATACCTGGGTGTTGGTGCCTCGGCTACCTGGAGTCAATGTCGTGGGCTGCAAGTGGATTTTCAAAACCAAGCATCGTCTGGATGGGTCTGTTGATAAGCACAAAGCTCGTCTTGTTGCTCGTGGTTTCACTCAACAACACGGGATTGACTATGGCGATACTTTTTGTCCGATGGTGAAGCCTGCCACGGTTCGCTTGGTTCTGTCTCTTGTTGTGTCTCGTGGTTGGAGCCTCCGACAGGTTGATGTGAGCAATGCCTTTTTACATGGGTTCTTGGCCGAAGATGTGTATATGCAGCAGCCACTCGGGTTTGGGGATGCCACTTATCCCTCTCATGTCTGCAAACTTCAAAGGTCTATTTATAGTCTCAAACAGTCGCCTCATGTTTGGTATGCTCGCTTGAGTCAGCGCCTTTTGCAGCTCGGTTTTGTCGCCTCCAGATCAGATGCATCTCTGTTCATCTTCTCCCAGGGTACTATTCAGATATACATGCTGGTGTACGTCGATGATATTGTGATTGCTGGCTCTACCCCCGCCGTGGTAGATCGTCTTGTCTGATCATTGTCGCTAGCTTTCCCATCAAAGATTTGGGTCGCCTGGAGTACTTCCTTGGTTTGGAAGCGTCCTTTCATTCAGGGGGCATGACCTTGACGCAGAAAAAGTATACATTGGATCTTCTTAATCGCGTCAACATGGAGAACTGCAAGGCCACTTCCACTCCACTTGCCACATCCGAGAGTCTCTCACGTCATAGTGGCGCACCACTGGGTACTGATGACTCCTTTCGGTATCGCAATGTGGTTGGAGCACTTCAGTATTTGACCCTCACTCGTCCGATTTTTTTCAAAACTATGACGTATTTTATAGCAAATTCGGAAACTATAGCGTGTAGTGGCGAAAAATCAAAACTAGCACCCCGTCGGCCACGCGTGAGCCGAAAAGGGTGTTTTCGGCCTCCCCTTGGCCGAAAAGGACTTTTCGACCGTGCCTTGGCTGAAGAGGTGCGTACCTGGGCTGAAAAGACCTTTTTGGTCAGTAGTAGGCCGAAAAGTCCTTTTTGGTCAGGAGTAGGCCGAAAAGTCCCTTGGGCCCACCTTTTCACGTTAACGGGTGGCCGAAGTTGCATGGATCCACTCTTCGGCTTACGTTAGGCCGAATTTTTTTATTTTGGCATATAAATACTGTGCAACCATTGCCCATCTTAGACATTAAAAAATATATTTTCGCACAACCCTTTCTTGTCAATATTTTCGCGCCAACTATTTCCCTCCATATGTTCCCGCCACCCGTTTCCCGCCAACCCGTTCCCGCCATATGTTCCCACCAACCCTTGCCCGCCATACCGCGGTCGTTCTTTCCCGCCATTTTCTCCTCTCTACCTATAAAACCCCATTCACACGGAGGTGGATAAGCAGTCCAGTGTAGTGTAGTCGAGATGTCCCATTATCCTTTCGATCGTAGTTTTCACCCTAGGATGAGCAGATGTCTTTTGAGGCTAGCCACCGATTTCAGGATGGACAATAGGATAGTTTCATGGGACAAACTCACCAGTAGTGACACCATAATGAACGGGTTGGCTCACGAATTACGTAGGTCTGGGTGGCCTGAAAGGACCTATGAGGAGGTACGTAAAGAACTTCTTAGGTTGCATGAAAGGTGGAAGAAGGTAGTGGATCTGAAGAGTGAAACTTTCAGAAGGACTGCAACAAAGCATCCATTTTTATGGACTGAGGACAGCGGGGACGAAGATGATATCTTCATGCCGCCGCTTCCGGGTTCTGTATCCTCGAAGGGTAAGAGTTCTGCATCGACGGAGGATGACGATGATGACTTCATGTAGTTTTTAAGCTGTATTCACTACAAGAAACTTGTTAATACATGACGGTACTTGTCTGTCACAGATCAGCCAAATACTGTCATGCGTACCCATCCTTGACGGATTTGAAATCCGTCATGTATATCGCGTCATAATTTGACATCGCACCTTCCATGACGGTTCTCGGCCGTCATGGATCTGCCCCAGGCCCGCCCAGCCCAAACTAGGCCATGACGGAACAAACCGTCACCGATTTATATGACCTGGAAGCAACGCAGACCTGACATGGCATCTATGTGGATCTGACATGGAGGCCAACGTGGCCCATGAGGTAACCAGCCCAGTTAGGGTTTTGGCCAAATAATTTCATTCCAGTTCAACCCATTAGTTATTTATTTTCGTCCTGCCCATTAGCCTAGCAATTTTTTTAGTCCAACACATTAGCCCCTAGTCAAGCCTATTTTCTTGATGCAGCACAATTTTCAACAAGACAACCAAATTATATTCATTCAAAAATAACATTTATTCACATGACAATACAGAGTTCCAACAATCTAGTCTGATTACAAAAAACAAAGCTTATATGAAAACACAAGCATATCTAGAAAGCGCTATGAGCCTATTTTTTTGAGTAACATGGCTTCCATGAAAAAACGTCCTACTAGCTGATTTTAGTCTCCATCACCACCACTTCTGCAGGAAGCTATACGGACCCAAGTAATTCCTGCTAAAAAACTTCAATCTCAAGTAACACGGACTAACCGCCAAACCTACATAGAATCCAAAAACACACAAAATTATAATAAGTTATAACAGCAAACTCCCATATGAATCTAGAGTAATAATATTAGTTTATTTTCCAAGCTATCATCAAAGGGACACCAATACCATATTAAAGTACCATGAAAACATGGGCAACAGAATACAAAAAAGCAGACTATATACAAGTTAGAAAAAAAATCTTTTATATCCGATACAAATATTGAATGGATTTACATGCATGTAATTACTAGTTGTTCTTTGGACATCTTATCAATTCAGGTATATATCTAAACATTTTTGCTCCACTCGACGCATCCCAGCACCACTCCTTTTAACATAGTTTGAAATAACACTACTAGGGAAAAGGCTAGCAGCAGCGCGGGTTTTAGGTGTATCAGTAGCGCGGGGAGTGGCGCTACTAATAAGGCGCTACACCTAACACATAGCAAGAAGGCGTGCTCACTGGCCATCTTGCTACACAAGTGTAGCAAGCAGCTTAGTGGAAGCTTCGCTACTACTAGTAGCTCTAGCGCGCTTTGCACAGACGCCATCGCTATCGCGCGCTTTGCTAACTTTTATACACTCGCCATCGCTAATTTTAGTGGTTTTTTGTTTTTTTTTCGGCATATTTGTTTTGTATTTGAACAGGCTTTATAGAAGAATCTTTAGCACATAGAAATGTCATCATGATACACATACAAATGCCTGCGAGACCACAAATGTAATCATAGCATATACATACAAATAGTCTCATCATAATCATCATCCAACACAAAGTGGTATCTTGTCATCATCTCGAAAATAGCAATACATGCAAGTCTCGAATACTTGCAACTACAACAACGTCATCCATCTAAACAAAGGTATACACAAGAAGAGCTATCACTATGAGTGAGAGCGGAACTGTGCAAAGACATGAGGTGGCGGTTACGAGTCCTCTCTCGCGCTAGCGTGAACCTCAAGTAACTAGCTTCTCCTTCTTGTCTGCTTTTGAAGCCTTTATGGCTGGCGCCCGTGAACCCATTCACTTGTGCCTGACACTCATGCCACTCGTTGTACACCCCCGGAACCTTCCCTTTTGTAGCGACCCGACCTCAGACGGTCAAGCCTCTGTATATCCGCCATCCTCGATCAAGATGTCTTTGGCCCACACAAGACATCAATGTATATATCAAAGTGCAATCACATGTATAAATAACATAAAATGATATATACCTCATAATACTCAGTGGAAACAATCAAAGCGGGTGTGGAGTCCCATCAACGCCATCGGCGGGTTGAGTGTAGACCGTAACCACTGTATCGTAACTCTTACTCGTCGAGGAAATATCTGCAACATGATACGTTGCAGCCGTAGGTCAAGACATTGAATGTACCGGCAAGATCACAATAAGAGAAAACAGATGATAAACTATACTATATGCAGTATGGCTTTGTGGCTCTGTGTCTGAGTTTTGTTTGCATAAAAGCGGATTTATTTTCCCTACATCAAAGGAATAAATGAAATCTGTACTATGGAGTTTTCTATCATGACATGGTTCCGCCAACCGATGTCTCATAGCCCAAAATCATCATAAGTTACCCACAATTAAGTTATCAATCCGGTGTTGAGAGTGCCGAGATAGATCCAAGTCCAGAGGCTCAAATTGTCCGTAGAATCGGGACACGGCTAATCGATTAGGTTTTAACCCTCTGCAGAGGTTTGTACACTTTACCCGCAAGATTCGATCCCTCTCTTTACGTTCTCGCACTTTGGGGTGTTTGAGAACAAGATGACCGAAACATGGTCTTCCGAAGAGTTCCTCTGACCACTGTCCGGTGCTCATCCAATCCTACCGTAGTTCTACATCCGCTAGCACCGTCGGCCAGAGTCACAACTAAGGTCAACCAAGCCAGAGCCCATATTGACTTGCGGTTGCACAGGTAAGCTTCCGGGCATGAAGTATTCTTCCGTCTCTTTGAGTCTGGGTGAAGCTTTCCGCAAGATGTCATGGCGCTTCTCCATGCATCCCGTCCAACCACTGGTTTCTCCAGGTGCCCGTCAACCATCCTTCACCCAAGAGTGTGTATTGAATTCTTGTCTTGAGTCTTGAAGTCTTGAGGCCTTGAAAATGCAGTCCTTGCAGATGCCATCATGAAGTTGTCGTCATTGGCGTAGAGTCCTCCTTCTTCACACCACTCGAGCACTCATACCAAACCCCGTCTACTATAGCGTAGCATTAAAATAAAATATCGTCCCGGGCTTGGTAACAGGGTGATGGGTTCCTACCTCATGCATACTACTCAACTACAAGAATTCAATATCCTACTGAGGGGTGGTTGCAAAGATGCCAATAAATGCAATAAACATAGGTATGAAAGCATGGTCAAAGTGAACTTGCCTTGCTAACGATCTTCGAAAACTAGGGACTCGTGGTAGCAAGCTTCGCACTCCGGAAATTCTACCGAGGCAAACAACAATCATAATAAGCATACAACATATGATCACTTAACATAATAGCATGCTATCATAACACACAAAGCACTTGAACCAAAACCCAAAGAAAAACTCAAATAAATCCAACTCAAAGTTTTCCTACTTCAAGCAACAACTAAAAATAGTTTTACATTACAAAAAATTTCTCAACAGAACCTAATCATGGTTTTATGCTAACTTAACAGAAAAGAATGCATTATGCAACTAGGAGCAAAAGAATCACTTTAAAATCTATTATAAAACTCTTATTAGGCCTAAAGCAAATTTTAGTAAGAAAAATAAAATAAAAGTTTTATTTAATTTAAATAAAAGTTCATGCTCTAAAGTTACAGAAACTAACCTAGAATAATCTATCACATAGGAAAAATAAATTTATTTGCTAAGTGAAACAATAGGAAAACAGTAGCTAGTTAATTAATTAAGAATAACATGATTCTGATTAAAACTAATATTTTATTAAATCTAAAATGCCCAAATAAATTCCTACGGTTAGGCAATGTCAAAACAAAGTGGTGACAAAAAGAATCACTAAAAAATAATATTCCTAACTCTTTTTATAGCAGAATTACTAATCTGTCTAAAACTAAAATAAAACAATTTTTAATAATTTTTAACATGACTAAATATATTTTCTACAGAAACTACAATAAATTTTCAAACCAACAAAAAAAGAATCACTTAAAAATACTAAGTAGATTAAAAGATATGGATTTTACAAAACTGAAACTATTCTGTTAAAACAGAAAATTAAAAATAAAACTAAAACGAAAACTGGGCTTAATGGGCCTATCTAACGCTTCGGGCGTAATATAACTAAAACGGGCCTAGGGTTTAAACGAATCGACCGGTTCAACTAAAAACCCTAACTAAAAATAAACCGGAACTAACCGAGATAAAACCGGTCTATTTTAAATAACATACCCCTTCGGGGGGGATCTAATCTAAACCGTTGGGTTTATATCCAACGGCAGCAGGTGTCCGCGACGTGACAGAGGCGGCGACGGCGACGGCTCGAGGCGGCGAGTGCTCCCGACTCCGGTGGTCGAGGCGTCAGCGAGGACCTCGGCCCAGTGCTTGAACGGCGAGGTGGGTTTGGTGGAGTCAGGCGAGCTCGGGGTGACCGGTCTTGAGCTCGGGGTGGCTAATGGCGGCGGCGTTCGGGCACTCCGGCGAGTGCGTCTGGAGGGAGGAGAGGGTCGAGGCGAGGGCCGAGGAATGAGGTGAGGGGTATTTATAGGGGTAGGGCACGGCTTGGACGAGGGGCAATCGGGGAGGGATTCATGGCGAATCCCGGATCCGCGAGATCCGGCGGCGGCGCAGGCGTGGGCGAGGAAGACGACGGGTGGGGGCCACCCGTCGGTAAGAGAGGGAGCGGCGTCGGGCGGGCGACGGTCTGGCCGATTTTCGGCGCTCGGTCGGCTCGGCGTGGGCAGCGTGGCAGCGCTGGGCTGTTAATTTGGTGGGCCGCTGGTGTTAGCTGGGCAGTTGGCTGGCCGGCGCCAGGGCTTTTTTCTTCCTTTTTTCCATTTTTTTGAATTTAGAGAGAGAGAAAATATATGTAAATATAAATATTTTATAGAGGACATATATATATCAAAATGATCGAAAAAGATTTCATACAACATGAACTATTTTTCAAGTTCAAATAAAATACGAAAATTCAAATAAAACAAAGAGTGTTTCTGCTCTAATAAAATCCAATAAAAATCATTTTAAAATACCAAAATGACTTCAAATTTATTTTCTCCTAATTTTCCATTGAAGGGAATCATTTTACCCATATTTCCATTTATTTATTTTTAGGAGAAAAATAATTTTGAATAAAATCCAAATAATTCCAAATTTGAAGGGGAGTTTCAAATACCTTCAAATGACTTTCAATTTGATTCTTTTTAACTTCCAACTCATATTTCATATAATTGAAGAAGTCATTTTATCTTCCCTCACGAAAATCATTGAGTTGCATAAAGCTTTGAATTTGAAATATTCTCAAATGAAATTCAAATCTTTTCAAAACCCTTTTTATTTCAAATGCAAGAAGTCATTTCATCTTCACTCTAGGGTTTTGGTGTTGGAATGGAATTGAATTCATTGAGATCCAAAAAGGGCAAAAGGGGATAGTTTTGGGAAAGTCATTTTATTCCCTCTCATCCAACTTTCAAAAGTTTCAAATTCCACTCAATTTCACTCAATCAATCAAACAAACAATCAGACAACAAGCATAGTTATTTATCTAATATAACATTCCAAAATTTAGAATTTTGGGATGTTACACCTTTGTACACGACATAGCAATTCCATCTCGCCATCAAGAAACTAGGTACCTGTTAGAGATGCATGTTCATGAAGAGGATGTACAATCATATATATGCAACAAAATATACTAGAGCAACACCGAAAAAGAAAGGTTAGCAACTAGATGCAACATACAGTATGCAAATTAATTAACTTGAGGTACGCAGGTCATCATACGCAAACTAACAAAGTAGCGTTACGCAAGTTCGGCAGGGATCGTGGACATCACAAAGTTTCATCGCTACAAAAAGTATACAAGTTCAACCGACACATATCATCATCATCGGCATCATAAATCACTAGAAGTTCCATCCTTCCATATCATCGAGGATGAACCCTAGCTTCTTGAACGACGTGAGGTCTAGACGTTGCATGCCTATGTGAGTTCGGACGCCAGCTCGCGATATAGGGCCGTGGTGGAACATCCCCTTCTCATCGACGACTTCTTTCATGATGATCGTCGCAATGTCGCTTTGGATGCGAAAGAAGTCATCTCTAAGTTTATCATCCGCTTCTCCATGAGATTCTAGCCACTTGTGGATATGATCATCATTTACGCTTCTCATGCGAAGCTTTTGGTGATCCGTGTTGAACTGAATCATGAGATGGACGATGTAGAATCCATCCTTCTTGCTTGGTTTTGGGACACGGATGCAGGAGAAGTTATTTTTATGCGCGAAACCCATCTTATTGTTCCTTTGTTTCCTGATCTGCATGTGGCCAACTCTAAAGCTGAAGCCTTGGAGAGCATCATCTAGAATATTCATTATGTGGGTGTAGTCTTTTTTCTCGTAGTCTCTGGAAGGGTCAAAATACACGGCGTGGGAGACTTGCGGGTAAATAACGATAAGGACGGCGCGCCCGTTGCTGCGGGGAAAAGACACCTCAAATTGTTCCCCATATGAGAGAGAAGGAATGATTGAAATATACGAAAGGGTTGTCCGGAACTGACTTACTTTGGATGATAAGGCACGAGGACAATTTCCCGGTCCTTATTCTGTACCATGAAGTTTTGGAGGTACTCCCTAGAAGTTTCACGCTCAAAGTCGCCGAGACTCAAGAAAGACTCGTGCATGTAGTACGGATCCGCCACACAGATTTGCAAGACTTCTTCACTCTTCATGACGGAGCTCATATGTAGCGCCAAAAGGCGGACGATTGTAAAATCGAGCCGCCTTGTCAGAAACATCTCAAAGATATGGTCAAACCACAGGAAGAACACCTCCATGGTCGTGTCTCGACGTAGCACTTCCCCTCAGGCACACGAGCCGCGTATGTCGGATATCCTGGATCCTTTGAGGCTAGCAGGCTTTTCTCAGTCGACAGCACATGGTCGTGCAATCTCCTGAGATCCCCTGATAGTGCCTCCAGCGGTTTCGACGGTAGCATCGGCTCGCCCGTGAGATGGAACATGACCGCACCTTTCACGGGTACACGCTCTTCAGAATGCATCGTCTGGCTGCTATGTGCTCTGGCTTGTTTGGAGGCAGTTATCTTCCCCGATCTCTTCCTCTCCTTTTTCTTGGGCACACCTTCCAGACCCTTCCTTAACCCCTGCCCCAGTGTTCCTGGGCTAAGTACTGTATGACCCTCGCGCCCGGCTAGTTGAGCCTGTGTTGAGGCGACATCTTCAGGTGTGTCCTGTGAGGATTTCATGAAGAGAGACTTTTTACAATCCCTGCTACGACCCTGCCCGGGCATATCATCCATATCCTCATTAGCAAGCTGATAGCCCGATTCGTCATGTGGTTGACTCATCATATCTATGTCACAGTCATACACGTTTGTATTGAGGAAATCCATAGGGTCGACCTCCGTCTCATCATCCATTCTCTGTTCTACATGACAAATTACATCAGCCAGTACTATTACACCCCCTTCATCATGTCGTCCGCCGCTCTCACCTGACACTACAAGAGCTGGTAATTGCGTAGGCGGGGTGGTGGTCTCCGCACATGCTTGTTAATGTGTGGTTATTGGTGTGCTCTCGGCCGGCTCCAGGTGAATAAGATTCTTCGGCCATAGCAGCACCCAACCCTTGGAGCTTCCAATCCGCGGCGGGGTCTCGTCGTCTGCTCCCACATGATGTACTGGAGGAGGCAAATCCTCGTGCCCCGATTTCACACTGGTCAAGCTAACCCTGAAGTGCCCAGCGGGGATCGGCTGGTTGTGGAACGTGGTTTGCGAGGGGTCCTGAGGGAGTCCCGGATTAGGGGGTGTCCGGATAGCCGAACTATCACCGTTGGCCGGACTCCTGGACTATGAAGATACAAGATTGAAGACTCCGTCCCGTGTCCGGATGGGACATTCCTTGGCGTGGAAGGCAAGCTTGGCGTCTGGATATGTAGATCTCCTACCATTGTAATCGACTCTGTGTAACCCTAACCTATCCGGTGTCTATATAAACCGGAGGGTTTTAGTCCGTGGGACGAACAACAATCATACCATAGGCTAGCTTCTAGGGTTTAGCCTCCTTGATCTCGTGGTAGATCTACTCTTGTACTACCCATATCATCAATATTAATCAAGAAGGAGTAGGGTATTACCTCCATCGAGAGGGCCCGAACACAGGTAAAAACATCGTGTCCCTTGTCTCCTGTTACCATCCGCCTAGACGCACAGTTCGGGACCCCCTACCCGAGATCCGCCGGTTTTGACACCGACATTGGTGCTTTCATTGAGAGTTGCTCTGTGTCTTCACCGTCAGGAAGGATGCCTCATCCCGTCTTTAAAGACGATTCTATCGCCAAAGGAGCCTTGGCCACTGGCCAGACTCTCCGGCTGGGTGGTTTTCTTATGACCGCCAGTTCGGCCGTCGCGCCGACGGTGACTTCTCGAGTCATCGAAACCAATCTTCACGTCAATTCGGAACTTGCCGAACAGTTAGATCCAATCGAGCTCTCCTCCGTAACGAAGCTCTCGGATCGCATCGCCACCCTGGGAGTCGCCACAAACTACGACCAGATCGGGCCTAAAACCGATCTGAGAGAGATCAACTCTCCCCAAGCTACCCATCATGTTGCCGTGATAGAGGAGCAATGCGGCGATTCTTCTTCTATCTTAAGGACTAGCTATGTCCGGATTCCCGATCCCTCCATGCCGGATTCCCGCAGAGGGACAGATGTCGATCAAGCCCCGAACTTAAAGTCGGTGGCGAGTTGGACTCATTTGATAGCATTCAAAAACCCAAACTTCCGAGTTCGGAAACTTCTCGGCCCCTGAGTCTTAAATTGGACAGGGTTCCGGATCTAGTTCCACCCGCCCACCCAAACATTAGCGATCTATCCCGAATTCGGAAAGAGCCAACTGAAACGAAGACATCATTATCGGGCGATTCCTCCTGGTTATGGACAGGATAAAGGATCGCCGAGAGGAGGACGCAATTTCACTTTTGCAACAATTGGACGGACAAAGGAATCCTAAACGCCATAAGTCGTCATGAAATTACACGCTTGGATGACTTGGTGACCATAGTACAAAAGTCTTGTGCGATGGAGAGTGCTTGGAAAACCGAAAGTCAATTTTGGGATAATCCGGCCCCGAATACATCCCTAGTCCGGAACAAAAGGGTGCATCATCACCAAGCACCTGGATTAAATATCAAAAAACAAAAACCCCCTAAAGGGTACGGAACCGTACTGGAGGGTTGGCTAAACGGACCCTGCAAAATTCATAGCGCAGAGGGTGCCACTCCAACTCATAGCCTTCGAGCATGTTGGATACTACGGCAGGTGGCCAAAAGTGGCGAAGAGCTTCTAGCTTCAGAATCCCAGCCCAGCAATACCAGTACAGTGTTAACAATCTTCGACACTTTCGCATCAAATAACATGCGGAAACGAACACTCCGCAACCTTTCCGAAGTCTACCAAGTAGCAACAATACATCCATGGAGCAACACGGCCATTACCTTCAATGCCAAAGGATTTAACCCAAATTCCGAACAGCCAGAGCACCAACCGCATTGGTTCTCAGTCCAATAGTGGAAGGCTTTCGCCTTACAAAGGTACTCATGGATGGCGGCAGCAGACTGAACCTCATCTACGAGGAAACCTTCCGAAAAATGGAAATAGACTGGAACCGCATTGAGCGAAGCAGCACAACCTTTAGAGGAATAATCCCAGCCGGAAGCATCTTTGCTGCAGGAAAAATCACACTGGACGTAGTGTTCGGCTTGCCGGACAATTACAGGTCCGAGGAGGTCACATTTCAAGTGGCCCCGTTCAGCAGCGGATATCATGCTTTATTAGGGCGAGAGGCATTCACAATTTTTCAAGCTATACCCCATTATGGGTACATGAAGCTTAAAATGCCCGGACCTAACGGAATCATCACTCTCGCTAGTGATCCGAACATAGCACTCCGCGCCGAAAACAAGACAGCCGCACTAGCCCTCGAGGCACTATCCGAAGCCCTGGCGGCCGAGGAACTCACTGCGATGCGCTCCACGGTGAACAGGAACGATGTGATACTCGATAAAAGATCCGAGTCCATCTCTTTCAAACCAGCGGATGAAATAGTCAAATTCCAAGTCCACCCAACGGACCCTGCAAAGACGGCCTCCATTGGGGCACAATTAAACCCTGATGTAGACGCCGCACTACGAGAATTTCTACGAGAAAATCGGGACATTTTTACGGCACCCTTCACATGCCAGAATCCCACGTCGGTGGCCGAGCACAGCCTAAATATCCTAAAAGGATTCAAGCCAACAAACAGGCTCTTGGCGCTTTTAGAACCCAAGAGATAGACCATGGGAGAGGAGCTAGCCAAACTTCCGGAAGCCGGATTCATCGGAGATATAAAACATCCGGACTGGTTAGCAAATCTGGTGATGGTACCAAAGAAGGACAAATCCTGGCGCCTATGTGTTGATTTCAAAGACCTTAATAAGGCTTGCCCAAAGGATCCCTTCCCCCTCCCTCGAATTGATCAAATTATCGACGCTACAGCAGGACACGACTCATTGTGCTTCCTCGACGCGTACTCGGCAACCACCAAATCAAGATGGCGGAGCTGCACCAAGCTGCAACAACATTCATCACTCCATACGGCCCATTCTGCTTCAACACAATGCCCTTTGGGCTCAAAAACGCCGGCGCAACATATCAGCGCATGATTCAGACATGTCTGGCTAACCAGATCGGCAAAACAGTGGAAGCATATGTAGATGACGTGGTCGTCAAATCCAAGCATGTCGAAACCATAATAGACGATTTGAGGCTCACATTCGACAATCTTCAAAAATATGACATCAAGCTCAATCCGGAAAAATGCGTCTTCGGCGTTCCAGCCGGAAAGCTCCTAGGCTTCATTGTGTCCGGTAGAGGAATTGACGCAAACCCAGCCAAGATCCGAGCTCTGTCACAATTGGATATTCCAAAAGACCTCAAACAAATACAAAAATTGATCGATGCATAGCGGCTCTAAGCCGCTTTATTTCCGCTTGGGAGAAAAGGCGTTACCCTTTACCGCCTCCTCGCCGCACCGAACACTTCGAGTGGATGGATGTCATAGCGGCGGACTCGAAGAGATAAAAGCCATATTGGCAACTAATCCGGTCTCTGGCCAGCAACGTGGGCGAACCAATGCTATTATATATCGCCGCAACACATCAAGTTGTCGGTAGCGGTGCTCGTCGTCGAGCGAAGCGGACGGACACGGTTCCCTCTTCAAAGACCGGTTTATTATGTGTCCACTGTCCTCACTCCATGCAAATCCCGGTACCCACATTATCAAAAGATAGCATACGCGGTTTTCATGGCATCCCGGAAGCTGCGACACTACTTTCAAGAGTGTTCGATAACGGTAGCCTCCGAAGTACCTCTTAACGACATTATAAACAACCGCGACGCGACGGGCCGGATTGCCAAATGGGCCATAGAGCTCCTTCCATTCGACATAACCTACAAGCCACGGCGAGCTATCAAGTCGCAGGTTTTGGCCGACTTCGTGGCCGAATGGACGGCCGAAAAATACGGCGCATACTCCAATTGGATCATGCACTTTGACGGCTCCAAAATGTTGGCGGCCTGGGCTGCCGTCTTCTTGACGTCCCCAACCGGGGACACAGTCCAATACGTCCTTCAGATAATGTATACGGACTCCAACAACGCGGCCGAATACGAGGCCCTTCTGCACGGCCTCCGGATGGCAGTCTCCATGGGCATTAAACGCCTAAGAGGTGCGCGGCGATTCAAACCTCGCGATATCTCAAATAAACGGAGACTTTGATGCCAAAGATCCAAAAATGGCAGCATACCGCAGTGCGGTCCTAAAAATGTCAGCACGGTTCGAACAGCTCGAATTTCATCATATAGCCCGGGATAACAACCAGGCGGCGGATATATTGGCACGCATTGGTGCAAAAACATGGGCATCAAGCTCGATTACGCCTCAATCTATCACCCTCAAACCAATGGTCAAGTCGAGCGAGCAAACGGTCTAATCATGAGCGGCATTAAACCCAGACTAGTGCGGTCCCTAAAGGAATCTAACATGCACTGGGTTGAGGAGCTCGACTCCGTACTACGGGGCTGCGGACCACGCCGAATCGTACTACTGGATTCACACCATTTTTAATGGTGTACGGCGCAGAGGCAGTCTTGCCCTGCGACATAATTCATGACTCACCTCGTGCGCGCATGTATGAAGAAAGAGAAGCCGAGCTCGATCGGCAGGACAGTTTGGACGCATTGGAGGAGGAGCGCGACGTGGCAAAGGCTCGTTTCACATTTTATCAACAGCAGGCTCGAAGATATCAAAGCAGGGAAGTACGGGCCAAAGCTTATAACGTTGGCGAACTAGTTCTACGCCTGTCGGACAAGAAAAAGGACAAACTCAAGCCCAAATGGGAAGGTCCCTTCATCATCGACCAGGTCCTGACCGGCGGAGCATACCGTGTGCGAAGCGCGTCGGACAACCGATTCGAGCCGAACCCATGGAAGGCAGCCCGTCTACGAAGATTCTACGCCTAAGTGCCGGACTCCAAGTTCGTCTCCTTCCTTCGTCCACATTTTTTATTTTTGCTGTCTTTTATTTCTCTCCTTCCTCCTCCTTCTTTTTGAAGCCTTTAGAGGCTCGTTTGCGCTTTGTTCGCACATATTTGACGCGATGTACGCGCTCATTATACCTGGGGGCTTCTTTACCAGAAGCTTATTTTATACGGGCTTCATGCCCAACACATGCGTCAAACTTACGCATGTACCTTTTATTCACCATTATATGCATCGATATGACTTAAGTTTTGGCCAAGCTGGGTTGCCTGGCTCCTGTGCTTAACCCTACGTTCCCGATTGTTCGGCTAGGTGGTAAAGGAGCACCTCTGCGATTGTTACTTGGGTCGCCAGGATGTGTACCTCAGACCGGGTGAAGCCGAAGCTAAGCGTTCTTAAGGGAATATTCGGTCGGTGAACTGAAAGATGATTTTTAACTATTTATCCATCTTCCCCAGAGGATTTTCTGCTTTTTTAGCAGCTTTGACATGCACTTTAGGGCATGCATCCCAGTGAAAGGAACCCTTAACGGAACTATTCTCCCTGGAAGATGTTTCTTACTATCCATGTAATATAACATAACTAGTTGGGCACTTGTCTGATACAGCAATAATGACCCCTACGCCTTGTCTCCATGCATACCCCAGTTCTTATATAACCATGAAGGTATTCAGACACACTCCGGACTATTGGGTCCTGAGGTCGAAGCGAAAAGGTCCGCTATGACAAACGATCTACAATCTGGCTAGAAGACATTTTTTCATGTCATATTTAATTACGAAGTCAACTTGACTCATTGTACTCCTCCTCAATGCCATCTAATAGGCTATCTAATTTACAATCTTGCTGAGAGTACTTGGCGGCCAATTCTACTTGGCCATACACTAAGCTTACAGGGATCTCCTTCCCATCAGGCCCCACATGTCCGACCTCGGCCATGTGGTTTGGGTCAGCCTTCGTGTACCGCGTCTTCACCATGGCACAGGCCTTCCTGGCGCCCTGATGGCAGGCCGATATCTTCCATAGTCGGAAGCGCCGTCGTGCTCCTTGAAGCTGCTCCGCCAGCTCTCCAATGCCTTCGGGCAGGGAGATAGATGGCCACAAGGCCTGGCCGACGCCTTTCATCACCTGCCGAACTCGTTCGTAGCGGTAAGCGATTCGGGAAGAAGATCACCCAAGAACTGGGCATCTCCTCTTCAGGGCGACCTGTGAGCAAACCTACATACATGTTTATGTTAGTCGCCTTCCCGCCGAACTCTTTCAAAGTTCGCTCAAGCACTTATCGAAAATGCCGCTGACGAAGCCGTCGATTCTCCTTTACGGAGTCAGACAACTGGGCACGAACATCCTTTAGTTCCTCACCCAGTTGGGTGTTGGCATCTTGGAGGTTATTTTTCTCCTGCCGCACCCTCGTAAGCACGCTCTCGACGGCCTTTAGCTGACGTAAGAGCTGCTGCTTGTCCGGATCTAGTCCGGCGCCATTTGCAATATTTTTGTCAGATTTACACACCCGCCGCACTTCATAAATTATTTATCTTTTGAAACATATGTTACCAGAGGGGGTCTCTGTGGCTCCCCCTGTAGCGGCTAGTGCGGCCTCAAGTTGGGCCTTGCATTCTTCAAGCTCACAGGACAGTGGGTATTCTTTTTTGTAACATCCTGCATAACAAATGATCCTTAAATCAGTTATTCTAACTATTTTAAGTCTCGGGGGCTACTGGCATATATAACTGTCAAATCTCCTTACATGTATGTCCTTTACATACTGCTCCGTGGCTCTGGCTAGACCATCTTGAGCGGCACGGAGGTGCGCGTCTCCTGAATTGAAGGCATTCAAGGCCTCTTGGGAGAAACACGCGTCATGAAGTACTGTCCGGCGGCGCCTATGATTCATGGCGCTCTCCACCTCGGAGTTGGTGGCGGACAATTTGTCGGCATCCTCTGTCGGAGGAGCACCCGACGCACGTCTCGTGCTCGCCTCATCCTCCGGACCCGGCTTTGAAGCCTGGCCGGTGAAGGTTCAATTCGCAACCTCTCTGGATTCAGTCCGGGGAGCGCTCTTTTTCTTGAAAAGAGCACCAGCGTTAGTATGCCTTCCAGGAATCAATCCTGGGAGTATGGTGACACGCCGTACCGTTGCGACGGAGTTTCGATCCGGACCGCACTTCTTTTTAGCCTGCGGGGCCGCACCGCCCCTTGTTGGCTGACCACCGCGGGCTCGGCTTCCTGCCTCAAAGGTACCCCCTGCGAAACACCATTGGTATACGGTGATTAAAAAATAAGCATGGATGGGTCATTATCAGGGTTTTGGGACCTTGGTCTCAGTTACCTGTGAGGCTGGAAGTATTCCGGGGTAATCGGCCGTGATGGCAACCAAAGCATTGTCGATGCTAAGTTGGTAGAACACCCCGTCGATCAACTCCACCTTTATATCCGGATCCTCTTCGGCGGCCGGATCGAGGGACCGTTCCGGATCCTCGGGTTGTGGGGGCGGGCTGTGTATCTTCTCCACAGTCCGGCGCAGTTCCTGCGTAGAAACCATAAAATGAGATATTTAATCATGGGAACATGGATCGGACAGGCCACAAAGATATTTGCTTACCCAACTCCGAGGATTGTTCGAAGAGAACTCACTCAGTGGGTTGACGCAGAGAAAATCCTCCTCCTCCCCTTTATACATAGCAGACAAGATCTTCACCAGTTCGGTGACCGATCCCGGCCCTTTGCGGCCGTGGCGGGTGGCATCGTCCTCCCCGTTGAAATACCACATGGGGTGGCCCCTATATTGGAGCGGCTGCACTCCTCATAATGCAGATTGCCATGACTCCAATCATGGTCAATCCGGCATGAGCCAGTAACCTTATTCGGCTCATCAAGTAAAGGACATCCCGGTCATTTTCCCTCTGGGGGCTCCGCGGGCGCCAGCTTAGGCGCTTCTTCAGAGGAGCGTTGCTAAACTCCGGAAGGCCGATCCGAACAGGATCCGGCAGCGGGACGTCCTCCATATAAAACCATTCCGAAGGCCAGTCTTCGGACGCCTTCTTCGGGGTCCCGGATAGATATCCGGTCCCGGCGATGCGCCATAATTCGGCTCCGCCCACTTGATATATTGACCCCTCATGAGAACGGGGCACTAGGCAGAATAATCTCTTCCACAGCGTGAAATGAGCCTCGACGCCCAGGAATAGCTCGCAGAGGGCCACGAAGACCGCGATGTGCAAAATGGAGGCAGGTGTAAGGTGGTGCAACTGGAGGCCGTAGAACTCCAAGAGCCCCCGGAGAAACGGATGGATTGGAAATCCGAGTCCTCTTACTAGATAAGAGATGACGCATACCCGCTCTCCTTTAGAGGGATCAGGGACACTCTCCGCTTGCTTTCCGCCCTTGTAGGTGGCAAGTCCGGCTCGAAGCGGAACCATGAAGGCCGGGGGAAGGAATCCCTTGGTTTGGAGTATAACTAGCTCACTATGCGGGACTGAGCATCTCTCCCAATTTCAGCCGAGGGCCGGGAGCGCGAGAGGAGGAGCCGCGTCGACCGGCCATGGTGGAATGGGCTTTGGTCGAGGCGCCTGACGAAAGCTCATGAAGGGGATGGTGTGACTCAGATCTAGATCCTCGCCCCTTTTATAGGCAGCTCATTTGCGCAGCTAGGGGGGTAAGTGTAAAAATACCCTGGCTTTTTGCATTCGTTCAAACACGTGGAAGATGGCCATTATTGGGCGTAGAAGCCAAGGAGCGCAGCATTTATCAGAAGCCGGACACTATTCGACAAGTATGTGGAATTTGGAGAAGAACCCGCCTCGCAATGCCGAAGACAATTAACGCGCCGGACTCATCGTCATTGAAGCCTCGTTCGGGGGCTACTGAGGCAGTCCCGGATTAGGGGGTGTCCGGATAGCCGAACTATCACCATTGGCCGGACTCCTGGACTATGAAGATACAAGATTGAAGACTTCGTCTCGTGTCCGGATGGGACTTTCCTTGGCGTGGAAGGCAAGCTTGGCGATACAGATATGTAGATCTCCTACCATTGTAACCGACTCTGTGTAACCCTAACCTATCCGGTGTCTATATAAACCGGAGGGTTTTAGTCCAGAGACGAACAACAACCATACCATAGGCTAGCTTCTAGGGTTTAGCCTCCTTGATCTCATGGTAGATCTAATCTTGTACTACCCATATCATCAATATTAATCAAGCAGGAGTAGGGTATTACCTCCATCGAGAGGGCCCGAACCTGGGTAAAAACATCGTGTCCCTTGTCTCCTGTTACCATCCGCCTAGACGCACAGTTTGGGACCCCCTACCCGAGATCCGCCGGTTTTGACACCGACAGGTCCATTATCATCCCCTTTCCCGCGTCCACCTTGTGGCCTTTTATCAAGTAGAGTATGGTGCACGGGGTTTCTTTCGCCTACAAACACATATGTCTGTGGCGTAAAACAACCGAAAGGCAACAAAAATGGAATATTATATATATATATATATATATGTTGGTGCGACATGTAATTACCGTGACGGCGTCGAGCTCAGCCAAAGACGAAGGCCCACCTAGCACGCCTGAGACTGAGGACGGGCTGCTATGAGCGGGAGCGGCTGCGAGAGTTGGCCCTGTTGCGTGAGCAAGTGATGGTGCGATGGTGTTGTTGTTCATGGAGTTGCTCCCATTTAAACCGGGCAACGGGAAATCATGTACCGCCTTGTCTGGATTTTCCTTTGTCCGATTGATGATAATCGAACCAAGTTAGTAGCAAAATCATTTCGCAGTGCGATTACATCTGCATTGACCGCCTCTTGTAGCAACTCATATTTGTCCTCGGCTGCTTTTTTCGCGTCCCCAACTGCTTTTTTCTCGACCGCAAGCTTCACCTTCGCGTCGATGTCCGCCTGACTAAACTTCTTTTTCTGCTTCTTGGTCTCCGGGCCCTTGTTGTAAAACACCTTCCACGTGGCGCCGTCTCCAACGCCGTGCACACGACCATATTGCGGCCGCTGGACCAAAGGGAGTCCCTTAAGTTCGTTCAAGGCCCGGTTGAGAGGGGTGTCCCACTTGGGCCACATCGGAGAAGTAGGGCTTTCCGCTGCAAGCTGGTGTTGCTTCTCCAGTAGTCTAATCAATTTCCTCGTGATCTTGTCCGTGTAAAAACCTTTTTCTCCTTGTCCCACTTGTAGCGGGCCCTGATGAAGTCACGCTCCAAGGGGTTGGTGAACTTCGCGAAGGGGTCTGGGAGACCCGCGACTTCACGTTCCGCGTCCTCCTTATCCCATATGGGCCTTTTACCGAGGTAGCCACGGCTTCCGAGGCGATGCTTCCCCATGTTCCTTTGCTGAAGGCTCTTGAATTTTGCAGCCTTAGCCTTGGCTGCCTCGGTAGCGCAAGTGTCCTTGAACTTTTCGAACTCCCCTTCCGTAAGTGTCAGATTTTCCTCCAGAATCTTGGACAGGGGTTCATTAGCCTCAATAGCTCGTTTCACCCTCCCTTTCCAGGAGGCCAAATCATTGCTGAACATGCCCATGGCGTGATTGTTAATCTTTTTCATCTTCGGATCATCCCACGGTTGTTCTATGTTATCATCCCGGTCGGGGAACTTGAATCTCTTGTGTAACTTCGTTAGGAGCAACTGTGTCAAATGTTCTTTACTCCTTAAGTCATCGTCGTTGATGCTTGCGCATTCCCATAGGATGCATCCTACTTGGTTCCCATAGCACTTGCGAGGTTCTTCCGGCTCTAACGGCTCAAACTTGCCAAGTGCCATCTTTGTGATCACAAGTCATCCAATCCCTAGTTTGTTAGGTTTTCGTATCCTCTGCTTCTTATGCTTCCTCTTTTCGGTAGCGGCATCGGGGCCGGTACCTTCCCCGCCGGTACCTTCCCCACCGGTCTCGGCACCGCCATTGGTGCCGGGCGCCGGTGTCGATGTCGGCGTCGATTCATCATCGAGGCCGACCTGCAAACCTTGCTTAGCAGTCAAATAGTCGAGGTACTCTTGTTCACCCTCATAATCCATCTAAATGCATCTTGGTCAAGGCCCAGTTTCTTCGTTGTTCGACATGTTTCCTACGATTAAGTGTCCTCATTTATTTCTAAGAGTATGAATAAATGAGAAATGACATAAAAAAGAAATCTATGTACCAGCACTCGATATGCCAACTATGTAGCACAAATCATGCCTTTATTCACGGGAAATTTCGGTATGACCTTTGCTAAAAATGGACATATCGAGCGCCTGAAATTCACCGGAACGGAAATGAATCAACATTCCGGTGTAACATAGGCAACTCGGATCATTTTCCAAACATGACATGTCCAAAACATGACATATCCACATATCACATGTCCAGCTCAAATTTGCATATAAATTCAGCTAATTTTGAAACCTAGCTAAATTCATAACTAAATAGATAACCTAATTAACATACTGCCCTAACTAAAACCTAAGTAATTAACCGAAGAACCCTAGCAGAGAGAGAGGGGGGGTTTGAAGAGGGTGCAGGGGCGAGGAGGCAGGCCCGACGACGGCCGAGGTTGGGAGGGGAGGAAGCAGATGAGGGAGGCGAGGGCCGACGGGTCGGAGGCGAGCGCTGTCGGGTCGAAGGAAGGCCGGGCGCTGGGTCGGGGCGAGCGCCAAGTGCCGGGTCGGGGCGAGGGCCGGGTCGGGGCGAGCGTCGGGTCAGGTCGAAGCGAGGGCCGGGTCGAAGGCCAAGCGCCGGGTCGAGGCCGAGCGACGGGGGAAGAGAGAGTGGGGATTTGGGGGGGAAAGGCGGGATGAAGCAGGGATAGTGAGAATTTTGGTTTAAATGGACGTAGCAGCAGCGTGTTTGGACAAAATGCGCTACTACTACCTTCAGTAGCTGTAGCGGTTTATACGAAATGCGCTACTACTACCTTCAGTAGTTGTAGCGGTTTAGACAAAACGCGCTGCTACTACCTTCACTACTGCCAGTTTTCCTTTTTCTTTTCCTTTATTTTCTCCCACTTTTATTTCCCGAGAGCAGTGAACAAAGGGAGGGCGATATATATTGCATCATTTGACGGTTAAATATGTATGCAAAATAGGAACATATATATTACATCATTGGACCCATGCATAATAATGGCTAAGTGCGTATACAAAATAGGAACATATATATATATATATATATATATATATATATATATAATATATATTAAAGCATATGACAGATAACATACGGTTCCTCGTACCGACGCTTTTCGCTTTTGAGTCAGCTTCTTTCCCTTCTTGTTCGTCAAGAATAATTGAGCCCCTCATTGTGACTTTGCCTTTTCCATGGAGTACGATTTTTCTTAGGTAATGTAGTATTGATTCTTCTTTTGACGTATACTTCATCATCATCGTCATCTTCCTCATTGGGTTGCCGTCTTGATCATAGTCTTCCTCGTTGGTGACTCCATCCATTCCAATGATGTTCCTTTTGCCTCTCCTCACGACAACACGACTGGGATTGCATGGGTCGGTTATGAAGAAACATTGTGTCACGTGCTTAGCGTGTACCCATGGCTCGTTTTTTGCGATAGCGTTCACAGTAGCGCTCTTGGCGTCGGGTATACTCATGGTAGTGAAAATCCGGTTTTCTCTTTCGACATTCTTTGCCCATCTGACACGGAACATCGTCGTGTTGTATATTCCAGAGTAGTCAAGCTCCCAGATCTCCTCGACCCTTCCATAAAATCGTTCAGTTGCGCCGTTGTCGCTGCCGGTCATGCATTCCATCGTCACCACTGAGTTCGGATCATCACTGTCCATATCTTTGGCCTCCGTGTAGAACGTGTATCCGTTGATATCATATGCCTGATAGGTTACGAGGTTGGGCGAGGGGCCATGTGCTAAGGCGTATCTGAGCAATCCGTCCTTAGAGCCCTCCTCCGGGGGATTAACAATAATATGCTCTGTGAACCAATGCAGGAAAGTGGAGTTGTGCTCTCTAGTAACTTCGGCGTTAATTCCTGCATACCCCCGGTCACGATACTTCTTTGCGATAATTTCTTTGTGCAGTGCCACGAAAGGATCTACCTCGTCTAGATGTTGTAGCACTACCAAGTTTGCTCTGTCAAAGTCGTTGCGTCGATCTGAGTATGCCACGTGCAATTCCCTGCGACCGTTGCAGTGACCATCTCCTTCGAGCCTCCCATCGTGCTTGTTAACGTGCAAACCAACACTAACACCGGGCGGCTGGTCTGCGCCATATAGAAAATTCTCACAGAAAGAGATGCACTCTTGTGTCAAATAGCCCTGGACGAAGAGCCGGCAGGTGTGGAGGCTGGTACAAGAGCCGGAAAGCCTTTGTGCCCAACTAATGAAGGCCAAGTACTACCCCAACAGCTCTGTTCTTGAAGTGGAGGAGACGGCGAACATGTCTTATGCATGGAGAAGCATCTGTCATGGCATTGAGCTGGTAAAACAAGGAATCATCTGGAGGGTTGGCAACGGCGAGAGTATTCGGATATGGGAAGACCCATGGATCCCGAGAGCTTGGTCCCGTAAAGTGATCACACCGAGGGGGGGGCAGCGTGCTTACTAGAGTTTCAGAGCTAATCGACCCTGCTACGGGGTCATGGGACACGGAACTCGTACAGGACTTGTTCTGGGAGGAGGACGCAAATCTGATCCTCCAAATGCCATTGCGGGATGGAGCCGTCGATTTCATGGCGTGGCATTTCGACCCTAAGGGCATGTTCTCGGTCAGACAAGCGTACAAGTTAAAAAGAGCTAGCTCTCCAACTGGTGGTGATAATGGAGGACACCCTCAACATGAAGCGGGTAACCTGAATGATGGCGGGATGGACAAATGGAAGCGAATTTGGCAAATGCCTTGTCCAGGGAAAATTAGGCATTTCCTGTGGAGGATGGCGCACAACACTTTAGCCACCAAGGACATACTCAGCAGGAGAGGCATGACCATACATGACCATAAATGCTTCCTCTGTAACCGGTGAAATGAGTCTGCCAAGCACCTTTTCGTGGAGTGCCAGGAGGTGAAGCATGTATGGAGAGCGCTCGGGCTTGAACACGTCCGGCAGCGACTTGAAGCGTGTGATTCAGTGGATGAAACTCTTGACTCCTTGTGGCAGATACCAGAGAATGAACGGATGACGATCATTGTAGCATGGTGGCAGTGGTGGTCTCAGAGAAACAAAGTGAGGGAAGGAGAGAAACCATTGGAGCATGCGCAGTTTGCATCCAGAGCTGCATGCACCATCGAAGAATACGAGGGGTATTTTAGCAAAATCGCCAAACCCCATGCAGCTCTACAATGCTGGCTTCCCCCGCCGGAAGATGTGCTCAAGTTCAACGTTGATGGAGCCCATATACCAGACACGCAAATGGGTGCCTCGGGAGTGGTAGTTCGTGACAGCGACGGGGCGGTGGTGGCGGCTCGAGATGGGCATTTGGAAAGGGTGCCGGATGCGTTTGGCGCTGAATTGGCGGCGGTGGAGCACGCGCTGGATGTGGCGTCTGAGCTGGGTGTCCTGCACCTGATTGTTGAGACCGACGCCCTCCTGGTCCAGCAAGCGCTAAATAAATGCGGGCCAGATTTCTCTAGGCAAGCTCAAATGATCGACGACCTGAAGCTCCAAATGAATCTCTGGTTTGCATCTTTTAGTGTGATCCATTGTCGAAGGGAGGCTAACATGCCGGCCCATCAGCTCGCTAAGCTAGGCTTATCACTCCATGTCGGGGATTTTCTTGTTGCTGACGTGAATGTTCCAGGTCCTGTAGCTGACGCTGTAAGGGCCGATTTGGGCCCAACTGTTGCATAATAAAGCAATATGCTTGCTCTAAAAAAATAGCCCTGAACGATGCTTCCATCCGGACGGGACATGTTACGAATGAATCCTTTGATGATCCCATTCATCCTCTCAAACGGCATCATGTTGTGCAGGAATGTCGGCCCCAAGTCTATTATCTCATCCGCAATATGGACACACAGATGCACCATCACGTCAAAGAACACGGGCGGGAAGTACATCTCAAGCTCATTCAGTATCAAAACAATCTCTTCCTGTAGCCTTCGGAGCTGCTTCACACTGATCGACTTTCGAGAGATGACGTCGAAAAAGTTGCAGAGACCAATAAGCGTGTCACGGACGTGCTTGTCCATTATCCCTCTAAGGGCAACAGGTAGTACCTGCGTCATCATCACATGACAGTCATGAGACTTCATCCCGTTGAACCTTTTCTTGTCCGTGTCTAGATATCTCCTTATCTTGCCACACTAACCGGAACTAACTTTGACTCTGGTAAGGCACTTAAAGAATTGATTGATCTCAGTCTGACTTAAGGTGAAGCAGGAAGGGGGGCAATAATCCTCTTTCTTTATTTTCTTGCCCTTCTTCTCTCGTGCCTCTGTCTCCGTCTCTGTCTCGTCGACATTTTACGGGCGGCATGTGCAGATCTTCCCTGATTTTCAAATCTTGCAAGTCTTTTCTTGCCTTCCGCCCATCCTTGGTCTTATCCGGCATGTTCATCAGTGTTGCGAGCAAGCTCTCAAGGACATTCTTACAGATATGCATTTGATCAAGGCAATGAGGTGTATCGAGTTTGTGCCAGTACTCCAAGTCCCAGAACACAGACCTCGTCTTCCATACCTTCAGCAGCGGCTCCGGCGCCTTTCTCATCGTCTTTCCCGGCGAGGGGCACTCCTTCCAGTTTTTCAACAGCTCATCGATTTCGGCATCGCTCCGCTTACGTGGAGGTCCTCGATGCTCAGCGTGACCATTGAATAGATCTCCACGGTTTCTCCACGGGTCGTCCTGTTCAAGCCATCTTCGATGCCCCATGTACACGATTTTCCTGCACCCGCCATCTTTCCTTGACGTTAGGCTGCCGAGACGTCAGATCATCCATGCACCGCATGCATCCGCAATATCCATGGCACACCTGGCCTGCCACATATCCAGAATCGAGATAGTCGTACCTTTGTCGTGATCAGCGCTGACTCTCATGTTGAAATACTCGCCTTTGTTGGCGCCCCATGTCTTGGCCGGTGTTTTCCATAACTTGTCTAACTCCTCTTGAAGTAGCCCCGGATACAAATTAATATTATTTCCTGGTTGTTTCGCCCTTGAATAAGCATGCTCATGTGAATATATTTCGATTTAATGCACAACCGGGGAGGTTGTACATCCATACAAACACGGGCCATGTGCTATGGTTGGTGTTACTGTTGCCAAACGGATTCATGCCATCGGTACACGCCACGAGCACGATGTTCCTTGCGTCACATTCGAAATACCGATAGAAGTTGTTCAACGCTCTCCGCTAGCTTCCATCCTTGACGTGTCTCAGCTTCGGATCATCTCCATCATCGGGCTTCTTCCTCTCCGCGTGCCAGCGCATTAGCTTTGCTTCCTTGGGATCTACAAAATACCTTTGGAGACGGGGAGTGATCGGTAAGTACCATACAACTTTCTGGGGACATTTCTTCCCGGCCTTCTTGTATCGAGAAGCATTGCACACCGGACAACTTGTTTTTTCCGCGTGCTCCTTCCGATAAATTATGCAATTGTTGATGTATGCATGGTATCTAACGTGTGGCAGATCAAGAGGGCACACGATCTTCTTGGCCTCATCAACACTAGTAGGACATAGATTACCCGCGGGAAGAACATCCTTTAGGTACTTGAGATGCTCATCGAGGCTAGTGTCGGTCCATTTGTTTTTAGCCTCCGTCTTCAGGAGTTGGAGCGTGAAACTCAAGCGGGTCACCTCAGGATTGCAACCATCATACAATGGAGTGTTCGAGTCTACCACCAGTTGCTCCAGCTTAGCCTCCTCTCTAGAAGCAGCTCACTCAGTACTCGTCTCCCTGCGAAGCAATGCTTGAACATGAGGGTCCCGCACGATTGAACTTAGTACCGACGAACTCTTTGTGTGGAGTCCATGTCGTTCTCTCTCCGCCGCCATGTCCGCCCCTTCTCCGCCGCCATGTCCGGCCTCTTCCCCGCCGCCATTATCGATCATCTCTTCGTCTTGCCCCGTGTCATCATTGCCTGCCCCGTCGGCATCCTCAACATCGTCATCCTCATCTTTAGTTATCCACTGAGTATAGCCGTCCATGAAACCAGTCATGAGCAGGTGCGCTTCGACATGACCATAGTCATAGGGGTCGAGCCAAACTATTCCTTTGCATTTTTGACACAGACATAAAACCTCTGTCAAGTTATTTTCTTTCATGTCCTGCACCGCCGACCGCAACCACCTGTCCACCATCGTTCCACTGGCCATCATGAACGTCTGCACGGTAATAATAAAACAAATTGATTATAAAAATGCGTGCATGCATCAAAGTCATACAAAAATTCGGCATGACCTTCTCCCAAAATAGGACATATATGGGTCTAGAGTTTGCACGGAATTCGCCGAAACGGAAATAAATTGACATTTCGGCAAAAAATAGGCAACTCAAAAACACAATTTGGCGTCAACTCATGCCACACACACAATTTCCATAAACATATCACACATAAACATATTTCCATTTTGCAAAAGCATGAAATTTTAATCACCTCTATCTCGAGATCGAGCACACGGTGGAGATGATGTTGTAGGAAGATCAAAAGTGCACAAAGCTCTTCTTGACAAAGATAGATCTAGTTAGGGGCAAATAGGTCACTTAACTAAATCCTACATCTACCTAGCTACCTAATTTGGGAGGAGACAACTTCAACTAGTGGAGGAGGAAGGAAAAGAGAAAGGAGATGCATTAATGGAGGTGGTGTAGTTAGGTAGGAGTAATGAAGAGAGAGAAAGGTAGATAGAAGAGGGAGAGTAATGGGGAGAAGTATTGAGGAAGAAGAAGAGTGAGAGTGGGAGCATATGGGAGGTAGGGGAAAGGGAAGAGAGGAGGAGGGGGAGGGACGGTGGGGAAAAGGTGGTGGATTGGTGCGGATTAGCAGTAGCTGGTGTTAAACGCAGCGCTGCTGCTAAGGAAGTAGCAGCAGCGCGCTTTCGGCAAGGGCGCTACTGCTAACCGGGACCAAAAGTGTGCCAATTTGAAATTTAGCAGCAGCGACCTCAGAAAAAGCGCGCTACTACTACATCCATAGCAGTAGCGCGGCTCGCGGCACCATGCTGCTGCTAAATGGAGTTTGCTGGACACCGCCGGTCGATATTTGTAGCAGCGCAGTTTACACCGAGCGCGCTACTGCTAAAAACTTGTCACTAGCGAGTTTCCCGCACACGCGCTACTACTAATGAGCAGCAGCGCTCCTTTTTGAGCCGCGATGCTGCTAAGATTCTGTGTATAGGCTTTTCCCTAGTAGTGTAACTATATAGATTTAACGTGTTCGCAGTTGAATTGGAGAAATATTAGGCGTGTCGAATTTGATAGACTGAGATAAAAATTCAGAACAAATATTATTCTTGGGTGTGTAGGTTGCACGTCACTTCACAAAACCAGGTACAAAACTGATATAAATATAGGTGCCAAAAATACATAGTACAATGTGATCAGTTAAGAAAAAAATCTGAGCGACATCTACATAGTAACTACAATCTAGCAGTACTTTGAGTAACAATAATCTTCAAACATACGAAAAGTAGTTGTGTAAAGCTAATTTTTACCTGGCTTACAACTTTAACAGCGAGCAGTAACATTTAGAATTAGATGCAATTAAAGAGTACCAACAGCACCTCCTTTCTAAAATAAAACTTACTACAGAAATATATAAGTTGCATCAGCTATTCTACTTTTTCATATGATCAATAATCATGATTCTTTGCGAGAAATAATGGGCATTTCTCGACAAATTAATTCAACAATAGTTACAGGAAATGGTGAAACAGAAGGCTATTTAGTACTTGATGGGTAACAATAATATATCTTCACCGACATTTAGTTTGGTTGTAGCCACAAAACTTGCATGATAAAATATTTGAGGACCAACGCCATAACAATATTAGATGAGATCGAAGCCTTGAACAGGTAAAGATTGGAATGTTTGGAAGAAATAATCCAGTTGTACCATTTAATTCAGATGTACTCGCATTATTAGTTTAGTTTGTACTGTCTTATTGTAGGGCATTATGTTCTATCTTAATTTCATTTTGTAGTATGTAAGCTGTATTTTTTAAGTTCAGCCGCACCGTTTAATTCAGATATACTACATGAAGGCCATCGTCATCCTCCGTCGATGCAGAACTCTTACCCTTGGATGATGCAGAACTCTTGCCCTTCGAGGATGCAGAACTCTTGCCCTTGGACGATGCAGAACTCTTGCCCTTCGATGATGTAGAACCCGGAAGCGGCGGCATGACGCTGTCATCTTCATCCTCGCTGTCGTTAGTCCATAAATATGGATGCTTTGCTGCAGTCCTTCTGAAAGTTTCGCTCTTCGGCTCCACTACCTTCTTCCACCTTTCATGCAACCTAAGTAGTTCTTTACGTACCTCCTCATAGGTCCTTTCAGGCCACCCAGACCTACGTAATTCATGAGCCAACTCGTTCATTATGGTGTCACTACCGGTGAGTTCGTCCCATGGAACTATCCTATTATCCATCCTAAAATCGGTGGCTAGCCTTAGAAGACATCTGCTCATCCCAGGGTGAAAACTACGATCGAAAGGATAATGGGACATCTCGACTACACTACACTGGATTGCTTATCCACCTCCGTGTGAAGGGGGTTTTATAGGTAGAGAGGAGAAAATGGCGGGAAAGAACGACTGCGATATGGCGGGAAAGGGTTGGCGGAAATATATGGCGGGAACGGGTTGGCGGGAAACGGGTGGCGAGAACATATGAAGGGAAACAGTTGGCGGGAAATCTTGAGGGGAAAGGGTTGCGCGAAAATATTTTTTTCAGTGTTTAAGATGGGCAATGGTTGCATAGTATTTATAAGCCAAAATTAAAAAAGAAAAAACATTTCGGCCTACCGTAAGCCGAAGAGTGGAGCCATGCAACTTCGGCCAACCGTTAACGTGAAAAGGTGGGCCCAAGCGACTTTTCGGCCTACTGCTGACCAAAAAGGTCTTTTCAGCCCAGGTACGCACCTTTTCGGACAAGGCGCAGCCAAAAAGTCCTTTTCGGCCAAGAGGAGGCCAAAAACTACCTTTTCGGCGCACAAGTGGCCTACGGGGTGGTTGTTTTGAATTTTTTTGGCATTGGATGCTATAGTTTCCGAATTGCTACGTCCTGATATCTCCTTTGCGGTGAACAAAGTGTGTCAGTTCTTGTCTCAGCCTACGGTGGATCACTGGAAGCAGTTAAGCATATTCTGAGATATGTGAAAGGTACGCTAGACATGGGACTACGGATTCGTAACTCCAGATTTACTGGAGTGAGTATATTCACCGATGCAGACTGGACAGGTTGTGTTGATGATAGGCGCTCCACTAGTGGATTTGCTATCTTTGTTGGACCCAATCTTGTATCTTGGAACTCAAAGAAGCAACCCGCAATCTTGAGGTTAAGCACCGAGGCAGAGTATTAAGCATTGGCCAATGCGCGGCTGAAGCCATTTGGATAGACTCAGTTCTCACAGAACTTGGAGTCCCACGGCAGCGTACACCTATATTGTGGTGTGATAACTTAGGGGCAACCTACCTGACGGCAACTCCAGTGTTTCATACTCGGACTAAACACATTGAAATTGATTTCCATTTTGTGAGAGAACGAGCAGCGGCTTGTGAACTGGAAGTCAGGTTTATTTTTACATATGATCAGTTAGCGGATGTATTTACTAAACCCGCTACTAGACAGATGCTAGACCACTTTAGAACCAATCTGAATCTTTTATATAGTTCAGATTGAGGGGCATGTAAAATATAGGATCTAGTATATTGTACATGTACACGTATTTATATACGTATGTAACTGTATTGTGATCATCTATATATTGAGACGTGAGGCTGGATGTCAACCACCCATGCATAACCCTAAACCTTGTGTTTAACTCCGCCTACTCCCGCCGGAGGAACGCCCGGTTGGCCTCCACATATGCCTTATCCTGGATGGACGCCTGGATGGCCTGCTGCTCCGCTATCTCGTCGAACCGGGCGACGGCGAACTCCGCCTCCGCCTGCTCCAAGTTGAAGGCCGACACCTACCAGTCCGGCTCCTCTGGCTCCTCCACCTTCATCGAAGCCATCTCCTCCTCCTCCTCTTCCTCCGGGTCCGCGAGTCCGGAGGCAGCCCGACAACGATGCGGGCGGCGCTAGGACGGAGCTCCCATGTATTCACTGGTGTCAATTGACACCAGTGCCTTCTGGCTTTTCATCTAATAGTATTAACAAAAACTGTGTATGACCCCAGCCCAAAAATTCCATTGACCCCAGCCCAGCAGCAGACCAGCTAATCCCTAAAGCCTTAGCCCATAAAATCCATTAATTTCTAAAAGAAATCGACAGCCTGCGGCAGCAAACAACAATACAAGGCCAGGCCCAATGCGTACGCACTATGTATCAATTAATCGATGTACGCTACCCGGCTGCTGTATCGCCAGACGCGAACAGACAGACGCCCTCGTCTCTTCGCCTCCTATCTTGAACCTTAATTCCGCAGCCGCCACAGCGAATCGGCGACGAACGACGACGAACTCGACACCGTTTCATCAGGTGAATGTTGACATCGGCTGACCGTCCACCAGTGCATAATCTTTAATTTGCAAGTGTTGGCTCTTCAAATCCCAGGTAATTTGCACCTTCTCTCTCGCCTCTCGATCTCTAGACTGTCTACAAGACTACAATTCTACATGTGCTTTGATTTCATGATGGCTATTGGCTAAGTAATTTTTTAGTTTATTTTCTTTGATTTGCCCAGGACCAGTCCAGGAGGATATGGATAAATTTTTGTTCAAAGGGAAACGACCAGCATTAGATATTAATGTGGCAGGGACTTCAACGCCAGTTAGACCAGCACTTGATTTGCTATGTGGAGAAAGACATATTTTCTACAATAACGAATGACGATGTGATTGATATATTTAAGAAGATAAAAGATCAAGAAGGGAAGTTATGAAATGTGAGTCTCGTATCATTTTATTTTTTCCTTAACAATACTTATTTTCTGCACTATTTCTTTCTTACTATTGTTGTGAATATAATATGTACTTTTGTTCATCCTTTACAGAAAGTTACAAATGAAACGCTCCAAAGTCATCATTTTGCCTATTATTTCCGGAATATGTAAAGCAGTGTTATTTTATGACTTTGCTCAGCCAATACTCGCTACTTGGTATGATTTTTTTAGATGTAATAATAATATCACCTGCATATTGTTGCTTTTTATATCGCTCTCGGCCATTATCTATGTTGTTGCACCACTATAATTTCTGCTAGCGGCTTAGCGTGGGAAGCGGTTGACACCAGTATCTATTTTTTCTAGCTTCGTCCCTGGGCGGCGCACGCGGCTTGGCTCGCCCGGAAAAGAAGGAGGAAAAGAAGGTGTGCCATTTGGGACATCCCATTGTCACTATATATATGTTCATGCACTAGCAAACCCATACACTGTACTACTGCATGCAGCTCCACTTTTTTCCCAGTTGTGCTTGCCCTAGTTTTCATTTGGGGGAGCCGTCGCGTCTTCATGAGGTGAGCTCAATCTGGCCCAGATGATGTACTAGCTAGCCGCATGTGCTGAACCAACTTGATCAATGAAACCTCGCAATCCCGAAAAGAGAGAAGAAGATTGGGACGTTCCTGAAGGGAGGATAAAGGTTGCACGTCAGGGCAAACCGCGAAAACGGCAGCTGGTTATCGACCCGCTCTCTCTCTCTCTCTTCCAGCCCTGCGGCCGCAACTGCAAGTTGATCGGTGCACTAAGTTGATACGCAGAGACGCACACAGACACAGTAAATTAACACATGTTCCATTGTGCCCCCAAAAGGAAGGAAGGCGGTAGGAACTCACAGACGGTTGGGGAAAGTAAAAATCAGAAGTCTCCAAGAAGCGTCCACTCCGCCACCCCCCTTGTCTCGTGCTCACTGCGCCATTCCGTCACGTTTTACCTCACCATGGTTACTTCCCAAGGCACCGTTTTTATATTCCTCTGCAAGGAACAAAAGCAAGGCAAAAAAAAAAAACTGTAGTTAGTTGAGATGGAGATGGTGCAATGGGTACAAGTGACCAGTTGGGCAGCTGGCTAGTTGCGCCTAAATTAAACAGTCCCGGATGGAGATGGAGATGGAGATGGGTCATGATTATCTTATCATAAACACTGCGTGCGTCATTTGCAGTTTAATTTGTCTATGCCGTGGGGAAAGAGATATGAGACTGACACCGGTCTCCCCAATAAAGAATATGTAATCGGCCACACTTAGCTTTCGGCCCTGAACTATATGATATGTTCCAGTTGTTATCCCAGCGAAAATAGAATATGATCTTTTTAGGGTGACATGGAATACATTGACGTTCGTATTACGTGGGCAGAAATAAAATTGTGGACTGCCTTTATTTTGCGGGAATATTAGTCCCAGTATGAACATAGGGTTTTCAGTATGGAGTAAGTGTCCTAACAAAAAATATGCGTTCTGCTTTCTTCTCACTTTAGTTTTCTAGGGCTATTCACCGCCCACATTCAAAATTTCTGAGATTGCGTCTCAAGCAACAATGCGTCATCGATGGCTATAAAGTTAGATAAAAAAGTATTGAGCAAAGGTAATATTTCGAGCCACTAATAAGACCGCTGCATTTTCATTTTGAAGAGTGTGAACCGGGTTTAAATCTTAGAGTTGACACATGTGGTCGTATTTTTTCTGGATTTATTTCAGGTCTGTCGGTGCTATTTTTTGGTAGTACGACATTTCTGCTATCTATGAGCTGTTTGTGGTGACTTTGTCAATCTCAAGAACTATCAGGTCGGGCTCTAAGTGGTGCTCATAAGGATATTGTCGTGGTTTTGTCACGGCAGATGTCCAAATGAAAGGACTTAGTCGTAAGGCCATCGCTACGGGTTAGCTTGAAGGGGTCAAAACGGACACAGGGACGCAAGGGAGTTTACACTAGTCCGGCCCCTTCGATGAAGGTAAAAACCTACGTCTAGTTATGATGGAATTGATGGGGTTTCGGTGACTAGGGAGCAAACAAGTTTCGCCTAAGTCTCGAGTTGTGTCTGTTCTCCTTGAACCGCCGCCGAGTCGTCCCCTTATATATATGGGTGACGCCCGTCGGTTTACAGAGTCCCGACGCCGGTTCATAGATGTATCCGGCTCGGTCTTTATTATTCCTAACTTACAATACAAGTTACATACCGACGCCGGTTTACGGCTACAGGCCTTGAACCGACTATGGGCCTTGAGCCCTCATCTGCCTACATGGGCTTTAACATACTCAACTACTGATAAAGTTAACCCGGCCTGTCCTGGCCGATTTATACCCAGTAGTAATATCCCCAACATTAGGCCCCAGATTGGTTTGAACAGGTTCATGTCAATCCTTAGCAAAAAACTTCATCTTCAGCATCTTTGTGTAGTTTGGTGAACCGCCATGATGTCATCTTCTCTGGTCGTTGTAAACCGGCGTGACGTCACCTGTCATAAAACTATCCACGATATCTTTTTTGTTTAATAGATCTGCAACAATCGAGGCGACAGTTCCGTTTCCAAACTCGCGGCCCCTTGATTTTCGCGCCTGACACATGTCCCTTGCTTTATAAATAAGACCGAAGGGTCATTTCTTTTTCCCCTTCGTGCCCTTCTGCTTCGTCTTCCTCGCGTCGCCCAGCTTCGGAGCTCCGCCGCCGCCGTCGACTTCTGCACCAACCTTGGCCGCTGCATCACCCTGAATACACCAGAGCATCACGACGATCTTCCATTTCTTCCTCAGCTCTGGTAAGTCTTCTATCTTTTTCATCATAAATTTGTTCTAGGGTTTCCATGTTCTTCAGCGTTCATCACTTGCTTCTTGTTCATATGATAAACTTTAGACGAGTCTGTAAATCTTTGTTCTGCGTAGCGGTAGTTTTTATCATCCGTTTTCACTTACGCATCTCAAGACCATAGATCTCTTTGTATCCTTGCTCATTGATTTGGCATCTGCTCCCTTTTGGACCTTGAATATTTATCTCTTTTTCTGAACATGTTCCAGATCCAAAACTGTGATGTAATTTTGTGAAACCTGTTTTCGCACACCTACTCATCTGCAATCTTGACTCTTCAATATTTTAGACCAGGCGGTTTAACTTTGTAGAAAAATTGATAACTCGGTATATACCGTTAGTCCCCTTGTTGAACCGCCAGAATTCCTTAGCTAAGTATTGCCACTTTGCAGAACTCCGGTTTGTAAGTAACTGCTCCCGGTTTAACAATGACTGTATCAATGTATACTCTTCCAACATACTCTTGAACCGGTATTACTGTTTTGTAGATTGGGCCACGGCCAAAAAAGTGTATGAGTGCAACTGGGTCCCTTCTCGAGTGACCGAGATTCAACTGAATAACCTAGTCAAAATCGGCGCTTTAAGCAAACAAGATATCGTTCACTGGAGGGTCCCTGGCCCGAAATGTCCTCCAGAACCCAAACATAGATAGGTTGTTGTCTTTGCTGACCATCTAGCCCGGGGCTTCAGTCCGCCCGGTTCAAAGTTTTATCGGGATGTCTTGGCCAACTTTCAACTGCGTCCACAAGATATTGGCCCCAACTCCGTAACCAACATCTGTCACTTTCAAGTGCTCTGTGAGGTGTTCTTTCAAGAGGATCCCACAGTTGAATTATTCAGAGATTGCTTCCATCTGAACCGCCACACCGAATTTACTGACGGTCCCAATACAGAGTTAGGCGGTATGGCAATTCAAAAGAGGAAAGAGGTCACTTACCCTCACGCCAAACTGCACAGCCATCCAAAGAGTGGATTCAAACATGGTTTTGCTGCAAAGATACCTCTCCTGATGGAGAAAATCCCTTGCTGGGTTACCGTCCGGAGCGGCTAAGCAACACACATCCCTTCCCCGTAGATCGATCGCTAAGGAAAGAAGCAAATATGCTCCTCAACTATCCAAACTCGGGGCCTTCATGGCTAACGGGTTGTGAGGTTGACCTTGCTCGCTGCTGGATATCTTGGAGTATATTGCCCTTAAGCCTGCGCTCCGGTTTGATGTGCGAATACACAGGAGATGTAAAAGACCCTCTACGGCATATTGAGATCCAGCTGACAGATGACGAGGTTACTAAGGCTGTGAAGAAGATATTAAATGAACCGGAAGCTGCTTGCGCTCAAACCGGCCTGTCTCCCTTTTGTGCCATTAACAAGCCGCTAGCCGTACGACTCATATCTTATGCTTTCACGGAATCTAACTATGTTTAAGCACCCTTTGTTGACATTAACATCTTTAAAACAGGGTGATGATCCATTTTGGAGCAAGAAGCCTCCACAAGAGAAACAGGAGAAAACAACCCGGCCCAAAACCAGAGTTGTGAAGAAACCAGATAATAGGAAGAGAACCACTGCATCCTCCGATCCACCAGCTGACGATGATGTGGGTAAGCCGGACCTTGAGGTAGAGCTTGACTCACTTGGTTTATTTTTCACACGCCTTATTGATAATGATTATTGCCAAGACGACGCTGAAGTTAGTCACGCTGATGTTGTAGAGGTAATCGCTCTTTCTTCCTATTCAAACCCTTTGCCTTCACTAAAAATCCGTCGGGCAAACCGGAAAGTTAAATTTTCTCATCCTCTTGCTTATTTGGACCCAAACTTTCTTATGAAGACACAACAACACGAAGCTTCGCCGCACAACCCGCAAGACAACGCCAGGTAGTTACCTCCGCCCTTTACGAACAGTCCGGTTCGGAACGCCGTTCAGAGGTCTCTAACTCTTTCGTCAATGCTTATCCGAAAGCGGGTCGTTTTCGCCAACCTCTTAATCCATCTGACTCCGATTATCAGGGCACTTCTCATTCTTCTTCCGGCGAGTCATTAGCCACCCAACTTCCACCACTCAAAACGGTGCTTGGGTGAGCCATATTCCTTATAATGTTGTTTGATATATCACTTTCAATATTCACTGGACTGATCCGTCTTCTTCCTTTCAGAGCCAAGCCTAGGCCAAGCAAGAAAGCTCGTCTGGACAAAGCGGCAGAAGAAAATGGTGCTCCTGAGCCGGACAAAATACCAGATCCCGAAGAACACATCCGCGACGATGTGCTGAACGACCCACCATCGCAAGATCATGATGTTATTGCAGAAGAGGCACATGTTGATGCCACAGGCCCTTTTAACCAGCCCACAAGTCCTGTCCAAACTGACAAAACAACGAGCCCATCAAAGCATACTGATAAACCGGCGACCCCGGTGCGGACTGGTGAAGTCAAAGATGATGATGTTGTTATTACTGGCATTGGTCGTTCCGAGCCAAGCAATCCTGTCGCTTTATCTAAGCACAGTGCCAAAGATGAACTTGATGCATTTGGCAAAGGCAAATGGAATGCCGACTTGGCCACTTATGCCGCTCTGAACACCCAAGATCTTCATTCCGGCTATCTGAACCGGCTATACACCAGCCGTGATTATGAAGCCGGTCTGGTAAATATGATGAAGGACAAATATGAGGTAATTTCCATATGACTCTCTGCTTGTATATTTTAATCTGTCAACTCCAATAGCCCCCAAGTGACGGTTTTAAGATATCAACTTAAACCGGGACTTTCCAATGTGAACTTTAATGCAGCCGGTTCAACTTAATGCAGTTAAATCGGGCCTTTATATAGTAAGAATTCCCGTGTGACTGAAGGACAGAGCAAATAGGCATTAGCCCCCAAGTGCCAAGTTGAATACTTGTATTGAGCTTGGGACTTATATTGAAATTGTATGATGAAAAGCAAATATGCATTAGCCCCCCAAGTACCGAGGGCATAACTTGTTATGTGGTTGGTACTTCAACTCTGCACCGTAATCTTTATCAAATGATTATCTATATGTAGGCTGATCTGAGCAAGAGAGAAAGTCAAATCGCCGATCTGCAAGAAAATCTGAAGTCCCAGCAAGCTGAAACCTCTAATGCAAAAAAGGAATTAACCAGCGCTTTAAGCGTCATGGAAAAGCTTAAAGAGGGTTTCAACAAGGAGCGGGCGGATTGGGCCACTGAAAAAGCCGCTTTAACTCAACGAGCAGAGAAGGCCAAGGCTGCACTCAAACCGGTGGTGGATGAATTGACCAGTGTAAAACGGCAAGTGCATGCCATGACCGCTGCTGTCTTTGGTAAGCCTTTTTGATTTCTGAAGTAATGAGGCCTTCTCATGTAACTGCAGGTTTACTAACCCTTCAAATGATACAGGGACACGTATTGGTCACTTGGGATCAGATGTGCGGCAGAAATTGAAAGTCGCCTATACATTGATAGAACAACTGTATACTCGTGCGCAACGGATCATCTGTACTGCTTCTCACAACAACCCGGCGCCCACCTTGATCCAGGACACTATTAAAAGGTTGTCGATGCTTCCTACCCGGGTTGAAGAGTTAAAGAAATGTGTTGCTAGAACCGGTGCTATAAATGCCTTAATCCGGGCAAAAGCATGGGTGCCGGATTTTGATCCTGTTGAAGCGGCCCAGGGCTTCCCAAGCTTGAAGGAAGACGGGACAGAGTTCAGCGAAGAGGATCTCCGAGCTATAAACCGAAGTCGCGCCCTCTAGCTTGTCAATTGGCTGAAGAGGCAGATTTGTCTCACTATCAAGCTCAATATGATGGACAAAACAAACGAGTGGCTGCACCAATTCCTGAAGCGGCGAACCTTATACCTCCAATCCGTAAGCATACTTACGCTCCTGACATTGAACCGTCGTTGCTGATCAACAATGAAGCTGTCTTTCAAGCATTAATGGGAATCGACTGGACAACTGTTGATTTCCAGCTGCTGGGTAGGGAAGCAGAGGTTGAAGCGGCGCGAGATGACCCGCAACCATCAGACCAAGCTGGTGACCAAGCATGAACCGGAAGCCGGTTTAAATTACTGCTCCTTTATGTTACACAGAAAACAATGATCTTATCTGGGCTCCACGTTGCCTTGTAATAGGCTAGCTGCCACACTTGGTTTTGATATGCCTTCGTGCATAATTATTGCAACTTACGCTTCCGTTGAATCATCAATCTTAAACTGTTGTCTGTAGCCAAAAAAGCTTAAAACGCCGCCGTGGTTGTATCACGAGGCAGGTCATAATATCTATGTATATGAAATCAAAGATAATATCTTAGATTTAAACATATGATCAAATATGGAGATATATGATACCTGCCATCATAGGGCATGAAGTTGGCTGTGCCAATCTTGAAGCGGAGTTTTAAGAAACCCACTCTGCTGGAGGAGAAAACAGCTCCTGTGTATATAAGGTCGGTTTACCAGGTAAACCGTTCCGTGTTACGATGAACACCGGTGTTACTCCATAATAGGATGTTAACAAGAAATCAAACCGGGCAAAGAGTCTCCGGATTAAGAGTGGACCGTGTTCCGTCAACTAACAGTCAAACCGGTTTAATAATTGTCGGTTTAAAAACACAACAAAAGAAATATGCATCGAAAGAGAGACAAAATTCAAGCAAAGACAAAGATAAAATCATTCGCAAAAAGAGGTTGTTGAGCCGATCAAGTGGCATTACCATGGTCGGACACGACCAAGCCCCCAATAGGCGTAGCTATGGTTCAAGTCAGCCAGGTCCCCAAATTATGCAGTGGCTTTACGCTGATCAAGAGGTGTAGCGATGGTTCGGATTCGACCAAAGCCCCCAAGTGATTCTGTGGCCTTAGGCCGATCAAGAGGCGTGACTGGTTCAGATGTGACCAAGTCCCCAAGTGATTCTGTGGCTTTCGCCTATCAAAAGGTGTTGCATTGGTTCGGACACGACCAAGCCCCCAAGTGATATGATATAAAGCTTTTTGAAAAAGCAAGGGTAAACCGGAGGCCGCTTTAAGACAAAAACTCCGTGTAACCACACATGATGTAAAAATAACAGAGAACCCGCTTTAGCTAAGGCTCCGGTTTATTGTATTGATCATAAAATATACACTGTCATAATATGTACATAAGTAGAGCCTATGGCTCAAGTATAGTAAGGCCGAAGATGAGCTATGTTCCACGGCCTGTTGGTCTCCTCCTCTGATGTACGTGAGTCTTTATGCTCTTGAATATCGATCAGATAGTATGACCCACAGTGCAGATTCTTGCTGACCACGAAAGGTCCCTCCCAAGGTGGGGATAGTTTGTGCATATCACCGGGTCTTGGATGAGCCAGAGCACCAAATCTCCTTCTTGAAAGGTTCTGGTTCTAACTCGGCGACTGTGATAGCGACGAAGATCCTGCTGGTAAATCGCCGAACGGGCAGCTGCGATGTCACGCTCCTCGTCCAACAGGTCCAAAGCATCTTGCCGTGCTACCTCGTTGTCCGCTTCAACATAAGCTGCTACACGAGGTGAATCATGACGGATGTCACTAGGGAGAACCGCCTCCGCTCCGTAGACCATGAAGAACAGTGTGTATCATGTCGATCTGTTGGGTGTAGTATTGATGCTCCATAATACATATGGTAACTCCTCAACCCAACAACCCGGCGTCCGCTGCAAAGGAACCACAAGCCGGGGTTTGATGCCTCGTAAGATCTCTTGGTTAGCCCTCTCTGCTTGGCCATTGGACTGCGGGTGAGCCACTGATGAAACGTCAAGCCGGATGTGCTCACGTTCATAGAACTCCTTCATAGCACCCTTGGACAGGTTGGTACCATTATCAGTAATGATGCTGTGTGGAAAGCCAAACCGGAAAATCACCTTTTTGATGAATTGAACCGCCGTGGCTGCATCACACTTACTAACGGGCTCCACTTCCACCCACTTTGTAAACTTGTCAACCGCCACCAAAAGGTGGGTCTTCTTGTCCTTGGACCTTTTGAAAGGCCCAACCATATCCAGCACCCAAGTCGCAAACGGCCAAGTAATTGGAATCATCCTCAATTCTTGAGCCGGCACATGAGCGCGTTGAGAACTTCTGACAGCCATCACATCGCCTAACCAGGTCCTCCGCATCAGCATGAGCAGTCAACCAATAGAAGCCGTGACGAAACGCTTTAGCCACCAAGGACTTTGAACCGGCGTGGTGACCACAATACCCTTCATGGATTTCACGCAAGATTTCACAGCCTTCCTCAGGAGACACACAACATTGAAACGCCCCTGACACACTGCAATGATGCAGCTCGCCATTGACAAAAGTCATGGACTTGGATCGCCGGATTATCTGCCTGGCCAGAGTCTCATCCTCTAGTAACTCGCCCCGGTTCATGTACGCAAGATAAGGAATCGTCCAATCCGGAATGACATGAATAGCCGCCACCAATTGAGCCTCCGGATCAGGAATAGCCAAATCCTCTTCACCAGGGAGCTTGACAGACGGGTTATGCAGAACATCCAAGAAGACATTAGGCGGGACCGGTTTATGATGAGAGCCCAACCAGCTTAAAGCGTCCGCCGCTTCGTTCTTCCGTCTGTCCACGTGATCCACCTAATATCCTTTGAAGTGACCTGCAACAATATCCACCTCACGACGATATGCTGCCATGAGCGGATCCTTGGAATCCCAAGTGCCAGACACTTGTTGGGCCACCAGATCAAAGTCACCGAAGCACTTAACTCGGCTGAGATTCATCTCCTTAGCCATCCGGAAACCATGGAGTAAAGCTTCATACTCAGCTGTATTGTTAGTAAAGGGAACATTAAGCGGAGAACGTAACAGAACTTATCACCTCATGGGGAAGTTAACACGACTCCAGCCCCCGAGCCCTCCAATTGCCTGGACCCATCAAAATGAATAGTCCAATAAGTGTGATCCGGTTTTTCTTCAGGTGCTTGTAGTTCCGTCCAATCATTGATGAAATCCACAAGTGCTTGAGATTTGACCGCCGTTCGAGGCACGTATTTCAGTCCGCGGCGCCCAAGCTCTATAGCCCACTTGGCAATCGACCAGTTGCCTCCTGTTGAATTATATCTCCCAAAGGAGCAGAGCTGACCACCGTGATGGGATGTCCCTGAAAGTATTGCTTAAGCTTCTGGCTTGCCATGAAAACTCCATACACCAGCTTCTGCCAATGCGGGTACCTTTGCTTGGACTCAATAAGCACCTCACTGATGTAGTAAACTGGACGCTGAACCAGATATTCCTTGCCCGCCTCTTTGCGCTCCACCACAATAGCTACGCTGACTGCACGAGCATTAGCTGCCACATACAGTAGCAATGGTTCCTTGTCAATCGGAGCAGCAAGAACATGCGGATTGGCTAGCTGCCGCTTTAAATCCTCAAACGCTTTATCAGCAGCTGAACTCCAGACGAATTGATCCGTTTTCTTCAGCATCTGATACAAAGGGATCGCCTTCTCACCAAGGCGGCTGATAAACTGGCTCAACGCGGCAATCCGGCCTGCCAAGCGTTGAACGTCATTGATACACTTCGGTTTAGCCAGGGAGGTGATAGCTGTGATCTTCTCCGGATTAGCCTCAATTCCCCTGTTGGATACCAGAAAACCCAATAATTTGCCTGCCGGTACACCAAAAACGCACTTGGCCGGGTTGAGCATCATCTTGTATGTCCGCAGGTTATCAAAGGTTTCCTTCAAATCATCAACCAGAGTCTCCTTTTCCCTTGACTTAACCACAATATCATCCAAATAGGCATGTACATTACGGCCGATTTGCTAATGAAGGCAATTCTGTACACACCGTTGATAAGTTGCCTGGGCACTCTTGAGCCCAATGGGCATAGATACATAGCAGAAGGCTCCAAAGGGAGTTATGAACGTCGTCTTCCTCCTGGTCCTTAACTGCCATCTTGATCTGATGATAACCATAATATGCATCCAGAAAAATCAAACGCTCACAACCCGCAGTAGCATCAATAATCTGATCGATGCGGGGGAGGGCAAAAGGATCTGCTGGACAAGCCTTGTTAAGGTCTGTTTAATCCACACAGTTGCGCCAGTTGCCGTTTTTCTTAAGGACCAGAACCGGATTAGCCTGCCATTCAGGATGGAAAACTTCAACAATAAAGCCAGCCGCTAAGAGCCTGGCCACCTCCTCTCCAATAGCTTTGCTCCTTTCTTCGTTAAACCAGCGGAGAAACTGTTTCACCAATTTGTACTTAGGATCGACATTAAGAGTGTGCTCAGCGAGTTCCCTCGGTACACGTGGCATGTCAGAAGGCCTCCATGCAAAAATGTCCCGATTCTCACGGATGAACTCGATGAGCGCGCTTTCCTATTTCGGATCCAAGTTGGTACCGACATCGAACTGCTTGGACGAATCGCCGGCACGAAGTCAACAAGCTTAGTCTCAGCTGCCGATTTGAACTTTAGGGCCGGATCATGCTCTGTAGTTGGCTTCTTAAATGGAGTCATGTCCGCCGGATCAACATTATCCTTGTAGTATTTCAACTCCTCCGTGGCACAAACCGACTCTTCATAGGCCGCATCACCTTCTTCACACTCCAAAGCAATCTTGCGACTTCCATGAACAGTTATTGTTCCCTTGTGACCCGGCATCTTGAGCTGCAAATAAACATAACAAGGCCGTGCCATAAATTTGGTATAAGTCGGCCGCCCAAATAAGGCGTGATATGGGCTCTGGATCTTCACCACCTCAAAAGTCAATGTCTCTGACCTGGAATCATGATCGTCTCCAAAGGCCACTTCCAGAGCTATCTTGCCAACAGGATATGCTGACTTACCAGGTACCACACCATGGAATACCGTATTGGACGGTTTAAGATTTTTGTCTGTTAGCCCCATACGGCGGAAGGTCTCATAGTATAGGATATTAATGCTGCTCCCTCCATCCATGAGCACCTTGGTGAATTTACAACCTCCCACCTGAGGTGCCACCACCAACGCTAGCTGACCCGGATTGTCAACCCGGGGAGGGTGATCCTCTCTGCTCCATACGATTGGCTGTTCAGACCATCGTAAATAACGAGGTACGGCCGGTTCAACAGAATTCACCGCTCGCTTGTGAAGCTTCCGATCTCTCTTGTCCAAGCTAGTGGTGAAGACATGATATTGCCCGCTATTCAACTGCTTCAGATTGCTCTGATAACCCATTTATTCTTTCTTTGGTTGTAACCACCCTGGCAACTCTGATTACTTTGATTGTTATGTCCGCCCTGATTACTGTTGAAGCCTGAACCGGAATTTCCTCCACCGTAACCCGGCCCATGGGATCTGGATCCTGAGCCACCACATGATCCGTGATCATATCGGAAAGCATCAGAATTCTTGAACTCCTGCATAATGTAGCAATCCTTCCAAAGGTGGTTGGCTGGCATATCCTTCGTCCCATGCTTTGGACAGGGCTAGTTTAACAGATAGGTCAGGCGGTCCGGGTTAGGATTTGGCGGTCCGCTGCGATTCGGCGGTTTACCCTTTCGTCGCTGGCCCCTGTCCTGTGCGCTGGTATTAGCCACAAAGTCCATGCTGCTATCCGCTTTACACTTGCCTCCATTTCCATGACCTGCCGTGTTGTGTTGCTGCCCTTTGGAGTTGCTGCTCTTCTTTCCCTTCCCTGTCTTGTCATCATCAGACTCGGGATCCTTGGTACTATCAGAATCAGCATACTTCACTAACGCAGCCATGAGGGTCCCCATATCGTTGCAATGGCGCTTCATCCGTCCCAATTTGAACTTCAGAGGCTTAAACCGGCAGTTGCCTTCCAAGGTTATAACCGCGGTATCAACGTTGATACGGTCTGATGAATGCAAAATTTCCGAGACTCGGCGCTCCCAACGGGTTGTTGACTCTCCTTCCTCCTGGACACAGGCTGCTAAGTCCACTATCGACATGGGCTGCTTACATGTATCCTTGAAATTCTGGATAAACCGGGCTCGCAACTGGGCCCATGAACTGATAGAGTTGGCCGGTAAGCTTTTTAACCAAGTACGGGCCGTCCCTTCAAGCATCATGGTGAAATACTTCGCACACGCCGCATCATCCACATCAAGCATCTCCATGGCCATCTCATAGCTCTCCACCCATGTTTCCGGAGACAAATCAACAGTGTAATTTGGCACTTTGCGCGGGCCCTTGAAATCCTTGGGCAGGCGCACATTGCGTAAAGCGGGGACAAGATAGGGCACCCCCAAAGAACTAGAAGTAACCCCTGGCTCGACCGAGGTGGTTGGACGAACCGGCGTAAGCTGACGAGCCTCATACTGCGCCGCTAACTCGGCCTCTCTGCGTGCCCGGGCCCGATCCACCACTTCCTGAGCATCACCAATACCACCTGTCGGGTTATTGCCACGGGGCGCTTCACGGTTTCGTGCATTACTTGATACGGCCGGTTCATCCATACGCCTGCTGTAGCTCCGGCTTGGACGGGGGGTGGAGTGAATCCGGTCACGGCTGTATGAATATGCTTCATGTTGAATCAAAGCTGTCCAAAGAAGCTCCTTAACCCGGCGCGTCTCCACCGCCTGCGGAGAATCACCTTCAATCGGAATGGCCTCCAGTCGTGAAGCGGCGGCGACAAGATTGTCCATTGGATTGGAATAATGACCCGGAGGTGTCGGGACAGGCTGAGGCACGATATTGTTCTGTCGAGGCGGATCCATCGGGCGAGGCTGGGCCGGCGCGCCCGTCCCAGGTGCTTCCGCCCGGTTTACCACTGGCGGGTTGCTGGTTCCCGCTCCTGGGGTATTGAAGAGATTTCTGGCTTCGAAAACCGGAGGCAAGCGAGATCGGTGCTTCCTCTTCAGGACTTTATGCGACGCGGTCTGATCCAACATAAGCCTATAGGCCTGCGCATCCAAAGTGGCCCGCTCTGCGACCATCCTGGCGTTCTCAGCTGCTAGGTCGGCCTTGGCCTGAGTGATCTGTTCCCTCACCTTCGCATTTCTGCGTTGTGAGCGTCCTGATCCACCGGGTTAGCCTCTGCCATAAGCGCAGCCAACGCATCAAACAGATCAGATAAAACTTGAGCTGGCGGGTGCACAGGGCCTCCTGCCCCGGCAGCCGTCGCCGCTGCTGGCCCGGAGATCATTGCTGCTGCGGTCGAAGAGTGGATCGCCGCCTGTGTACCGGCCATGAATATTCCAACCCGGTTGGGCAGATCAGAGGGGTCCGGAATACTGTCGCCATCGGAACAGCCCCCAATCCGGCCGTCTTGTAGCTGATACAACGATTCGGTTTCTTTGGTTGAGGACTCATCACCGGAATAAACGACGGTCTCGCCACCAGATTCCGATCCATCCTCATATTCTCCTCCGTGGATGACTCCCACGAAGGCACGCTTCACGGCCGGTTTAACCTGGGCAGACCACACACGCTGAGCCGTTTCGACGAGGTCGGTGCAGATGTCCGTCTCAGGGCCCGGTTCACCGATCTTGCCGATGAAGACGTGTATGCCACCAAAGGGGACCCGGTACCCGTACTCAATCGAGCCGGCCTCGGGGCCCCACCCTGCATTGTCGATGTAGAGCTTGCCGCGACGACTCTTGGTCATCCGCCCACAACAGAGCGTAGCCCTTGAGTCCTTCGAAGTTGCCCTCCAAGAACTTGCAACCACCGTGCGATAGCCCCACGGTGGGCGCCAACTGTCGTGGTTTTGTCACGGCAGATGTCCTCATGAAAGGACTTAGTCGTGAGGCCATCGCTACGGGTTAGCTTGAAGGGGTTAAAACGGACACAGGGACGCAAGGGAGTTTATACTAGTTCGGCCCCTTCGATGAAGGTAAAAGCCTACGTCTAGTTGTGATGGAATTGATGGGGTTTTGATGACTAGGGAGCAAACAAGCTTCGCCTAAGTCTCGAGTTGTGTCTGTTCTCCTTGAACTGCCGCCGGGTCGTCCCCTTATATACATGGGTGGCGCCCGTCGGTTTACAGAGTCCCGACGCCGGTTCATAGATGTATCCGGCTCGATCTCTACTATTCCTAACTTACAATACAAGTTACATACTGTCGGGGTCAAAACCGGCGGATCTCGGGTAGGGGGTCTCGAACTGTGCGTCTAGGCGGATGGTAACAGGAGACAAGGGACACGATGTTTTACCCAGGTTCGGGCCCTCTTGATGGAGGTAAAACCCTACGTCCTGCTTGATTAATATTGATGATGTGTGTTACAAGAGTGGATCTACCCGAGATCAAAGAGGCTAAACCCTAGAAGCTAGCCTATGGTATGATTGTTGTTCGTCCTACGGACTAAAACCCTCCGGTTTATATAGACACCGGATAGGGTTATGGTTACACGGAGTCGGTTACAATGGTAGGAGATCTACATATCCGTATCGCCAAGCTTGCCTTCCACGCCAAGGGAAGTCCCATCCGGACACGGGCGAAGTCTTCAATCTTGTATCTTCATAGTCTTGGAGTCCGCCGATGATGATAGTTCGCTATCCGGACACCCCTAGTCCGAACTCCTCAAGAGCCCATGAACCAAGCTTCAATGACGACGAGTCCGTGGCGCATGTTGTCTTCGGCATTGCAAGGCGGGTTCTTCCTCCGAATAATTTATAGAAGATTGTGAACACCGGGATAGTGTCCGGCTCGCAAAATAAATTCCACATACCACCGTAGAGAGAATAATATTACACAAGATCAATCTGCTGACGTATTCTGTGGCGTGACGTCGCACCACTACCAAGCCTTTACTCAAATTGTTTTATTGTTCCACCTAAGCGCGTTTAGCGAAGCGGTTTCCTTGGCACGTCTTGTCGAAGCAGAGATCGTGTTCCCCTTATTCCGGGATTCCCATCAATACGGACATGGGTAACCCAACCGCGCCATTGATTGTGACGCTTGGGAGATAAGCGAGTTTTACCAGGCCGGTGGGGACACATGTTTTTGTTCGCCCATATAAGGGGATAAAGATCCAACCCTTTTACCTGTGCCTTCTTCCTCCTTGGCTTATCCATCCCCGCGAACTCGAGCTCCAGCGCCCAAGTCCGCACTTCTCGCCTCAACCTTCTCCAACTATGTCCGGAGCGGGAGGCAAGTGGATGGCCTCCTCCGTCACGGAGGGGCAGATCCAGAAGCTGTGACGCCGGATATTTGTCCAAAGAACATCGCAAGATCGGCTCCCCGACGAGGGAGAGCTCGTCCCCAACCCTAGGCCCCATGAGAGGGTAGTATTTCTTCCCCATTTCCTCCGTGGACTGGGCTTCCCGCTTCATCCCTTTGTCCGGGGGCTCATGTTCTACTACGGCCTAGATTTCCATGATCTGGCCCGAATTTCATCCTCAACATCTCGGCGTTTATCGTCAGGTGCGAGGCCTTCCTTCTGCATCCAGCCCCACTTCGCTTGTGGCTCAAGACCTTGATGTCAAGCCGAAGGTTGTGAAGGGCAGCCAAGCGGAGTGCGGAGGCGCCATGGTGGGCGTGATGTCCCACGTTACGTGGGCTGGAGGGTACTTTCATGGAAACCATCAAGGGGTGGCAATCGGGTGGTTCTACATCACCGAGCCGCAGCGTGACCCTGATTGGGCAGCGGCCCCGAATTCAGATCTGGCATTCCTACACCGGCTCACCTCCACGGAGAGAGAGTGGCCGGATTTGGGGATTCGGAGGAGCCGACCGACTCCAAGCCCGTATCCGTAAGCTGGTGGACAAGAAGCTCAAGCTTGTCAACGTAGTCCAGGTCATGCTCATCCGTCGGATTCTCCCGTGCCCGGACGGGCTTCAACATGTGGGAGTTTGATCCGGCGCAGCACTGCACCTGGCGGGCTCTTCGACACTACGTCACGAAGATGTCCGGAAGGTGTGTTCAAAAGCCGAAGCTCCCGCATCCGCTACCGAAGATCGCGGATTCCGCTCGCAACGTCCAGCTGACGAGGTAAGTGATTTCACCACTTGTTTTCCATAGTTTGGCTCTATGCGGGATCTAAACTCCCTTTTCCTTTGACAGAATGGTGGCGAAGGCCGAACAGATACTGTCTGCCCCATTGCCGAGAGGACCCAGCGGACAACCCGCCTAACGGGGCTCTTGGCTCCGGCACCCCACGTGGTGCCGAGAAGAAGGCCAAGAAGACGGCCACGGGACTCGGAAGAGTTCCCGTTTTCAGGTGCTATCGGATGATGAATCCGAGGCCGACTCCTCCCACCAAGGTGAGGAGGAGAAGAAGAGAGCCTCTCCCCCAGCGGGGGGAGGGAAGAAAAGGAAGGCCTCCCCAACAAGGGAGGCCGAAGGGTCCAAGAAGGGAAAAACTCTTCCCCCGGACTGCTCCGCCAACACCAATGACAACGACGAGGACTGGCCCCCAAGGGCCAAGCCCCTGGCGAGATCGTAAGTATCCGGACTCCCGAATAACTTCAAGGTTTTTTCTTTTCGCCACATAATGTCTTTCTAATGCCGCATACAACCCTGCAGTCCGCCCAAGGATGATCTTCCCGTTCGTCGGCGGGTCCTCAGGTGCGTCGGATATGGATTCCTTCCGACCGCCTCCACCCCGTGCCGCTGGACGACGCCGAGGTGGGATCCTTAAAAGGACCCACCAGGAGGATGAGGCCCCGGAGGTGTCACAGGACACCCTCCCGGACTATGAACCGGACTCAGCCCCGGAGGCCACAGTGGCTCCGGAGTCCGGCGGGCGACCCCTTCGTAAGAAGGGCAAGACCGCGACGCCGGCTGCCTCCGTCCAACCGGAGGTGCCGGATAATTTGCTGGAGGCGCTCAACGGCGCCTCCATCGAAGAGGAACACCGCACTGTTATGAGTGCGGTGATTCAGAAGGTTCAGCTCGCCAAGAGCGGGCTGACCGAAGCCTGCAGCAGCCTTCTAATAGGCTTTGAGGTAAGAATTTCAATATATGTAAAATGGTACCGCATAGACAGTAGCCCCTGATGCTCGGTTCGGTGTTCGGAAAGAAAAGCCAGACTGAGGATCTTTAGAAAGATAAACGCAGGAGTCATAAAAATATGTCAATATGGGATTGCAGGTTGTCTTTCTTGACCTCCGCCGCCAAGACCGATCAAGGAGGTCAATACTTTGAAGAAAAACTTGAAGCGGTCCGAGAACGAGCTCGGTCATGCCAAGAAGCAGCTCGAGGAAAAAGAAGGTGAGTAATACCTTATGAAAATTGTACCTTCTGTAAAAGGATTTGGTTGCAAGAAAAATGACAAGGATAACGTGGGTATTGTAGGGGCCACTAACGAGGTGGCGACCACGAAGGAGGCGGTGGCCGCGGCGAACGTAATGCGGCGGAGCGCACCGAGCGAGAGAAGCAGGAGGCGCGGTGGCGGAGGTACATCAAGAGCTCCGTGATCTCATGAAAAACATGAGAGCTTGGAGCGTGACTCAAGACTCGAGAGTCCGAGCTTGCAACGGCTCTTGAGAGTGCCAAAGCCGCTAAGGCCAAGCCTACAAGGCCCTCCAGGAGATTGAGGCGGTGAAGAAAATAGCAGCGCCAGAAGGCATTTTCATGCAAAGTAAGCATGTGAGAGTTAATTACCTGTTGCTTACCCGAATTGAGCTCTCCAGAGCGTTCGCAGATCTTCCTTAGAAGCGTGTCCGATGCTGCCGCATTCTACCGGGCCGAGGAGGGAGCTCGACGGAGAAGGTCTTCCGTCTCAAGATCTTTGAGGCCGGACATCCAGTCTTATAGCGACCAGCTGAAGCAGCTGGTCGAGCTCCACAAGGCGGCCGGACAGGCATTGAAGGGCCTCATAGTTCGGTGTGGCCTAAGGAGGCCATGCACAGGAGCTACTTTTGGTCTGCGCGGCTGATGGATGTGTGCTCGTGGGTAGAAGTCATCAAGCATTCCGCTTGTATTGAGGGTGCCCGTCGGGCCCTTGCCCGCGCAAAGGTGCACTGGGGCAAGACGGATGCCCGGAGGCTTGTGACGGACCCGCCACCAGAGGGCAAGGAGCATCGCACACCCGAGATGTATTATAAGAGTGTGCTGAAGGGCGCCCGCACTATTGCGGGTGAGTGCTCCAAAGATGTAATATTTGAGTAGACTCTCATTTTGTTATCTTGTGCGCTGAAAACTTAGTTCATATGCGCTAAGCAACGCTTGTTAATTTAAAATATTACCTTCAGGCGGCTGTTTATCAAATCGAGAGATGGCAAGTCGTCGGCTTCAGCCCCATGCCATGAGTCTTTGGGGTGTTCGAGATAAACTTGAGCGCTCTTGTTCCCATATTTGGGTCCATCTAGGGAGGCGCTCAACTCAACGAACAAGGCAACCGTACTTATAATGCTTGAACACTCTCACTTAGCAATAGAATTCAATAATTTTAAATTTCGGCGAAGCCCCGAGTCTTCGGAAGGCCGAATTTGGGGCGCTATCCACGCCTTGGCCGGACAGTATCCGGCTCCTCGCTCTAAGCGGCATAAGTCTTTAAGGACTCGCAAAAAACCTCTCGAACAGCGACCGGTCTCTCGCCTCATCATGACGGTCAGTTTTAGCTTTCTCCACTGAGGCGTTAACCCAGCTCAACTGGGGCGGAATCGCAGTGGTTCTCCCAGTGGTACCTTAGCCGATATAACGGAACGTAAGGTACCAAAACATGGGAGCCGGGCAAACCCAACTATTGACCCAAGACATGATTCGGAGCCGATGCATATAGTGCTATAAGTTCGGGGTGCCGCACTTGTGAAAGTGTTCGGACTCAACACACCATAATGCGGGAAACATAAGCCCCTGGTGTATATTAGCCGTACCAAAGTGTACGGATGCAACATGCTGTGAATGAACATATGTTTGAAAAAGAAATGCAATTATAAACAAAAGGTGCTGCATTGTTTTATTCAATAAGTGCTGCTACGGATGCAGAACGATACAAATAGTGCAATAAGCAAGGTATGAGACTGTTAAACATGTCCCCCTCCAGGGGTAGGCTGCAGATTGGTGTATAAAAATGCTCGTAATGGAGACCACCAGATATTCGTTGTAGCCTTTATCCTTCCCCGGCTGTTGCATCGTGAGTTCGGCAGGTTCTGCCGACAGGCTTCCGACAAACGAAGTCCTGTGGGTAAAAAGTAAAAGGTAAAAAGAAAAGAAAAAGGAACGACACACTTGAGAGCCCCTGGTGTGGTTGAGCCGCGATGCAGGTTTGTCGTGGTCGTGCCCTCTCCCCATGCCCATGGTATCTTCGTGAGCGTAATGGTGTACGCCGAAGCGACCTGCTGACGCTTCGCAGAGCCGGGTTGGGGCCGCATCGCCACGCGTGCTCGGAACGTGCTGTGGTCTTGTTGTAAGTTACTCCGGGCGCTTAGTCAGTGTCCGCCGCTTAACGGCCGGACTCGAGAATTGCCTTAAGAGGCTGCATTGCACTTCCGCCGCGAGAGTCAGCCAGATGTTCCTCCGTGCGGAGAGAACGTTCGATTTCCGTTGACCGTGATGACTCCTCGAGGGCCTGGCATCTTGAGCTTGAGGTATGCGTGAGCGGCACCACGTTGAACTTTGCAAACGCGGTGCATCCGAGCAAGGCATGATAGCCGCCATGAACGGTACTATGTCGAAGATTAACTCCTCGCCGGAAGTTATCCGGGATCCGAAGACCACTTCGATGTAATTGAGCCTGTACAATTGGCTTCTACACTTGGTATGACACCTTTAAAGGTCGTTTTGGTAGGTTTAATCCTTGAGGGTCTATGCCCATTTTGGCGCACTATATCCCGGTAAAGCAGGTTCAGTTGCCGCCGTCCATCGTGACTCGGTTAGGTGAAATCCATCGGCGATTGGGTCTAAGACCGGTCTGGCGAATCCGCCGTGGCGGATGTCGGTGGGGTGGTCCTTCGGTCAAAAGTGATCGGGCAGGAGGACCATGGATTGAACTGGGCAACTGGCTCCATCGCCGTAGACATCCCTCGAGTGCACGCTTCCTCTCCCTTTTGGGTATGTGCGTTATGTATATCATGTTCACTTTATGCACTGTGGGGAAACCCTTATGTCCTCTATTGTTCGGGCGGTGGGGTCTCGTCCTCGCCATCGCTATGCAGCCCCTTGTCATTGTTTTCGGCAACTAACTTGCCTGCTGCTTGAATACCCAACAGTCCTCGTTTGTGTGGTTAGCTGGCTTTTCGAAGTGTTGTGTATCCGCACAAGCGGTCGAGTATTCGGTCCAAATTGGACGGACCCGGAGTAGTTCTTTTGAATGGCTTTTTCACGACCGGTTTAGAACCTCTGAATCCGGCATTGATTGCCGTATCCTCAATATTGTCGCCAAGCACGCGGGCGTTTGTTTTTGTTACAACGCGGCGTGCCATTTCGGTCCTTGAAGTCCGGACTGCCAGAATTTTTGCCGAGGTTGTTGCTGCGTTAGCTACCTGTCCTCACCGCGAAGCGGGTCATGAGTGATGTGAGGGCTGCCATGGATTTCGCTTTTCCTGTCCTAGGTGCCGGGCAAGCCACTCGTCATGGATGTTATGCTTGAAAGCCGCGAGGGCCTCGGCATCCGGACAAATGACGATTTGGTTTTTCTTGGTTAAGAACCGTGTCCGTAATTGTCCGCCGATTCGTCTGTTGCTGAATTATATGGCTTGGGTCATCGGCGTCGGTGGTCGCATTATAAGTGCCCCGGAAGTTATCGAGGAATGCGGCTTCGTGTCCTCCCAGCTCCCAATTGACTCTGCTGGCAAGCTGTTGAGCCAATGCCTGGCTGGTCCTTTAAGCTTGAGGGGGAGGTATTTGATAGCGTGAAGATCGTCACCGCGGGCCATGTGGATGTGAAGGAGATAGTCTTCGATCCAAACCGCGGGGTCTATTGTGCCATCATAGGATTCAATATTGACGGGTTTAAACCCTTCGGGGATTTGATGATCCATTACTTCGCTGCATGAAGCATAGTGGGTGTGCGGCGCCTCAGATCGGGCGATATCACGACGGAGCTCAAAAGAGCTTTATGCATTTTGTTCGCCCGGCGGACTTATCATGTCCGGCGCGACGGTTGTCGTCACGTACCGTGGGGCGCCCATGTGATCCATAGATCGATCTAGATTGTCTTGCCTTGTCCTCCAATATATCTCGCAGGTCTGGAGCGTTCCCCTGTGGCCATGTGCTTTTTGAGCGATGTCGGGGTACGGTTCTAGTGAAGGGCCTAGAGGCCTCTTCCGTCGCGACCACGGGGTGGTCGGTCAGCCCATTGTCTCCTCGGGTGATGTGGGTTCGTAAGCCTCCTCCTCTAAGCGGGGGAGCAGCTTGCGTTGAGGGTAGCTTTTGGAGGGGCGTTCGAGCTCATGCTCTTCGGCCGTCAGTCCATCTGTCGGCTAGCAGATCCTGATCAGCTCTAAGCTGTTGTCGCTTTCTTGAGGCTGTTCGCCGTGGCCATAAGCCTGCATCTAAAACGCTCTTGTTCAAGGCATCCTCGGGGCGACGAATTCATCATCGTCGAGGCTTGCTTGCCTCCCGGAGGGAGGCATATAATCCTCTACCTCTTCTTCCGCCGCTCTCTCGTGAGGGCTGGCGTCTCCATCCTCCTGCTACCGGATCTTGCTGGAGTGGATTGTCTTCGGCACTGTTCGGTGTATTGTTATCTCCGGTGCCGGAATCTTCATTCTTGCTGTGGCGGGATTTAGAGCGGCGCCGCTGACGTGGGCGCTTGGGCTTTTTCTTGGAGGGGTCATCCTCCGTTGTTCCATCGCCGTTCCCATCTTTTGGGATGTCCACCGTGTATATGTCGTATGACGAGGTGGCCTTCCAGTGCCCTGTAGGCGCTGGGTCTTGGTCGTCTCCGGCATCGTCGTCCATACCGTCGATGTCTTCGGAGTCGTAGTCTATCATGTCGGATAGATTGTCGACTGACTACAAAGTGGGTGGTGGGTGGGCTTTGAATTTCTTCGTCGTCCGCATCCCAACCGCCCCGACCGCAGTCCGCCAGGCTCTCCGATAACGAGAGGTACTTTAGTGAATTCAGGATGTCGCCAAAGGGCGAAGTGTGAAAGATGTCCGCTCGTGAACTCCATAACGGGCGCCCAATCGGATTCGATTGGCAAGGGCGCGGAGGGTTCGGAGTCCGGAGGAGTCCGGCACCACAGGTCGAGGTCTTCGCAAAGGGCGATGGATAGAGTTCGCTCGATCACCGTAGAGATTGTAGCCCCGAGGCGGTGTCCAACCACTCGTCCTCGATCGGGAATCCGTCTCGGATTAAGGGTCGGGCCGGATCTTGAGTGCGGCCTCCGAGGCACCGCTCGCTGCAGAGTTACATCATGCCCATCGAGACAAGGCGCGGCGCTGCTGGCTGCGGCTCGAATCCGTCGAAGATCAAGTCTCCGCGGATATCGGCCGTATAGTTTAAACTTCCAAATCTGACCGACGGCCAGGGGACGTAGCTTTCGATCTGCTTCCAGATGGCTGCGAATTGGCCGCAGCAAAAGCCGCCCGAACACGAAGATCTGTCCGGGAGAAAAGTCTCACCACGACTTCGTCGTTGTTGATGATCGAAAGAGCCATCGGGCCTATCGGTGGACGACACGGAGGAACTCTCAATGAAAGCACCAATGTCGGTGTCAAAACCGCGGATCTCGGGTAGGGGTCCCAATCTGCGCGTCTAGGCGGATGGTAACAGGAGACAAGGGACACGATGTTTTACCTGTGTTCGGGCCCTCTTGATGGAGGTAAAACCCTCGTCTGCTTGATTAATATTGATGATGTGTGTTACAAGAGTGGATCTACCACGAGATCAAAGAGGCTAAACCCTAGAAGCTAGCCTATGGTATGATTGTTGTTCGCCCCACGGACTAAAACCCTCCGTTTATATAGACACCGGATAGGGTTAGGGTTACACAGAGTCGGTTACAATGGTAGGAGATCTACATATCCGTATCGCCAAGCTTGCCTTCCACGCCAAGGAAAGTCCCATCCGGACACGGGGCGAAGTCTTCAATCTTGTATCTTCATAGTCTTGGAGTCCGGCCGATGATGATAGTTCGGCTATCCGGACACCCCCTAGTCCGGAACTCCCTCACATACCGACGCCGGTTTACGGCTACAGGCCTTGAACCGACTATGGGCCTTGAGCCCTCATCTGCCTACATGGGCTTTAACATACTCAACTACCGACGAAGTTAACCCTGCCTGTCCTGGCCGGTTTATACCTAGTAGTAATATCCCCAACAGATATGGTGTGTATGTGCTCATAGGTGATAGTATGCACATGTATGTTACAATATGTGTATGTTGGTGTATTTTCCCAAAAAAGAAAAGATTAAATAACCACAAATAGTGAATCTTTTTGGGGAGGAAGGAAGCATGCCAAAAAATACAAACACATGCGCAAATTATCTTTGTCCATTTTGAAACTCATGGGAACCCTACTGAAAAACATGGATCCATTCATCATATATCCTTGAAAGCCATAGAGGTCACCTCAACATGGGTAATTCTCTAATCCTGTGAAAATGGGTCGGTTTCTATTTTTCCAAATGTTCCACATAACGTAGATAAAATGCACACTTCGTTTGCATTTCATGGTTTTTCTGCCCAAAGAGGAGCGCATCCCACCATAAAAAACCGAGTAATAGACTTCGGGGTCCTATGCCCGAGGACAGACACCCTCGGACCAGGTAACCTTCTTTGAGAAAGGACAATTCTTGCACAAATGAGTAACAATCCCAAGACACGCAAGCAATGGTAACCAAAATGGCAGAGAAGAATGCTTGAAGTCTCCAACTTTCAGTTTTAGTCATTTAAAACGTTTATTTTACATAGTTAGGGCCTTTTTGATTTTCAGGATTTCAAAACTACAGGAATAGAAAAATCACAGGATTACAATGCCATAGCATTTTGAATGCTATAGGAATTTGGTTTGCTTGAATGCATCAGAGAAAAAACGGAGGATTCTTTTCAATAGATTGGAGTGGATGCTAACATTCCAATGTGATGTACTCGCTTCGATCCCAAAAAAAGTGCCATGGTTTTAGTTCAATTTGAACTAAATCCACGACACTTTTTTGGAGGGGGGGGGGAGCAGTACAAAGGAATCCTTAGGAAAAGTCCTATGAATCAAACGATCAATGTAGGAAATACTTCTAAGGGCATCTCCAACACGGACCCTGAAATTGCCCCTATATGTGGTTGCGGGAGTCCGGACACTTTTTACCATCCAGTGCTATCCCCCAAGTGTCCAAAAACGCGTCCAGGCGTCCAAATTCTCCCATTCTAGAAGCAATTTGGGGGGGGGGGACCAAAAGCCACCACGTCGGACATCCCCTCTCTCTCCTCAACCGTGGCATGCACATGCATAGAAGGACATTTAGGGGACATGATTGGATGGCCGACTTTTGTATCAGTGTCGACGGGATGGTCTCTACCATTCCGCAGACAAATAATGTGTTTGTTTTAGAGGTCAACGTCGGAGACGCCCTAAAGATTGTAATTCTTCAAAATTATTATGAAAATCTCTTGAATGAAAGAGGGCGTTCAATAAAAAGATTAGAAGCAAGGAAAATCTACACCTTTGCTTTTTTTACTAGTGGTTGGGGCCCGCCATTACGTGCCACTTGAGAGGAAGCTGTGGACATCACATCCATCTTAAACAGAATAAGGAGAAGCCTAGAAAAACTTTTCTCAAAAACAAAAAGGAAAAGGTCTCACTTTCATTTAAAAAACTCTAAAAAAGTAAAAATAAAGACTTCCTCACCACGACCAACCAGCATGTGCCACATGGCGTAGCTGGTTGGCCACTATTCTACCTCTTCTTAATGGGTTTAACGAGGTTGAAGAAAGAGAGAGCCATGAAGTAGCACATGAACTAGCTAGGTTAGTGAGAAGAGTTTTTTTTTGGTTATGAGTGATGATCTCCCGTTTGTATGATGAGAGACGTCGGAACAACTGATCACATTCTTTTATATTATATGGGACGGGAGAGTAATTTAATTAAGCGGACACTTGTTTACCGGGAGTAAAAAAAAGACACATGGTAGGGAGAAATATACGAGCCCAAACAGGTCGTAGTGGTTGCCGGCGAAAATGCTAAACCTGCGTAAACTCCTACGAAGGGTTACGTAACTTGCCGAGGGCAGGAATAAGCGCGAGAAAACGTCAAAGTTTGACGCCACGCAGTCATGAACTACTAATAGAATGTCTATACACCGCGAATCAACATGTGGTTGAGTTGGTTAGGTGGACAGTGGTATCCCTAACCCACCAGGATTTATTTTTCAGGATTTCCGGCGATGCGCTTTCAGTGGGAGGAGACGTTTCCGTCGACGACGAGACGTCTACGGTGACTTCGTAAATCTCAAGATGATATCTTATTCGATCTCTCAAAGGTCTTTCGTAGAGGTAGGGTGTGCGTGTGTGTGTTAAGGGGGTGAGTGTATGCGGCGTGTATATGGTGACGTGTCATCTTGATATTAAAAGAAAAATGTCCACACACCTTTCCTAGTGTAATTGGCCGGAGTAGATTATTAACGGGGGCGTACAAAGACAATTGCGAGAAGACAAAGAAGAAAGGAAATCCGCAGCGACTCGTGAAGATCTTGAAAACAAAACAGAATCTATCGAGGTCCTGGCAATCCGTTTCACACTTGTGAACCAAAATTTCCACACAAACAAACAAACGAACAGAGAGAAGCTGAACCAATGTGACGCCACGGCGCCACCGCGGCCAATGGAATTCCACGCCGCGCGACCCGGGTACCGCGCTGACGAGCGGCCATGCGTCACCGACGGCGCACCGCGCCCAGCGCTGTCGTGGCGCCGGGAGGGGAGCCCCGGCCGGCCGGGGGCCACCGCGACGTGACGCGAGAGAAAGTTCTCCGCCTCTTCCTTCCGTCCCACTCCGCCTGCGGATCCGAAAGCCCGCCCTGTCCCCGTCGGCTTCCCCCACCACTTTCCCGGTTGGATCTTCACCGCGCCCGGCCCCACCACACCCGGGACAGGCACGTTTTCTTGCTCGGTCCGCTCACCTCCTTCCCTCCGGTCCACGTACCTGTACCTCCCTCCGGCGATGGCTGCTCCAGCTTCATCCATCCACTGTGCTTATCATAATCAGGCTCGTAGTATATTTAACCGCCCACCTGATGGAAAAGCGGAGACGGATGGGACCGTCGCCGGCGGGCCTAATTTCGGGTGGCATGATCACGCAGGACTGCTGTTGGGTTCCTGGTACGTGCCGATGTGTCACGTGCTTTCGGAGCTCGGCCTCCAAAAGGAGAAGGAAGGGGCGGTTTGTGGCTAGAGGACAAGATAATTACCGGCCATCTGGCTACCTAAATTGCGTGCCGAGCCCAGCTAGATTAGCTGCGTGGCGTGGCGTGCGGCTTTATTCTGCAAGTTGCAAGCGAGCAAACTAACGTGTGCACAGAAGCTAATATGACATGCCAAACATGTTGGGCACAGCGAGTGGGTATGTATTATATACTACTACTCACTCGAAGTGATTGTATCTTTAACAGAGAGAAAGCTTCAAAAAATTTATAGGATATCTTCAAGGCTCATCGGTTGGATCCATATCTGATTGTTAGAGCATATACAATCGGACTTTGCGAATCCAGTCCTCAAACGTCTGCGGACGCGATCGGGCGTGTCTGCGTACAGTGACCGATCATGTCTCATATTAGACACTCTGCATTCGTCTCTTTTATATTTCATCCCGTAGACTCATACAGAGCATGCAAAGAAATCCTACGTACTACCCTAACTAGTCTTCGTCGTTCGAGATGTCCACGACGACGGTGTCGGGCGCCGGCTGACGAGCGGGTAGGAGGGCTTCAGCTCATCCTCCTCCTGCTCGACCTCATCCATGTAGGCGAGCATCTCCACCTCCTCCGCGGCCTGCTGCGCCTCCATGTCCTGCAGGTGACGGCATCTGTCCTCCGCAGCTGACTCCGACCGGAGGGAATCAAGGATGGCCTGCTACTCTGCCTGCAGATCTGCGTCGCCAGCGTCCCCCGCATCCTTCTCCTCTAGCTCATCCTCCTCAACCTTGTCCTCCTCCTCCTCCTCCTCCTCCGGATCCACTACATCTGGAGGTAGCCCCTCGGCGATCCGGGCTTCGCGCCTAGCCCAGATCTGCTTAATGAGCTCGAGTCGGCGCTCCAGCGTCAGAAATGACTCACACCTCACTACAGGAATCAGTTTCTTTGTCGTCTGCCATGGCAGACGGCAAATGACCAGAAAACGGACGGCAAAGGCCTTTGCCGTCCGCCGCGGACGGCAAACATGCCCGGCAAAGGAAGCGACGATAAACAGCTTCTTTGTCTGCTGCTTTCTCACAGCGGACGGCAAAGGGCCGTTGCCGTCGGTGGCTGACGGCAAAGAACGTGGACGGCAAAGAATAGATGTTAGCCCTGTTAGGTGGCTAACGGGAGGCTTTGCCGTCTGCCGCCTGACGGCAAAGAACTGGGTCGTCAGCACACACGTCAGCTTCAGGATGTCAGCAGAGACGTCGTGCCGATCACGTGACCATCAAGGCGGCGGTTCCCGAGGCGTCCGCCGCCCGTACGTCTCCCGACGCTCCATTAAGGCCGTCGTTACTCTGGTGGATCGCCGCCCACCTACCCTGTCGCCCGTCTGCCTATATAGGCCCCCGCGGCTCCTTCCTCCACATCGACGCCCACCGACGCCCTTCACTCCACCCCCCAACGCCCTTCCCTCTCTTGTCGACCTCCTCCACCCCGACGCCCTTCCCTCTCTCGGCGGCGACCATGGCGTCCGGCGGCAGCGGCGTTACTTCGAGGGGCCGCTCGTGGCTGTCGAGCCTCGAGACACCGAAGACCGACGAGCTCATCACCGTGGGGCTAATGGTGTCGCCGGGCTGCCGTCTGCCACGCGAGTTCCACGTCACCGCCGAAGGCTACCCGACGAGGGGGGCCGGCGTGATGCCGGACAAGCTCCGCCGCCACCGCGGCGGCCGTTGGAACATCGCCGGCGGCCACTGATATTGGGACGGCAAAGATTATTGGGCGGTCGTCGACGAGCTCCGGCGGGAGGCGGGCGGCTCCTCATCTGCCTCGCGCCGCGATGGTCGCTCCCACCGTCGCCCTCCGGCCGTCACGTCGCCATGCCGTCTGGCACCCGCGGTCGTCGGACCCTCCGCCCCTCCCGTCGTCGAGATCCCGCCAGATCTAGTCGCACTGCACGAGGAGGGGGACCCCGACGACAGCCCCGACTACCTCGTTGCCTTACGGGCGTCGCAGGCAGAGGTGGCAGCGGCCTCCGCGACCGCGGCGGCGAGGGAGGCCGCGGATCTGCAGGCGGCATTAGATGCGATGGCGGCGGCTATCGCGGAGCCTGCGAACGCGCCTGCAGTGGAGCACGACGACGGCGTCGACTGGGAGGCCGTCGGCAAGAGTAGCGACGACGACGGCAGTGCGAGCGAGGTCGTGAACCTCGCCGACTCCAACGACGAGTAGCTAGATTAGGGATGAAATGTAATATGTATGAATCGTTTGTCGGTTTGTCGTAAATTTCACCGGAAGGGGCTGATACATCTCCATCGTATCTAGTTTTCCAAACTCTTTTGCCCTTGTTCTGAATTCTAACTTGCATGATTTGAATGGAACTAATCCGGACTGACGCTGTTTTCGGCAGAATTACCATGGTGTTATTTTTGTGCAGAATAAAAAGTTCTCGGAATGACCTGAAACTTCATGGAGATAAGTTTTGGAATTAATAAAATATATTAGCGAAAGAATCAAGTGAAGGGGCCCACACCCTGGCCACAAGGGTGGGGGGCGCGCCCTCCAACCTTGTGGGCCCCCTGGACCTCCGCCGACCTTAACTCCAACTCCATATATTCACGTGCAGGGAGAAAAAAATCAGAGAGAAGGATTCATTGCGTTTTACGATATGGAGCCACCGCCAAGCCCTCTTCTTCCTCGGGAGGGCAGATCTGGAGTCCGGTCGGGGCTCCGGAGAGGGGAATCCATCGCCATCGTCATGATCAACCATCCTCCATCACCAATTTCATGATGCTCACCGTCGTGCGTGAGTAATCCCATCGTAGGCTTGCTGTACGGTGATGGGTTGGGTGAGATTTACCATGTAATCGAGTTAGTTTTGTTAGGGTTTGATCCCTAGTATCCACTATGTTATAAGATTGATGTTGCTATGATTTTGCTATGCTCACTAGTAGAAAAAGGGTCAAATGTGAAGCACAATAGTGCCGGTTGAAATTTCAGCCGGCACTAATGTGTACACTAGTGCCGGTTTGTGGCGGCGATCAATAGCACCGGTTCATGGCGAACCTTTAGTACCGGTTCATGCCACGAACCGGTACTAAAGAGGTTGTGTCAGCCTGCGGTCAGGCTATGGCCCCACCATCACCATTTAGTGCGGTTCGTACCACGAACCGGTACTAATGAGGTTATGGCAAGCTGTTTTAGTCCCACCTCGCTCCCTAACAAGCCTTTTACCACCTTAAATATGTTATTTCTCAAACTATCACAAGCACTTGGTCTTCATTGAACTCTATGTGTGGAATTTATGTCGCAATATGAGTCTTCATCGGTTTATAAATCGTTGATGACTCATATTGACAATTCAGATTGTACACACAAAGATCATTGATGATCAAAGTATTTTTGATGTTATAAGATCATATTGACAATTTAGATCATAAAGAAATATAAGATCATGATCTAAATGCTCTTATATTTTTTGCGTTAAGTATGCACCATTCAAAGCGACGCCATCAACTTTCAATCGTTTATGCCTTCATTTGCTATTTTTCATGCATTTAATGATTTGTTTTGAGAACTAAATGACCTGGAAATTGAAAAGCACTA